>OX451386.1:13614493-14101800 GCA_949629135.1 Eremobia ochroleuca | reverse complement strand
TCCCCAAGATGAGCAGTTATAACCAATCTTAAGAGTTTGAAGTTGTGTTTTCAATACCCTTTTTAAAAAACCTCATCTACTGTGCTACTACGTTTTTGTGGTTACAAAATGTAGATAAAAATGTATGTCCTGAATAAACAAATACAATGCTTCGTCGTCATTTCGTTGTTGATACCGTTATCAGTTTTATCCTTGGTGTTCATGCACTAAATTCAAACATATGCTAAATGAAACCACTATCAATGTTTTGTTGCGATAACCTTGAAAAATTTTTTTTTTGTTTTTACAGATTACACGAGACTGTTCGAAAGTTTAAAACAATTACAAGGTGGTGTGGACGTTAAAAAGGAAGTGATACGCGAAGTTATAAACGAATCGTTAAGGTTCAAGCGTAAGACCCTTGCCAAGCTTTTGGAAGACTTTTTAACGGGATTAGAAAAAAACGGAAGCAGTGCCTCAATTAGTATGAAGAGAGTTAACAACTCAGTGATGTACAGTAACGCTAACAACCACAGCTAATAAAGTGCAAGTTCGAGTGGACATTTAATGTGATTTTATTGACTGGCCACATTGCTGTTCAAAGCCGGGAACTTAGTTCGACGGAATCACGAAACGTAGGTTAAAGACAACGGACACAAGCATGTGCTGTTATGATATTAGTTTCTGTGTTTAATTTAATGGCACAGATGCCAGCACATCAAGCTACTACAATCTGTCAAATTTATTTAATAGATTTTCAACTTTATCGCTGTTAGCATTAGGTTCAAGGTTGATTGGGAAAATTTAACAGTTTCGAGTAGCTTGATGTGCTAGCGTCTGTACCAAAGCCAGTGTACGTTGATATTCTGATTGTAATTGTTACTCTACCGTATAGTAATCATATTCGATGATTTTGTATTGCGATTCCGCCTGGTAAGTCGTCACGTTGTCAGTGTACAGTAATAACACGAGATGCGATGTTAATGATCTCACGGCTCGATAGTGTGACTCACTGTTGAGCGATAGTTATTGCATATTGTATGCGAATTATTTTGTTCGTAAGAAACTGAGAAAACCTTATCTGTATGAATCTTATAAGAGTTGTCCTGTAATAATTATCATAGAAGAAAAACAGTTTAACATTCATAAGTAAATGTCATATCATATTTTCATTAAATTTCCAAGAGCATTTTATGTAAACACGTGCATTACAGCCATGTCTTGCTGATTTGTAACAAAGTTGACCAAGGAACGTATGTGTCGGCCCAAACGAACAGTTTTCCTGTCATTTTGATTTTCGTGTCTTACACATAGCGATGTATAAGAAGCAATATAAAATTTGGTTTTATTATCACGATGTGTCTTATTCAAAGTGGCAGTAAAATCGTGAGTTTCAAGTTGTAAATAAAGTTGTACATATTGTTAGAATGTTATGTAATAGTTATTACCAATGGAATGTATGTGTAGGGTGCTTTTATGCATCGGTCACTGCTACTGTTAATATGGCTGGATAAACCTAACAGAGATAGATATTAAATATTATTATTAGAATAATGTATCCAGGAATGCTAATACATTTTATGGACCTGAAGAATTTAATGAAGACATTTATATAAAGTTTTAGCATTATTGACTCCATGGGAATTTTCAATGTTTTATTCATGCATGAATGGTGTTGTTATCATAACATATATAATAACTATACGCTTACATCACGGTTCGTCAATGTTACACGATTTTGTGGACACTTGTATCAAAGTGTAGATTATTTTGGATGTTCTTTATCGTAAAAATAGCATCATTACATAAAAACAACTGTGATACTCGAAATTTTAAATGATCGAATATTATGGGTTTCCGGCCACATTAACACGAGTTCGGTCAATTGTAAAGTGTAATATATCATTTTTTAAATAAATTATGATCCTTATTGGATTTTTATGCTGTGTTTTATTGGTATATTTCAACTTTCCCTATACGTAATTCATTTATTGTATTTTATTTACTAAGGGCGACGATGCCACACGGGCGTTGCCAATGCGTTGCGTCGGCGCTGCAATGCCTGAGCGGTGACGTCGTCGCAGCGCTCGTGTGGCACTCAATGCGTCGAAATCAATGAGCAACGCCCGTGTGGCATCGCTCTAACTCGCTTATTTTTCTCTTACCGGCGTTTCATAACATAGTTAACTAAAATCGTATACTTTCAACATCTTCCCAACTTGAACTTTATGTCAACGGTCAATCACTAATTCTTCGGACTAAAAGTTCTAATTAAACTTCGCTTGTCAAAATGTTAATTGTATTTTAGGCAGTATTTTGTAGCGATAGAGTTTAATTTGAGAGGGAAGGGGATGCTGCAACAACAGAGATAATCCAGCAAAATTGAATGCGTCGCGTCCGCCCCAACGCCCCGACTCCCGACCGAATCTTAAACGAATATGCTCCACCGTACCCGTCGGCATAAAAGGGACAATATTCAGTAGAGATCATTATCTAAACCGGACATCCTTTTATACACTTCGATGGTGTGAGGCTTGTGTAGATACCTACCAACCCAAATTCCATATATGGTTTTATTTTGTTTGGGTAAAAGTGAGTACCTAAGGTAGGGAGCCCAGAGGATTTTTGAGCAAGCATATTATGCAGGGCGTAAAGTTGATAGCTGAGTATGTGCGGCATGACCGCATGAGGAGAGAACACCGGAAATATATCAGAAAAGTTTCACACAGGAGCCCCGTGATCAGTGTCCTTCACCACACAATCCTCACCTTTGGAAACTTCATGAAAATCAATTTTGAGAACGCCATAAAATAGTCAAGAAAGAGTCATAAAAAGTAATGGAAGTTTAACATCTTCTACATAGTAAATCGGCTCGAAATTATCATGATTGGAGACGACTATTTCTTGACTATTTTTATGACACCAAATTCAAATTAAAAAACGTAAGCGTTCCACGGTAACCAGGTGAGGATTTGTTGGACTAGAGGTGAGGATTGCGTGGAGACGTTCACCACACAATCCTCACCAACTTATAGCTATAACTTTGGAATCATAATGCGACAATTTTTTTACTATGACTATTATTATTATTATGGCGTTCTGAAAATTGATTTTCATTAAGTTTTCAAAGGTGAGGATTGTATGGTGAAGGACACCCTAATTACCTGCTGTTTTGTCATCACATTAGTGGTCGGATTGGATGTAGAAAAAACATTAATTCTAATCACAAACATCTTTTAAATATTCTTATTTTTAAGGTTTTTGGTGTTATGGAAATAATGCTGTATAATAAACAGATGATAAACAGATAGTTCCAATAGTTGTAATGAGGAATCAAATAGTTCACGAATTAGTACGTACCTACCTAATTAGCATATTTATTTTAATTTCCTACGATTGAATAGCTTCTGCCAATATAAATAAGTATATTGGCATTTCAATGGTTTTTGCATAATCTCAATGTTTTTTGCCTTTCAATGACACCAGTATTTTCATGAGGTCCGTGACAAAAACGCTGCGCGGGCTAGTTCTATATGCGTAACCGCACATTTTCTTCCTGCACTTCTTTTCATGTTGATAATTCCAATAAAATGTTAACAACACAGCCACAGTCACAGTGTGCCATAAATCCTCATACAGTATTAAAAAAAAACGTTTTGAAATCAGCAAAGAGCAGTGGTGGCCCAGTAACTCGTAGGTTCGACCCGAAGCAGACAATTTTTTCATCGCCACTGCTCTTAAAACGGTGAACGAAAACATCGTGATGTAACCGGCATGTCCTAGAACCAAATTTGGAAGACATGTGACATCTACCAGCACTGGGCACGTGTGGTGGATTACGAGCCATCCCTTTCACAGAGAGAAGGCCTGTCCCAGCAGTGGGAACATTATGGGCTGATTATGCTATGTTTATACTAAAGAGTTAGAAATGCCAATGGATTATTTTATAAATAAATAAAATATGAAAAATAAACATTATATTATTTTCATTAGGTACAGACGCCAGCACATCAAGCTACTACAATCTGTCAGATTTATTTAATAGATTTTCAACTTTGTCGCCAAAATGTAAGGTTCAAAGTTGACTGGGAAAATTTGACAGTTTCGGGTAGCTTGATGTGTTGGCATCTGTACATTATTTGTTTTTGTCAAGAAATTAACAATACCTACCCATATATTTACCTACCAATATATTTTGATACTTACCACTTCATTCGTATTCCTCACATGGTCAAGGCCATTTTTTTTTATTCTTTCAAAACTGGGTCGTTGTTTCTTCGATATCATTTCGTGTTTCGGTACTCAAAATCAAAATCAAAATCAAAAGTCATTTATTCAAACTAGGCTGAGAATCAGCACTTTTCGAACGTCAAAATTACAAAAGACAGTCCCCCAAAACGCCCGCCCTTCACCACTTCCTAGTGCTTTCGCTGGGAAGAAGAAGTGGCGCAACAAACTCCCCAGCACTTTCCTATAGATTCGTTTCAATAGAAGAACCAATAAGCATAATATTATCTGGGTAGGTATACAACGTGTAACGTTAAATGCGCAAAACCTGAAAATAGTTTGATCAGAATAACGAGCAGAATTAATTGAACCACTTTTTAATATAGGTAACATTTTTCAAAAAATCTTCATGAAAAACGTTGCCGTGTCTATTTATTAATAGGTCAAGCAAACCAATGTCAGCGCGGCGCTGCGGCCCGGTGACGACTCCTCCCTCGACAAAGCGTCGTCGCAGACGCAAGAAACGATCAGAATGGCCAGTAAAACTAAAACAGCACATAAAACCTTTACAATTTTTTTAATGACTTATTTTCTCTATGAAATAGGTCAATTGAATTAAAAATCAGCTGGGGTGTCTGAGGTTTTGCGCATTTAACGTTACATGTTGTATAATGTACATTTTCTTGGTAGTCATGGTACAAGTATTCAAGTAACAATGGCTGAAGTTCGAACTCCCTCTCGACTTCCAGCGGGGTAATTGCGTAACACACTATCAGTAGCTGTGCAGCGATGGGTTTAATTTTGACAGTTCAACAATATTCATTGCGTTATTTACGTGGTTGAGCAGACACATTTTTACAAGCTTTTATTTAACTTGCAATGTATGTACATATGTATGTATGTATGCTTGTTACGGTGGAATGCAACTCAATTTTGAAGCAGATATCTCCAACCGATTGAGCTGAAACTGAGTATACCCAATGATGTATAAAACTATATATATACAACGTGTAACGTTAAATGCGCAAAACCTGAAAATAGTTTGATCAGAATAACGAGCAGAATTAATTGAACCACTTTTTAATATAGGTCACATTTTTCAAAAAAATCTTCATTAAAAACGTTGCCGTGTCTATTTATTAATAGGTCAAGCAACCCAATGTCAGCGCGGCGCAGCGGCCCGGTGACGACTCCTCCCTCGATAAAGCGTCGTCGCAGAGACAAGAAACGATCAGAATGGCCACTAAAACTAAAACAGCACATAAAACCTCTTCAATTTTTTTTAATGACTTATTTTCTCTGTGAAATAGGTCAATTGAATTAAAAATCACTTGGGGTGTCTGAGGTTTTGCGCATTTGACGTTACACGTTGTATAATACGTCATTGGGTATACCTACACGTTTAGTTTGGATGACAATGTATGGTTAGCTGTGTGACGTCATTCTATGAGATTGTCTCATAAGTTCTTGCCATTATTTTATTTTTCTCGAATTTTCTCTAAAGACTAAAGTGAATTCAAGAAAGACTAAAGTGAATTCAAGAAAGTTCTAGATCTTTCTAGTAAGGATGTATCTTTTATGGTGAGGGTATAAATAGGCGTGGACGCAACGCAATAATTAGTCTTTTGTGAAAATGGATCAGCGTCAACTGCGAGCTATTATGCTATATGAGCATCGACTTAATAAAGTCTCTTCAACAGAAACGGCTAAAAAGATTAACACTGCATTTGGACCGGGTACTACTAGCGATCGGACTGTTCGTTTCTGGTACAAGCGTTTTGACACCGGTGATATAAGCTGCGAAGATCAACTTTGCGTCACAAACTTGAGCTACATCCAGACTATATTACGCGCGATTTAGAGAAGGCGCTTGGACAATCCCACACGACTATACAGGGTTACTGGTAACTCGACGTATTCCTTGCAGGACATCATAGTAGGGTTAAAATGCAACAAATTAAGCCACCAAATGTTCTACCGAAGTTCAGTAGTTTTTGAGTTAGTAAGGGTTTTAGATTTTTTGTGAAAAATCCCAGATTAAATTATTTGAACCCAATTTGAAAATTATTCACGGGGCGGCTGTACTGAAATTGGAGTTATTATCATAGTTGACGCCGTAGCGGATCGTTTTTAATAATTAAAAGTTCAAAATGACTAAAACTTTGGTGAAGATCACTAATCAAACATTTTTTTTTTTGTAATTTTTGCTATTACTTCATACAAAATGTTGTCTTAGCACAAAAAAAATTAACCAGGTGTACAAATTATTAGTAAAATATCCTTGTCTTATCAGCTATCCAAAAAGGTATGAAAGTTAATACAAAGTCTTGGACTGCATTATGAAAATCGTTTTTGATTTAGTACAAGAAGGTGTTTATTCGGAAAATCAAATTAAACAATTTCGTGAAACTTATTATTATTTTTAATCAATATCAATTTGTGGTCTTTAATAACATGTATTTCACACGTCTTGTTCGAAGTGCTGCCCTCGGTTTCGAATACATGCTCTTATTCGCTTCCTCACTTCGGTTTTTGTGATTCTTGATGTGATTGTGGTCCTCATCTGGTCCACCGCATCTGTTATTCTCTCCCTTAGTTCTTCAATTGAATTTACGGGGGTCACATAAACTAGGTCTTTCATATGACCCCAGACGTAAAAGTCTAGCGGCGTCAGATCAGGGCTTCGTGCAGGCCACGGAATCGGCCCACCGCGCCCAATCCATCGGTTTGGATAGTTTTCATCCAGCAATTGTCGAATTGTGATGCGGAAGTGGGCTGGACATCCGTCATGTTGGTATATCATGTTTGCCCTTCTTTCTTCGGGTACATCCGTGAGCAGTGCTGCTAAATGATTTCTTAGGAAATCTTCATAAAGTTCCCCATTTAATGTTCGGGGTAAAATATGTGGGCCTATTAACTTATCGTCGATAATACCCATCCAAACATTAAGCGAGAACTTACGCTGCGATGCGGTTGGTTTCAGTTTCTTAGGGTTTCCTTCTCCCTTCGGTGCCCAGTAATGTAAATTGTGGTAATTTGTGATACCATCACGGTCAAAACATGACTCATCGGTCCACAGAATGTTTTTCAAAAAGTTTTCACTTTCGGCATCGGCATTTAGCATGAAACGACAAAATTCAAGCCGTCTCTGCGGATCTCCCTCTTCTAATGACTGCACTGGTTGGTAGTGGTATGGATGTCGGCCTGACAAGTGAACTACAGACCAGACTTTCCACTGTGACATACCAAGCTCACGCGCTACGATGTTTGTAGATATGTTGGGCTCGTCAATAAAACGTTGAAGAATCAGCTCCTCGTCCTCAGCCGTGTATCTCCGAGAACGACCAGTGTCAATTTGCCTGCTTCTTTGAACACTGCCAGTTTCAGATAATCGCCGATAAGTCGATCCGAAGACACTAACGTGGGGGAGTCGGCGGTTTGGAAAGCACAGTTGATATGATCTTCGCGCCTCACCAGCGTTACCGTCACACAGTCCGTAACAGTACAATATGTCAGCGTATTCTTGATTAGAATATGCAGCCATAGTCAGCACTTATGAACGCACAGCACAACACAAGAGCAAGATATGGGGCAACAGTCAGGGATATAGCCAGATAACAAAACACGAACTTGCGCAACGTAGAGTTGTAACTAACTAACGCTGACGATCAGATTTTGTGAAGTCGCACCCTGTCTCGTACCGAGGGAACAATAGTGACCAATCATAAAGCTTGCCGAGTGTTTGGAATTCAAACGCAGGTAAAAACTACGAATAATACAATTTTCTCGCAATCTCGCAATTTTACCTGCTCCCCATAAAACTTCTATCTTTCCCTGTCACACACGCAAAAGTATTGACAATCATACCTTTTTGGATAGCTGATAAGACAAGGATATTTTACTAATAATTTGTACACCTGGTGTAGTATTTTTTTTGTGCTAAGACAACATTTTGTATGAAGTAATAGCAAAAATTACAAAAAAAAAAAATGTTTGATTAGTGATCTTCACCAAAGTTTTAGTCATTTTGAACTTTTAATTATTAAAAACGATCCGCTACGGCGTCAACTATGATAATAACTCCAATTTCAGTACAGCCGCCCCGTGAATAATTTTCAAATTGGCTTCAAATAATTTAATCTGGGATTTTTCACAAAAAATCTAAAACCCTTACTAACTCAAAAACTACTGAACTTCGGTAGAACATTTGGTGGCTTAATTTGTTGCATTTTAACCCTACTATGATGTCCTGCAAGGAATACGTCGAGTTACCAGTAACCCTGTAGATCGTTATCTCAAATCGATGGGATATCGCAAAGTGATGTCACGTTGGACACCTCATGCGTTAACGGACCATGACCGGGCCGTTCGTGTGGCCATTTGTCAAAGTTTGTTACTTCGTCCGCACAGACGAGACTTTCTCAAGGACATTATTACATGTGACGAGAGCTGGATACATTATTAAACTAACACGCGTCATGCCTATTGGATTCCTCGCGGGGAAAACCCACCAGCCCAGACTATACTTAATGAACACGGTCGTAAGATTATGTTGTCTGTTTTCTGGGATTGGCAAGGAATGATTTTCTGTTAACTCCTCGAATCTCATCAGACTATTAACGCCAATCTGTATACGCAGCAGCTTCGCAAACTAGCAGACATGTTAAAAATTAAGCGTCCAAAACGATTTGGACTCCAACTTTTGTATAACAACGCACGACCTCATTGCGCCAAGTTAACACATAAACAGCTGGAGGAGCTAGGATGGCTGACTGCCACATCCACCGTATAGCCCGGATTTTGCGCCTTCAGACTTTTATTTATTTCGAGCTCTTAAATTTCATTTACTAGGAAAAAAAATCGAAAATTCTGGAAGTGGAATTAAAATTGAACTTAAAAATTTTTTCGAGTTCCAGCCTGCCTCATTTTGGGAGAAGGGTATTCAACATTGCCCAGTAGATGGCTGACTGTTGTTGATAACGAGGGAGACTATATAATTGATTAAATGTATTTTTATTAATAAAAAAATATTAATAATAATTTGTCTTTTAACTGGCAATAATTTATGAGACAACCTAATAAATCCAACATGGCGGAACGCCCAATATGGCAGACTAGTTATTTTTAATCTTTTAACCCCTTCAATATGGGTATCAAATGAAAGGGCTTGCTGAGAGTAACTCGAAAAATAAAGTGACGTCACTCTAAATCAATTATGGACAAAACTTAGTCCGCCATCTTCAGGAGTCGTCCTAAAGATGGCGGACTAAATTTTTTATGCTGTCCTACAATATGGATATGGGTATCAAATGATAAACCGAAAAACCTGTGTAAAAAATAAATTATGAATATTTTTTTTTAAACAAGCTTTTATTTAAATGCGCTAAAAAGAATAAAATAAACTTTTTCTTTCAAACTTTTACTATTAACTTATAACGTCATTAGACAATTCATATGATATAAAAGCTTGTCGCGAGATATACCTGTGTAGATAAACAAGTAAATTAAATAACTTGATCTGATTAATTTTAATTTTAAAAATTTTCAATATAAGTAAATACGAGTAGGTACTAAAATCTCGCGAAAAGCTTTTATATCATATGAATTGCGTAATGAGGTTATAAGTTAATAGTACATACCTAAAAGTTTTAAAGAAAAAGTTTATTTTATTCTTTTTAGCGCATTTAAATAAACATTGTTTTTTAAAAAAAGTTTTTTTTTACTCTTAATTTTCGAACATATGGAGCACTGGATTAGCAATACCCTTCAAAATCATTCAGATTGAGATATATTCAGATTGAGACATAGAGCATACGCAATTAGGGTGCAGGCATTGTCGACCACTACGTTATTTCTCGAAAGAGACAATGGAGTCAGCTGCTGCGTGTCCGGTGTGCCTAGTTTCTGCCTGCGACTGCAGTCCGAGCTTGCCTTTCACCACTTTCAAGAAACGGAGATAAAAGTTAGCAATGAGCACAAAAGACCGGAGGACCTGTTTACTTTTAACCCTAATTAATTACATAAGCAACATAGTAAGTTGTCCGTGTGAGGGCGTCGCCGAAGCGACTTTTTGCAGCGTTCCAGAAGCCCTTTTGTGCACGCACGTCTTTATCGCTACTTTTGGCAGTTTGTCGTTTTTGCAACGCACGAGAGTAACGATTCAGTGGCAATACAATCGCATAAGATCGATTAAACATCGCTTATGAATCGACACAAAAGCGCTACTGCATTGTTTCAATATTGCTACTAACGGCGCGAATACCAATCATCAACGCTACAGTGGCAATACGGACTCGGTCGACTCTACTCGACCGAGTCCGTATTGCCACTGTAGCGTCCACAGGCATGCACAAGTCACTACAGCATACAACTGTATCGCGTCTGTATGAATTTTGCATGGCTACTGTATCGATGCTGAATCGTGGCTATATCACGATAGTAGCGATGCGATGCCAGCGTCAGCTTCGTGACTCTCGCGGTCTTTTTGAGATTGTAGGTATCCCTATTAAATCGCTGCGAAAAGTCGCTGTAAGCGATCGCTCTAATAGTGGGTCCACACGATACAGACTTTCATACAGACTACATACTTTCATACAGACTTCTATAGAATTTTGTTTGTGCAACTAAGCAGTACAGACAAATGTCGGTGTGATAAAAAGTCGCACAGACAAAATTCTATAGAAGTCTGTATGAAAGTCTGTATCGTGTGGACCCACTATAAGAGATTGGTACCAAAAATATTAGCAGCTCTAACAACCCGTAAAACGTTTAGATACTGTTCGTTGCCTGTCATCCAATGATCGCTTTTATGGTCATTACATAATATATTGATACTTATACCTATAGATTGTGCCATCATTGCTATGTTTGGATTATCTGGAAAAAGGACTAGTGATCACTGATCGCTCAAACATTCACTGTATTATTAGCAAGCAAGAAGAGACCACTGCCCAACCTTTTCACAAACTCAAACCATTTCTATTAAATAACCCAATTACTTATACAGGCACTTTTAAATTGTCAAGGGGTCGCTCAGTCAGTAAGATGAAGCTTTGCTTATTCCAAAGCGCAGTAGGTAGGTAATGCCTAGTAGTTCCTATGAAGAAGAACGAGCATGAAACTGCACGGACACTCTTAAATCAAAATATTGTTACGAAATATTGGTAACCTACATCGTTCATTAATCTTATTCGTAGGGTTGCCAACTTTTTTTTAATATCAAATAAGGTATTTTCGATGCTATTATGCTTTATTGACATGTTTTCTTTATGTCTCATAACCATTATTAACCTGGAAATTAAGGTTACAAAATACCATTCATTCTACTTTTATGAGATTAATACTGGCCATATTGCGTTCATCTCGCCATTTTGTATTGAAATGTAAAATATTAGTTAGCCTACAATTTTTTTTATTTTGGAAATATAGTATTCAGGCCTCTAATATAGCAGGATACGAGTACTAATTGATATTGCATACTCGTTGTAGGGTTGGCAACCCTACTTGTACGGGCTCTTTGGTATCCAGCGACGTGAAAAACAACAATACCTACCTATTTTGCCAAAAACGTTACTTCCATAATGTCCTCGTAATATTGTAGTAGCTAAGCAACGGTCAAGTGACCGATACCACTTTCGCTGGGGTTGCCTATGGGGCCCGTTATTTATAGCCATCGCGAGATTTATTTACATTTGTAGATACCCATTCCCCTATCTAAATTACCTGCTGTATCGCTATTTGTCTGTTTAATGTGATTTTTGTTGCAAACGATAGATAGGCGCCGATCCCCTTGTTCACAAAGTAAACTAAATTTAAGTTCAGTGCATCTTTTTCTTTAGAGGGGCCCGTGGCTAAATAATAACAGCCGCACAGGTCGATCGATCAGGTTAAGCTACGCTTGCCGCGGTCGGTCTATGGATGGGTGACCATCTTTTTTCTCCGTCTGAAAACCAGTCAGTATCGTGTCGTATTACCCAGTAACTGGGTTGTGGAGTTCAGATAGGCAGTCACTCCATGTAAAATACTGGTATTCAGCTGCATCCGGATAGACTGGAAGCTGACCCCAACATAGTTGGGAAAAGGCTAGGCAGATGATGATGCATCTTTTTCTTTATATTTGATTAAGAAAAGGACAGAAGATAAATATTAGTTTCTTCCTGTTAAATTAAGATACTCCATAGACAAGTTTAGACGTGATAAAAAATGGCTACTAAAAATACGTCAATTTACGTCAGGTGCTGACTAATTTGACAGGACTAGACTAATGTTTATCATCTGCTCTTTTACTAACTTACATTTAGTTTACTTTGTGAACAAGGGCAATCGGCGCCACTATCGTATTTTTTTAGGCCAAATTAAAATATAGTCCGGCTGTCGAGAGATTGCGTTCCTGACATCTGTCAATGCGATCATTTTATTCTAGTAGCTACAGTCCGGCCGTCGACAGAATTATGCGCTCTTGACATCTGTCACTTTCATACAAATGAATACATGTTTTACGAATATGATCTTTATTAGTTACTAGAATTGTCGCACTGACAGGTGTCAGGTATGCATTCTCTCGACGGCCGGACTGAAATAAAGATCTAATTCGCAAAACACATATTCGCTTGTATGAGGCTGACAGGTGTCAAGAACGCATTCTCTCGTCGGCCGCACTATAATAATAAAATATAATATATTCTTTATTTCGGCCTACTCACAATCCATTAGTAACAATTACTTAAAACTATGTTAGTAAACTTTTACAAACAAAAACAACTAAAAGTGACGCGGCCCCGCACACATTGGCACGTGCCTCCGTACCCAGTGCCTTATAAAGGGACTGTCCACTTTTTCTAATACTCAATGTTTTTAGTATGCTGTTGAAGTTTCCGCGCAACCGACTCATTATTGACGCTGTTCTCTTCCTCATAATGCCATGAAAATCGTCAACACGGCCTTCCGCGAACATCTGCGAACCGCTGCAGAAGCGCGGAAGCCCCATCAACATCCTGAATCCATTATTATATTGTAGCTACAGCTAGCAAAACTCACAAACACGTCATGGTATCAACGAATAAACGAAAAAAGAAAAAATATTAGTTAATTATTTCTTTTGGAGGTCGGCGATTACAGTTAGTTGAAGTATGATTTTGTAGAAAGATTAGTAAGTTTAAGCGTAGATTTGCAGACAGACACGGTTAGTTAATTTGTATTCCACCTCCGTGTTGCGTTGCATCATACCAAAATTGTTATACCTAAATTACCGTTTCAAAACAGCTTGCATAGAATGCAAGCCAATCTAGCTGTAAATCAACGAGGCATGATATATTTTAATAAGGAATACCTACCCAGTCTCATGCACTACTTTCAAGCTCCTTGCGACTGAATTATGAGTGTTGTACAAAATGCCTGAAATCTTCGCCTTATCATGTTTATGGGAAAATGTTCTGGAGAATGTTCTTTTCATACATAGACGTTTGTGAGATTTTTGATGTTTGAACTAGTAGGCATTGTGAGAGAGCTATTGAAATGTATTCTGGATGTTTAGGTAGGCATTAATATCTGTCTCATCTATTTCTAGTGTACCGCCTGTTGAAGTAAAGAAAAGTACAAAGTAATTTCTCGTGTGATTTAAGTTTAAACGGTTCAATGATTGAAAGCAATCATTGAACCGTTTAAACTTAAATCACACGAAAAGTTACTTTGTACTTTTCTAAAAGCTCCAAATATTTTATAAACGATCTGATACCTATCTACCTTCTTATGTGAGAAAAAGCATCTGTCTGCATTTTCTCAGTCATTGTGCTTTTATTTATTGTCTCTGAAAACGGTTAAATTGTCAGTATTGATTTTCTGGAACTTACTTTTTTGGCCGCTGCCGAAAATTGCCGTAAACCGAAAACGAAATTCACTTGAACTCTATCAAGAACCAACTTATAACTCTTATTTTGATGACCGATGTTTGATTCCCTAATCGTACCCAAATAAACATGTTCCTATAAGTGCAACATCCTGTAAAACACAAAAACCTTTATAAAACATGATCACACAAATCTTCCTTATAGCCTCTCGTGTTAGCTCCAGGACGTCGTCCGGAGTGTATTAACACCCACAATTTACGTTCCATGGGAGTCACCTATGATTTTTTTATGGCATTTGTTAACTACACCGGCGAATGTGCCAATAAACTTTTTTTTTTATGCTACGACTTAATAGACTGTGTAAAAAATGTTGTTAGTGCGATATTGCTGCATACAAGTTTAAAGGAGTAGTAAAATGCGCACCTTTGTGGCTGATATCTAAATACCCCTTAGGTAATAGGTAATTGGTAATACGGGCTGGTGTCCGCAACTCCACGTCAATGCGCGTATTTTGCGTACGGGTGAGAAAATCGATCATTCGATCCACCCCAGCTCCTCAAGGAAGGCCAGCAACGCCTTGATGTTACTGGCCGTCTCACGTAGGGTACCTGGGTTACCGAAGTACTTTGCCCTGTACGTGGCGACCACCGGGCAGCTTAGAAGCACATGTGCCGCTGTCTCGTCATCCTCCATACAGGCCCTGCACAACGGATTGTCTGTTTACTCCTATGACAAAGAGGTGTTTATTAAATGACCCGTGGCCAGTTAAAGCTGTAGTAACTGTACGCAGCTTTTGTTTAGTTAGACGGAGAACCTGTTTCGTGAGGCGGCCATCCATTGCGGGAAGTGCTTCCTTAGCCTGCCTGCACTCGCCTTAGTCCTTCCAAAGTTTGTCATGTTGGTCTCTGGTGCGTTTCCTTACCAGAGTGCGTAAATATCCGAAGGGAAGTGGCACGATGGGCTCAGGTCCCACTGGTGCCATGCTAGACCCCCTTCTGGCAAGCTCGTCGGCTGCATTGTTGCCTAGCGAACCGCTGTGTCCTTTGATCAATTGAATGGTTCATTTATTGAGGTTACCCATCTGGTTGAGGCGCTGGTGACACTCGTATATTAGCCCAGAGTCGACTGTATTACTGTTTAGCGCTTGCAGAACAGCCATGCAAATACCCTCTTACTAATAAACGTATTATATCATCTGAATAATTACACACCGGTTTCTCTCTTTCAGTCGTCAGTAATTTGACTTTTGAGAGAAGAAGACTAAGCGTTCCACCAAACTTTGATACCTAGACTAAGTCTTACCCTGAGAATAAATTTTGAATTTTTGACAGTTTTACCATACTAGAACTGTCAGAGGTCAATTTTCCAACTATAATTATAATTATGTCATATCAATATGTTCTTTACTGTGTGTACATAAATAATAAAATAAATAAATATCTGACTTTGGTAAAATCAGCCCTAAGGGGGTTAGTGTAGCCCTGGGCGTCGGGAGTCAAGGCCCTGGGCGTCGGGAGTCAAGAGCCGACTCCCGGCCACCGTAGGCGCGGGCTTGCGGACGGTGAGCAATGGGCAGTTCGCCGTCCGATAAGGACCAGGCCCGGGTTGACGGCGCGTCGTGTTCCACGCGCGCCTCAAAGAGATGTCAGCAGTAACTGACGGGGTCCGCTAGGGCCGATGCCTGCCAGGGTCGCGGATTGTTCGAAAGAGTTACCTGCCTGTACCTGCCTGTGCCAAGGGACACGCCTTGGCACAGGCAACTGAAGGAACACGGGTGGGTTTTAGTCAGTAAAAGTCTGACACACCCTCCCGCTCCGCCCAGAGCGGGAGACGTTATTTGATAATTTCCCACCCAAAAAAAAAAAAAAAGGGTTTAGTGTAGAACATAGGTGGGTACTTCAGTAGGTTTTGTTTATGAATCGTAAATGTCATTATTACATAAAATCCCGCCTGTATTATCCGAAGGGTTGGTCAGAGGTGTACAGTCGCCAGCACATCAAGCTACTACAATCTGTCAAATTTCTTTAATAGATTTTCAACTTTATCGCTAAAGCATAAGGTTCAAAATTGATTGAGAAAATCTGACAGTTTCGGTTAGCTTGATGATTGACCTGTAGTTCATCCACATTTCGCCAGTTTTGTTTCAGTCCCATGTAGGGACAGAAACAGACAAAACTCCTACATTCGGGGCTAGCCTATTGCCATCAACGGGGCACAAATCCAGATTCCGGGCTGCTACTGAAAAATTCCAGGTGGAAAAACCCAATAAAACTTTGCCCGACCCGGGCATCGAACCCAGGACCTCATGTTCTACTACTACTTAAAGGAGAGATTGGCTAATTGTTGATCGCTGTTTACTGTGAGTGGTAGTCAGGATGATACTGCTTAAGTATCTTCCAGATCAATACTCAATTCTTTATAGCATTCCTGAATGTAGGCTTAAGTTGTAAATATTTGCCAAAAGAAACAATCATGGACACTGTCGGGCACAGCAAAAGAAAGACATGTGGAGAAGAGGACTTACCAATATTACGTATCTTATAATCTAGCTTATTCTAAACACAATTTTACAAAATAATTAATTCATAATAATAATAATTTAACATTTTGCTTATTATATACTTATATGCTTCAAGGATTTATCATTTAAATATTCGTTGACACTATAATAACATTTGCTTATTAACAGCTTTTTTAATTTGAGATAAGATGGAGTTTTTTTTTCTTCTTTTTTTATATATTTGGGTAACACATTGTAAATTTTGATTGACATAATTAGAGGGCTTTTTGAGTGTATTTTTAAGTGGGGTGTTGGTATGTTGAGTCGTGTTTTGTGATCTTGTTTGTATGTCTTCTCGATTAGTGTAAAAGTATTTGTGTTTGTGAGCGAACTTGGTCTTGATCTACCTGCCTACTTAGTGTTTAAGATGTCTACCCAATATAAAATAAAGAGTTCCTCAAAAATATTAAAATAGTAAAATTCAAGTCGTTTAGCTACAGCATTATCGAGAAAGATGAACAATTTATTATAGCTTGAGGACCGAGGCTTGTTGAGATGTCGATGGGTCTTACAATACTTTTTACAGCAGCGCTAACAGGATGTTGCTCAGAACAATCAGGGTCACCTTACGACGAAGTTTAACACCCGGTTTCTGAATTGAGAATTTAAAGTTGAGAACTTGTCAAAAACCTAGCATAAGTTAAGGTGATTCCTACAATATGTCCCGGTAAGTTAAAATTATTATTTTGTTCTTTTTTTACCATTCGTTAGAACTTTAATATTTACATAATATACAGTGTGTCCGGACATGGACTAGCGATATTCTAAATACTTAAATATAAGCTACTTTAAAGTACTATTACACTATAGGCTTGGGTCCAATACACTTCCCCGCTATGTGGCAGCCATTTTGTTTTTTTTGTTGAAATATGCTCTATGCGAGTACAAAAAAAATCATATATCTCAAAGTTTTAGTCATACTGAGATAAAAATAGGCTTATTCGGAAGGCAATAATATTGTCTACCGTCTGCATTACAAAGCAATGTGTTCACAATTCCATAACTTTTGAAAAAAAATGTGAAAGTCGAAAAAAAAATCAAAAAATTATGCAATTCAACCAATAATGGTTAATTACTACAAAAACAACCCCGAGAACTTTTTTATTTTTTATACTAGATCGACAGTTTTTGAGCTACGCTACAATGCAACATAAAATTCACAACTGTATGTTTAATACTTTAAGAGTTATTGTTGTTTGAACATAGCGTATGCGCAAGCACAAAACGTCTTTGTTAACCGCCAGAGTGTCATTTATGGCATTCACTGTATTCCATCTGAGAGCAGGCGAGAAATACTGTTCGTTACTACCGTGAGTAAGCGAGATAGAACGTATTAGTCCACTACCTGAAACAAAATCAGTTTTAAGGACAAATTATTAGTTGGGTTAGTTTAGTTGTCCCTCGCCCTGCGTTGTGATCGCTATCGCTACTTTCACTTACCGTCCGTGCTGTTTACGTGCTGCGTTAGTGTTTTGTATTTAAAAGTGTGATAAAGTATGGCACAGCGTCAATATTCATCGCAACATATTGCTGACATACACTTTGTGTATGGCTTTTGCAATGGAAGTGCAAATTTGGCTGTACAAGAATATCGACGAAGGTACCCTAACAGGCCTACACCGAGTCGCCAAACTTTTATCGACGTGCATTCAAGATTAGCGGAAAGAGGTATTCAAAGAGCTGTTAATGAACGCAATCGCTTGGTATCGCCCGAAGATGAAGAAGAAGTGCTTAGACTAATAACCAATGATCCTAGACTAAGCGTTAGACGGATTTCAGTGCAACTTCGAATGTCTAAGTGGCATGTATGGAGAATTTTGAAAAGAGAAGGGTTACACCCTTATCATTTTCGACGGGTTCAAGACGTGATCGAACCAGATTTTGCTGCGAGATCTGTGTTTTGTTCGTGGATAAATAGAAATTTGAGACAGAACCGTAATTTTTTACAAAGAATACTGTGGACTGATGAAGCCAAATTTACAAGAGCTGGGATTACAAACCACAGAAACGACCATCTCTGGTGCTCCGCAAATCCAAGGGCGGTGCGCCCAAGCTCATTTCAACATGAATTCTCAGTAAATGTGTGGGCCGGCATAATCAACGATAGGCTGATAGGGCCATTGGAATTGCCACCTACATTAAACGGCGCTAGATTTTTAGAATTCTTACAGACACAGTTTGCGGACAGCCTCATGGACCTACCTCTATCATACCGTCGGCGTATGTGGTTCCAGCTCGATGGTGCACCCGCGCATTTTTCTCGAGCAGTGAGAGAATATTTAAATAATAATCTACAGCCGTGGATCGGTCGTGGTGGTGTAGTAGCGTGGCCGCCTCGCTCACCCGATTTGACACCCTTGGATTATTTTTTGTGGGGTCATATGAAACAAAAAGTATACGCTACAGTTCCAAATACCAGGGAAGAACTCGTCGCAAAAATTATGGCAGCCGCCGAAGAAATTAGATCCGATTTGGATTTAATTAGGCGCTCATCAACCCAGGTGGCACAGAGAGCCGTAGTGTGTCTACAAGCTGGAGGTGGCCACTTTGAGCAACTGCTTTAGATATTTTAATCTTCATTTAATATTGGAAAAAACATTAAATAAAATTCAATATGAATGTTATGTTTTTTTAATGATTTCCTGTTTAGGGTTCCGACAAAGGCCTTTTGTGCTTGCGCATACGCTATGTTCATACAACAATAACTCTTAAAGTATTAGACATACAGTTGTGAATTTTATGTTGTATTGTAGCTTAGCTCAAAAACTGTCGATCTAGTATAAAAAATAAAAAAGCTCTCAGGGTTGTTTTTGTAGTAATTAACAATTATTGGTTGAATTGCATAATTTTTTGTTTTTTTTTTCGACTTTCACATTTTTTTTCAAAAGTTATGGAATTGTGAACATATTGCTTTGTAGTGCAGACGGTAGACAATATTATTGCCTTTCGAATAAGCCTATTTTTATCTCAGTATGACTAAAACTTTGAGATATATGATTTTTTTTGTACTCGCATAGAGCATACTTCAACAAAAAAAACAAAATGGCTGCCACATAGCGGGGAAGTATATTGGACCTAAGCCTATAGTGTAATTGTACTTTAAAATAGCTTATATTTAAGTATTTAGAATATCGCTAGTCCATGTCCGGACACACTGTATAAGGTTACAGACTTAAAATAATATTAACAATATGTACATGTATATAAAAAACAGGGAAAAGAATCATGGGGCATCGAAAATTCTTCCGCATCGCTGACAACAGGAAAAGTGCCCGAAATGCTGGTAGCATTGCCACGTTGTATGGCGATGCTTCTTTGGCCAAAAAATAGGCCAGCCCTCTGGTCACGCAAAGAGTCGACCAACCGCTTGGCCTTTTCTCGAAAAACCAAGTAGGCACTCGGTGGGTATTAGATCACATTTATGATCTTTGAAAACAAAATTTAAATTTTTTTAAAATTGCGCGTGCTTTCACCTTAAGTTATCCTATAGTTTAACAGGTTTCTTTACTTCAAATTTTCAATTCAGACGCCGGGTGTAGGTATATCTTGTCCCGAAGAGACAACGACGAGGTTAGCGCGGGTGAAGCTAGATAGTATAATTAATTAATCTGCCGTCGACTTCATATTTTGACAGTTTATTAGTCAAGTCTATAAGTACTTGACTAATAAACTGTCAACTCCATCATTTACAAGTTTTTTTTGGCAGGTTTTTAAATTATTTTAAAGGTATTTAACGTTTAACTAAATTGTTTATTTAATATGAAACGTCACCTGTGTTAGGTTCTGCAAAATCTTTAATATTATAAACTTGAAGTTAGGTTTATTTTTATTTTCATTTACTTCTTTATTTTGGAAATACGATTGTGAAATAGTTTCTGAAGCTTAGGTAGGTACTTACCTATTTGTATGTCATACTTTACTTCTCAATCGAAAGCTTATAAATAATACAAATATTGTATAAGAAGAACTTGTAGGTCAGGTATCAGACGTCCCGATAATTCGTATTAATATGTCTAGCAGTACTTCTATGAAATAAAAAACTGTGTGACCTACGACCGTCCGGAGGTCATACAGCCATTTTACTCAGAGACTTAGGGGCCCGTGGTTAAATAATAACAGCCACACAGGTCGATCGATCAGGTAAAGCTACGCTTACTGCAGTTGATCTTTAGATACCGAGATCTGTCCGTGCGCCGGAAAGCACGTTGAACCGTTGGTCCCGGCTGTCATTCGTGGATCTTTGATAGTTGTTACGGGTAGTCAGAAGCCCGAAAGTCTGACAACCAGTCGTACCAAGGGGTAACGTATCCAGTAACTGTGTTGTGGAGGTCAGATAGGCATTCGCTCCATGTAAAATGCTGGTATTCAGTTGTGTAGTATGTGTATAAAAACCGTATCCATATAACTAGCGGATATATAATTAGGTCATGTTGCAACTACGTTTAGGTTTTAGCGTTGATTCCAACTAAGCAAATATTTCGTATAGTATTTACTCTATTAATTTAGTTTTTAACCGACTTCAAAAAAAGGAGGAGGTTATCAATTCGACTGTATTTTTTTTTTTTTTTTTTTTTTTTTTTTTTTTATGTTTGTTACCTCATAATAACCGACTGGGTGAACCGATTTTCATGATTCTTTTTTTATTTGAAAGCTGGTGCTTCCCGTGTGGTCCCATTGTCACCATTTCAATATCTGATGATGGGATCTTGTAGAAATCGGGGGAACTCTTCAATAAATAACAGCAGATTAACCGCGATTGTTGCTATAGCATATCTAAGCATTGTTTACACCATCACACAACATAATATCACGCCTGTACTCACTACAAAGGTTATAATTTTTTTTTATGATAATAATAATTACGCAATCGCACAACATAACATCACGTCTGTACCCAATAAACGCAGATGCAGCTTCCTGTCACTGATATTTACATAGCAAGTAGTGTTTATATGAATTTGACTGGGGTAGATATAACTAAAAAGTGAAAAATAAAAAAATTTATATATAAAAAAAACAACCGACTTCCAAAAAAACACTACAAAGTGAAAAATAATTTTAATTTCGGAAGTCGGTGTCAAAAAACCAAAATGCGGAACCAACGACACCGACTTCCAAAATTAAAATTATTTTTCACTTTGTAGTGTTTTTTTGGAAGTCGGTTGTTTTTTTTTATAACGATGGGTTTATCAAAACATTCATTAAATGGACTTCAACTAGTAAACAGTGTTTGAATTCACGTCCGAGCAAACATTGCATGGAGACCCTTGCCATTAGAACCAGCTGAATATAAGCAACTGAAGATAAAACAGCCAGGAAAATATTTTCAAGAAAGAAGAATCAAGACCTCACTATCCAAGAAAGAAGACCTCATTATTCAAGAAAGAAGAAACAAGACCATGGGCCAATCTGCATCCAAATAGCAAGTTGTAATTGCTCAGAATGCCAATGGACAGGCTTCAGCTACAACAACGCAGTACCACCAGAAGAAATTGGAACTAATAGAAACATTGGTCACTGTAGTTATCATCATAATTATTGTAATTGGTGTGATTTAATACATTATCAAGCAATGTAACAAGCACCATGTCCAAACACTTCAGCGAGAACTGAACAGGAACAACATTGCCACCATCTCACGTACCGACCTTACCACCACAGCTGTCTAAGAAGAAAGAAGAATATTCAAGAAGCAGGGTTGGGCCAGGGTATAGCCGGGGGTTGCGGAAGTATCGTTCGTTCCCGCGAACCCCGGCGTAGGTGAGAGAAGGAACATCGGGGTGGTTTTTAGTCAGTAAGAGTCTGACAGACCCCGCCGCCCGCCACAGGGCGGCGGACATCCATGAGGATTTTCCAACACGAGAACAAAAAAAAAAGGGGTATAGCCTGGCCCAACTATTCAACAACAACTTCGGCCTGAGCACGCAGATCCAGCAGTAGCTTCACAGCTTCACTTAGCAGTATCCGCACCGCTCCTACCAACGCTCATGTGTCGACTATCAAACGTATGTTATAATTATTTCATTTAAGTTACAATAATTTTATCACTAAGAATGATTGCAGTAGAGTTTAGTAAGACAAGAAAATTATAAATAGTATAATTGCATGAATTACAGAAGGCGTTAAATTACATTAAAGACTACTTAATGTTAGTAAAACTAGGATTGGACCAGAAAGAAGGCAGAAATCACTACGTGACAAAAAGATAGCAGAAGCAAAACAATTATATTCTAGTTTATAGAGTATTTTGTCTCTGTTGTACTTTCAAATCGATCGTGAAGAAATAATTTCAAGTGAAATCACCGCTGTTCATAAAATAATAAGTGAAATACACATTTTGTGAAAAGGCTAGGCAGATGTTGACTATTACCTAATAATGAAACTGAACAGATATTATGAGAATATATAATACTTACATACATACAAATATGTATATAAACATACATACTCCTAAAATAAATATCACTAGAATGTTAATAAATATAACGTAATCAAAATAATAAATACATACACAACTATGATGAAGTGGAAAAATTATTTTACTCTTCTTTTAAAAACTTCATGTCATTGATTGATATTTCATGACATATGTTATTGTAAATACATACTTGTTACGGTCGCGAATCATATTTATACGAGGTTTCCGGCTACTGGGACCGCAATTGACTAGGACCGCGGTCCCAATCACCGGATCCGTAAAAATTAAATTATTTTCTTCCGGCGACTGGGACCACTCATAAATGATAACTGAAATCAAAAAAATGTACAGTGAAACGAAAAATTTTTAGATGTAATAATTGAAGAAAAATCCTTTTTGATTTAAAAACATCATTTATTGATATAAAAAACAGCCTTTGACTACAGTTCTGTTGTAATATGTGTATGTTTTTATTACGAAAGTTTTAAATAACATAACTGTAGTCAAAATGCTAACAATAATCAAAAAAAAAAAATAACATAAATCGTGCTTATAATAATAATAATCAATAATTTTCAAACAAATAACAATCAGAAAGTAATTATTTATCACAAAATCAGCCTTTAAGTGGTACCGTAAATATTAAAAAAAATAACATGAGCCTGCATGTGTGAATTTTGTAAAAACGGGCTAGCTTATCTATTACTAAGCGCATAGGATAAAATCATGTCTAGAACGAGCCAATGATTCTTATAAATAATTTAGAATTTTTTTCGTTTGACTGTACCGATTTTGGCTTGAATAATAGATTTTTTAAGTTATCTATGAATGATCCCAGTCGCCGGAAGGAAAATATTTAATTTTTACGGATCCGGCGACTGGGACCGCGGTCCCAGTTAATTGCGGTCCCAGTAGCCGGAAATCTCATTTTTACAACCTGGTTAAAAATACTGTAAGTAACTTTTTTGGACAATGATTATTCATTAATTTCAGTCGTAAGACGTCCACTGCTGGATTTAGGCCTCCCCCAAGCACCGCCACTTCGATCGTTTCTGCGCTTCCCGCAACCAGCGGATTCCTGCCGTCTTCACAAAGTCATCGGTCCACCTTGTGAGGGCAAAGCAATATAAAAAAATACCAAACATATCGATACTGGAAATATGAAATAACGTAAGGGACATTTTGTCGAAAATGAATTATATATTAAAACTATAGGTTTTATTGATATTTTGCTATTTTAGCTTAAAAAAATGAAGGAATCTAAGAAACTTTGTCCTAACACTTTTTACATAAAACATAATAGTTAAAAAAATATCGTTAGTTTTGTAAGAAAAATACCCTATTTTTGCTCTCCTAAAAAAGTTTTGTCCCTTACGTTATTTCATATTTCCAGCATCGATATATCAACATTAGTTGTCAAAATCAAAATCAAAATCAAAAGTCATTTATTCAAACTAGGCTGAGAATCAGCACTTTTCGAACGTCAAAATTACAAAAGACAGTCCCCCAAAACGCCCGCCCTTCACCACTTCCTAGTGCTTGTCGACTGCACTTTACGTAAAATTTTGCTCATTCCATGCATGTTTTACAGTTTTTCCAACTAATAAAGCCCCCCATTTTAAAGTACACATAATATAAAATAAAGCTAAGGTCGAAGTACCAGTCTGGAGGCATCGTAAATTCAAAGTGCCGAATTTCACGTCTCACTTGGTTCGTGGCGGCGGGCGAGTACTAGCAGACAGTAGTTACCCGATGCACTTACTACCTCGTGTATTGACTTATGTCTTCTGACATTGCATGGAGTAGTTGCTTACGTTCTTGCTTTATAGTTGGCGGGAATTTCGTAGCGATGTTGTAACTTTTTATGTGAATGTTTTCGGTCTCTGTGAAAGGCTCAAATTGTTTTAGTTTTTTGAGATTCTGGTGGAGTAGGTAGAGAGCATTGGTAGCCCAGTGGTAACGGCCGCGACGTACGAGTTGAAAGTCGTGGGTTCGATCCCAAACAGCCACTTTACTTTGTGTAAATTATTTCATCGCCACTGTTCTCAAAATGGTGAAGGAAAACATCGTGAGGAAACCGTTATGTCCTACAACCAAAAATTCGTATAGCACTACTTGCTATGTAAATAATATATCAGTGACAGGAAGTTATTATAACATCATCAATATAAAATAACGGAAAAAATACCTATTATTGAAGCCAACTCAAAAACTACACAAGCTACCCTATGTATTCAAAAAATAAATTTATGAAATCGATTTAAAATTGTAGGAGATATGGCGTAACATACATACAAAAAAAAAATACAGTCGAATTGAGAACCTCCTCCTTTTTGAAGTCAGTTAATTATGTAAAGATACGACACTTATAGCCACAATGCATCCCATGACAATTCCATTAAAACACTACTGAAAAGTCATAGGAAAGCAAACGACGCCATTTCGTTAACTTGAATTTTTTGCAGTAATTTTGGTTTAAAAACCAAACCAATCGGTTTATAAATAACGGAGTTCTGAGGTAACAAACACTAAAAAAAATTCAACCGAAAAATCGATAAACTGCTTCTTTTTTGAAGTCGGTTAATAAAGAAAAAAAAAAAAATTTTTGTACGCTTGTTTGTTACGCTTTCACGCTAAAACGGCTGAACGGATTTAGATGAAATTTGTTACTAGGGTAGATCATGACCTAGATTGGGAGATAAAGTACTTTTAACCCTTTACTGCATGATATATTAAATAAGTGACAATTTTTTTTTATGTTAATGTCTTTATTAAAGCTTCAGAATTAATTTTAGTGATTTTTTTCAATTTTTATTTTTTTATTTATTTTTTTTATTTCCAAGTGGTATGTGATGATAGACAAAATAGTTGTGGTTTATTATTGCTATTGATATGAAAAACAAACCCCATTAGGATTTATACGCCAGTTTTTTATTTTTTTAGAGTAAAATAAACTGTAAACATGTCAAACCATATACGGTTTCCTATGCGGTAAAGGGTTAATTCCGATATTGCCACGGGATAGAAACTTATGTGGTTGAATTAGAGGGGCGTAGCTAGTTTTTCATAACGCAAAGTCATAATGAGATACCGTTGTATTGTATATAGCGGGTGAATAATCGAGTCCCATTGGCTTACATAAAGTTTTCCTTTAGTTGTAAACCATAACCCCCGAGGTCGCCTAGATCCTGCTGAGTAGGTAAAAATAAGTATGAAACTCAACCAACTAAGGAAAAAGGTTCTTCCACGCAGCTTTGTGCAGTAAATCAGATAAAATATATCAACAAAAAGCCGTAAAGTTTCTGGATAACGAAGAGAGAGTACGACAGGATATACATATAACGTTATGCGTTAGATATCATATGAATCTACACAATTTTGGCTGTCCTACCATCATTAGTTCATTGCAGTTATACGTAACAGATTGAACAGTACTTCAAGCTCTACATATGTCATTAAAAGCTCGTTTAGGTAGGTAACTACACCATTCGAGTCTTTGGTCTAGTGTGTTCATTTTGAGACTCAAACCGGTATGTATAAGTAGTTACTAACGAACCACTGAACCTCGAATACCTTACCTACTTATGATGGAATATGTGAGAAATATTAGGTGAATCAAATATAAATAGGACTTTTTTTATTACTGGTCGCTGAGTGAAGTGACGCGCTTGGTGCTGTTGTATGTGTTAGAGGGGATCATCTAGGGGACTAAAGTGAGCCGGAGCAGTATACCTCCATACTGCTCCGGCTCACTTTAGTTTATTGCGCGCCAGTAGCATCATGTATGAGCAGGAGGTATATAAGTCTGTTGAGCAACGACTTATCATAATTTTTTTAACACGGGAGGGCATAAAACCTTCCGAAATTTTGCATCCATTGACTCTACAGTTCGATAAGAATACGCTTTCAAGAACTCAAGTGTAGGAATGGCACAAAAAAAAAATTCAAGTGGAGGACGCTGTTTTCACACTGACCAGATAGTGGAATCATTTGTGTGCAATTGGCTAAACGCACGACCGACTACATTCTTCGATACTGGCATCAAGAAACATACCCTGCGCTGGGAAAAATGTGTTAATAGAAGGGGAGATTATGTAGAAAAATAAAATATAATTCCTTTTTTTTTACGAGTATAATAATACGTGCGTATTTTTTTTTTACTTAAGTCCGGTTTATATTTGATCCACCCACGTATGAGATAGGTAGGTACAGTGCTAGAAATATATTTTGGTGCTTGAATGATATTGACAGGGGGGCGTTGCTGGTGAACATTTGTTAAATTTTATTGTAAAATTAAATAAAATAAAAAAAAAGGCGGCATTAACTTCGATTTTTACCACATTTCAAAAGATCTTTGTACTTACATTTGTATCGAAATTATGTTAGCAAATGATAAATGATTTATTTTCTGTAAGTAGGTTTGTACAAACACTTTTACATGTCAATCATATTTTTTTAAACTAGATGAGGTCGGCGTTTCCTATCTGACTACTCTGAGAAGAAAGTCCGAAACAAACTCAGAGGTCACAGTCTCTTTTAAAGTCCAGACATAATCTTGGTCAGATAATGTGAAGACCATGTAGATTGGTGTCTCAAATGGTCTTTTGAGTAAAGAACCACACAGATTGAGCGGACCTGTCCAGTCAGTGCACGCATTTGTCAAAAATCGTGCAGCTCAACTCAGAACTTGAGGAGCCTTACGATTCGACGAACAATACCAATGAAAGGACACAAATATATACACTACTGACGAAATAGAAAGTGGTGACTTGTAAACAGGGCGTATTAGTCATGACTATGCTGCTTGATACAATATACAGTGTATTATGAGCGCAATGGTGACCTATTGGTAACGACCTCGACTGACGAGTCGTGGGTTCGGACCCACTTTGAACTTCATCACCAGTGCTCTGATAACGGTGATGGAAAACCATCATGAGAAAACCGGCATGATCTAGAAACAAAAAATTGAAGACTTGTGACATCCACCAACCCGCACTGGGCCCGCGTGGTGGATTACGGCCCACTCCCTATCACAGAAAGATGGCCTGTGTTCCAGAAGTGGGAACATTATAGGCAGATTATGCATGAATTTAAAGAATTATGTTTCTAATGTGTTTCGCAACTGCATGCCGATTCTGTAAAAATTTCACCGTGAAAACTTACGTGAAGTGAGCTGTCAGTGTCATCCCACTGATGCTAGGGATTAACTAAGCAAACATTTACAACCATAATCGAGATTTTTATCATATTTTTTATGCTTATTCTATTGATAATTTTAAATAATCTCAAAGCCAGTATTTTAGTTGTCAAAACATTACGATTTTGTGAGGTTTTAAAATAAAATAGCATAACAGAAACTTAGTCAGAATATCATTTTTTTTTTCTTTTTGTCCTAGACAAGTCCTTATATAAGGACTAGTCTTTTTTTCCTAGATTAAAACCCCACAAAATAGTAATGTAGGACAAATAAAAACTAGCTTTGTAATTATATAAAATTATCAATAGAATTACCATAAAAAATATTATTAAAATCTTGATTATGATTGTAAATGTTTGCTTAGTCAAGCCCTAGTATCAGGTGGTATGACACTGACAGCTCACTCCACGCTCACTTCACCCAAGTTTTCACGGTGATATGGTTGCAGAATCGCACTGCTGTACGGTACCATCCTCGACTCAGTTGCGGTCTCGTAAGGTGCATCGATCGATAACTTATTATCGTAGGTAAATTCAGCCGGTATCGTACTTTCTGTGTCGCTTAGACTTCTACTTAACATGCAAGGAGCGAAGTTATAGATAGTTTCGAATGTGTTCGAGTATATGCGGAAAGTATACAGAGACCAGATTTTTCTTTCTTATTTATTTGGTTTGAACAGTTTTACATATTTCACTTACCTAGAAGTAGGTGGGATATGGACTTCTGAGTACACCCTCTAACATTGTCACACTGTCCTCCAATGTTGATTAACACTGTAATTTGAAAACAGTAAACGCATATTATTTTTAAAAGAGTAACCGTGGATTTTCTAGCCCCATGGGTAAAAGGCATAAGATTATGTATGTATAGACGTAATGAGGAACAGCGTGCGAAGTTCACTCATCCTCCCACACTCTGCTTCCGCGTTGCAGGATTTTGCGTGGCGTCAGTGTGAAGCGTAGTTCGCATGTGGCGATGTAGATGCCGCCATATATGTATGAATATAATCTCACGGAGAAAAACAAGCTCATCGTTATCTTAGTTTCTGTAGCAGTAGTGTACTCATAAATCCACGAATACAACGGTTCTGAATAGCTGTACAAAGGTCACAAGATCCCTACTATATTATCACGGGCTGGAATTACAACAGGTGCCCAATTAATACTTAATAAGCCCTACCGCTGTATTATAAGTGCACCTGCGAGTATATCGTCTATTATAATATTATTGGAATCGTTGAAGGGAATATTTTTGGGCCTTTATAATTTTTTGAATAGATTTTGGAGTTTTTGTACTACAATGTCTATGCTGTCTGGGATTTAATAATGTAGTATAGTTTGAAAAAAAAAAAGAAAAGTTGTCCAGATGTGATTGTGTCATTTTTAAGGCCAAGTGCGTGTCGGACCATGCACAGAAATATTCGTCACACCTTTCCAATTTTCATCGATATAGTCTCCGAGTAAAATGGTGATTGTAATGTGCGTCAACCGGACGGGCGGACAGATTGACATGACGAAATTATAAGGGTACCGTTTTTGCCATTTCGCTACGGAACCTTAAAAATTCGAATATCATCTCCCAATGAGAGAGGCCCTGATGATAAAAAAAATTCAACTCCGTGGAATAAGAGGAAGTGGTTTTAATTTGGCTTGCAAGATTTGACCTAAACAAACTAACACACATTGTAAGTTGAATAAAAGCTTTTAAAAAATTGACTCAAAGTCAGAGATACATCCTGAAATAAATTTATGTACCCACCGTCCACATTTTCCAGATTAACAAAAGAAATAAAATTTGAACCATTTTATTCATGTTGCTAATGTATTGCAGTAATTAGTTACAAAGCCGTTTGAGTTTCCGATGAATGAGAAAATACCTTTTCCTACAAAGGAAATTTCAAGAAATTTAATGCTTGAGTGTTTCTTTATCATCATCTGCCTAGCCTTTTCCCAACTATGTTAGGGTCGGCTTCCAGTCTAACCGGATGCAGCTGAATACCAGTATTTTACATGGAGCGACTGCCTATCTGACCTCCACAACCCAGGTGCTGGGTAATACGATACCTCTAGGTAAGACTGGTTGTCAGATTTTCGGGCTTCTGACTACCCGTAACAACTGTCAAAGATCTACGAATGACAGCCGCGACCAACGGCTTAACGTGCTTTCCAAGGCACGGAGGGGTCTCGGTATGTAAAGATGGTCACCCATCCACAGACCAACCGCGGCAAGCGTAGCTTAACCTGATCGATCTACCTGTGCGGCTGTTATTATTTAGCCCCGGGCTAAAAAAGAGTTGAGTGTTTCTTTATGTTTAATGAAAATTGCTCTAAATGTGAAACTTACTTTAGAAGCCGAGATAGATGTAGTTATTGATTAGTTAAGCTTAACTCCTGGAATTGACGAACGGGTTATCCATATCGTTTCGGAGGTTCACTAATGGTTCACTGAAACAAAATTTAACAATTTTTAGTTTACAACCAACGATTCGCATACTATTTATTTCACAAACAACTTATTCCGCAAATATTTTATTTTATAAACACTCGCTTTAAAAACATTTATTTGGCAAATTATTTATTTGGCATTAATAACAAAAACATTCAACAACATTAATAATCTTTACACTATTAGTGATAGATGTATTTTCTCCATCTTCATCACATGCCGATAAACGAAGCCAAACGATTTCCTTTTAACTTTTCTGTCACTGGCGCTACTATCAAAGTTCCCCTTGTATACTTATTTTTTACTTTATCCATTCTCGTCACTCCACACATCCATCTCGACATTCTCATTTCCGCTGCATACGATCTTTTTTCTTCCGTCTTCTTCATGGCGCAGCATTCTGACCCATACAGTACGACAGGCCTTATCACAGTACTTCAAAATGCTTTTATTAGAGAAGAAAATTGTTTATTCTGTAAATAGGATATCGGAATCACTTTAAAAAAAAAATGTTAGATGGAGTCGACATTTCCTTCTATTTCCGCCAAGAAATGGCAATAGGTACTAATTCAGGGGTCAAAGTCTCTTTTAAAATCCAGACATAATCTTGGGCAGATTTCGTGAGGACCATATCGATCCGTGTCTGAAATGGTATTTTGAGTAAAGAACCACATAATGTCCAGTCAGTGCAAGCATTTGTCAGTAATCGTGTAGCTCAACACAGGACTGAAGGAGCTCAACGACTTGACGAACAATACCAAAGAAAGGACATTTGGGTAGGCCGCATAAAGTACTCAAAATGGTAGATTATCATAAAAACTAAAAAAAAAAACATCGTGTCATTGTAGCCAATTCTTCTCTCTCTGGCTCTCTAATTGGACAGAATCGGACGTCTGTTAGCATAATGTCGTCTACTGAACCATTATGCCACTGTCTGCTGCTACGATTGATCGCCGAAATCGACACAAGCTCTACGTGCGTTCGGGGTTGCTTGAAGTTAATCAAGGGGAACTTGGGATTGTATTACAGAACTTTATAGTAAGGTGGTTGGTAGAAGTAGTAGTGCACGTCTTTTTGCATCGTTCTCACATGTATTATTTTAACATAAATAGTGTAACCAATATTTTCAAACAATATTTTGATTTAAAAGAGTGTCCATGAAGTTCCTTGGCCGTTGTTCTCCATAGCAACCTACAAAAAAAAAAAACATACACGAAACAAATGAACGACGTCAATTGTGGTTACATTTTTATTATTTCCCGTACCCAATCAGACATCAAATGATCTTGTCCTTGTTTGGTTGCAAATAGATACAGCTGTAATATACTCGTAAATACTAATATAAAAAGCTGTATTACGCAACACATCTATAAAAGTACAGCGAAGTTACGATTGGCTTAACAACCGTCTGGCAAACTCATAAGGGTAGGAAAGGAACGTAGGAAGTAATGAAATATTCAATCGAGAGAATTCTCGTCACAGGTTCGTCATCTAAGTGCCAATTCCACCAATGAAACTGAACGCGATTAGCACAACTAAGTTGCGTTCAAGAGCTGTCACTGTTAATTTTCCACAAGAATGATGACTCTGACAACTCTTGAACGCAGTTTTAGACGTGCTAATTGCGATCAATTTTATTGGTGAAATCCGCTTTCAATACCTCAGAGGTTGCAAACATTGTCTTTTGAGTAAAAAAATGTTTGGGATAGTGGGAGAGCAAGTCATCTCGTTTTTATCGCAACTCTTTCAGTTGGGTGGGTCGTATGAATGCGACGAATTTATTGCGATGTACAACCTTCAGTGGAGCGAGAAGAATTAGCCGACAATCAGCCCGGGGGCTTGTGCTAGTGTCATCCTTCGTAGTGCAACCTATTTCTTACAACTTTTTTGTTTGCTCGATATAAATGTCGTGAACTTAGTTTTATTCGTCTTATTTTTTTGTCTGCTGAAGTTGATGTAGCTCGTATATCCTGCGGCGATTTTTCACAGTTTTTCTTTTATGTTCGTAATTTGTTGCTCAAATACAACAATAATGTAAATAAAGCCGTACCGTAACCGTAAGATATACTGGTTTGTTGATATAAGAAATAATACAGGCCATATAGGTTACCTAGCATAACTGTTAATGTTTGTTGATTTGTGATTGAAAAAAGAGTAGATTTTTTCCCTGTTGCCAAATAAATATTACATTTTCATTTTTTCTTTCGTTAGGTACAAGTCTTGGATAAAAAACGGTGTTTTTTCATGAATCTCTGTATTTCCAAATGAAGAATTGTTGATACCAATGAGTTTCGTTTTACATCATTAATAGATAAAAAAATGTTGCTTTCTGCAGTAAATTTTAAGCTTAGGTAGGTACCTATCTACCTAGGTTTAAAATTTATTGTGGAAACCAATATTTCGCAACAATACCTACGTACGTACTGCAGTATAAGCAAATCCTGCATGTTACTTTTTGACATACATTCTACTTTAAGAATAAATATATACAACATTTTTTTGGGTACCTACTTTGCTTAACTAGAAATTTTATTTTCGAAAATTTAAAAAATCGAATTACTCTTACCTCATATGGGATTTTTTCTTGGAAAGGTGGGTGAATTGTTGAAAATTTGTCACAGTCGACTGCGGCATAATTTTATTTTAGAATCTTTATGCTAAAATTATCAGAACGCTTTACTTTTTATTCCATTAAGTGATGTGATGGTGATTTATTGAATCGGGGTATGTTTTTCCGTGTCTTTGTTTTTTTTTTCAAAGAGTTTCTTAATCATTTAATATTTTTTATCTTATTTTTCTTTGTGTGCTATAGGACAGTCTACAAAAATCGGCGAATTGTGAATCCCGATGGAAAACAAACCGTGTATTCTTCTTTTCGTTTTTCTGGTATGTATAATTCTACGCCTTTTTGGTATAAAAGTTTCTGCTTGCTACTTGGGTCCTTATTGTTCGTGATTTGTCGTAGGTTTACAAGCCATTTCATTCGGCTCCACCCCTCCCAGGCTCCTACCATTTTGCACCTGACCGGATTGCAGTAGGAAGCGAGCAGATGTGATCTTTCGACCACCTAAGCTTAAGAAGACCTCTATAAGGATACCGTGACTACGCGATACGTCACGACGGAATTTCCGAGAGACGGCCTGGCAGATATTTATTACTTTTTGTAACGATCCTACGGTTCGATACATTGTTACCGGTCTATTATATTTTTGTATGTGATTACTAACTGTAAAACACAGAATACTGCAGGTTTAATATCGTTCATTCGTGGTTTCGACGGCCTAATTTTTGTTACGTGATATTAGTGCGAATTCCGTTGGTCCTGGCTGTCATTCGTGGATCTTTGACAGTCGTTACGGGTAGTCAGGAGCCCGAAAGTCTGACAACCAGTCTTACCAAGGGGTATCGTCTTATCCAGTAACTGGGTTGTGGAGGTCAGATGGGCATCGCTCCATGTAAAATACTGGTACTCAGCTGCATCCGGTTAGACTGGAAGCCGACCCCAACGTAGTTGGCAAAAGGCTAGGCATATGATGATGATCGTAGTGCGAATTCGGTTGCAACCGCGTTTTAATTCGTCGCATAACTCTACTAATCTTAATAATATGATTTATGGTACGAAAACCTAAAGTATTCCTTACGTCTCTTTAATTTCTACAAGCCCGACAGGGTAATGTGACAAGTTTCTTTACGAGTTTTTTGTATTTTCTACATTTTTTATATTATTTTTGATACTTTTTATATTCGGTCTTAATGTAAAGATAAATTAAACGTATTCAGTGGCGAAAAGAGCTTATGTGTTTTCTTTTTTTCGCTATAGTACGTAGACGAGGTTTTAACAGCAGAGGTAATGTTGCACTATGTACAGACGCCAGCATATCAAGCTAATACAATCTGTCAAATTTCTTTAACAGATTTTCAGCTTTATTGCATTAGGTTCAAAGTTGAATGGGAAAATTTGACAGTTTCGGGTAGCTTGATGTGCTGGCGTCTGTACCTACGTTAGATCAGCCAGTCGATTCTGTAAAAATCTCACCGTGAAATCATAAGTGAAGTGAGCACTTAATAGTGTTAATCCCTAGCGAATGACAGCTCACTTCACCGAAGCTTTCACGGTGAGATGGTTACAGAATCGCACGGCTCTACCCTACTATTATAGGATTTTGACTACTCCTTTATAATTATTATGTAACAAACTTATCAAGATCTCCGGAATACAAAATAAGACCGAATTATTATGGAAAACCGGCCACGTGCGTGTCTGACCACGCGATGTGAAGTTTTGATTTTCTCGCTTGTAAAAATAAGTTTGTACATACAGTACTGAAAAAAAACTATGAAAAACAAAGTTATTTCTGCGATTGTAACCGAAAATATATTATCTCCAAAACTATTGACTTAAATAGTCACTAAGAAAGATAGTCTTCTCAATAATGAGATCTAACAAAATGTACATACCTAGGTACATTGCTTTTTTTCATCCATCTGTTTCATGTATTGGGAGTGCCCCTCCTCATGATTTATTTCCTAATTTCACTACATCATTGTTAAGCACCTTCTTTCCAATTTTAGTCGATAATGTTGCTAAAAGTCTGCGAGTAAAACGGCTGTATGAAATTCAGACGGACGGAGGTCACTCCGTCCGTCTGAATTTCATACAGCCGTTTTGTGTGATAAAGATTCCATTTGACCCATTTGTATGTAACGTTAAAAGAAAGAAAATATGTTTATTTGGCACATGTCATATGTTCAAACAATAAATAAAAAATAAAAAAAACATTCGGAAAACCGCTCATGGCTGCGCCAACTAGGCCCAGTTCAACAAAATGCCAGACCAGCAGTGAGTGACGCAGGTTTGGGTGGACCTTACGGTAAGTATACAACGTGTAACGTTAAATGCGCAAAACCTCAGACACCCCAAATGGTTTTTAATTCAATTGACCTATTTCACAGAGAAAATAAGTCATTAAAAAAATTGTAAAGGCTTTATGTGCTGTTTTAGTTTTACTGGCCATTCTGATCGTTTCTTGCGTCTGCGACGACGCTTTATCGAGGGAGGAGTCGTTACCGGGCCGCTGCGCCGCGCTGACATTGGCTTGCTTGACCTATTAATAAATAGACACGGCAACGTTTTTAATGAAGATTTTTTGAAAAATGTGACCTACTTATATTAAAAAGTGGTTTAATTAATTCTGCTCGTTATTCTGATCAAACTATTTTCAGGTTTTGCGCATTTAACGTTACACGTTGTATATAATACACAAACCTCCGAATCTGACTCGTGTAACCACTGACTTAATAAGTAATATTAACACCAACATCATTTCAACAATTTGCATAAAAGAGATACACACGATTACAGCAAATCGACCAATAACACCATTACAAGGTAAATAAATAATTACAACCAATACTGGCACATGGAGACCGCGCTTCCCCGCGCTCCGATAGCAACCATTTTGGAAAACCCGAAGCTCGCTTCAATTTTATTTTCACGCCTGCAGTTCGGAGATACGCTGAAACTTTCATCGTGGGCTTTCACTAGAGGCGAGAACGAAACATAAATTGTCGACGGACGGCTCACAGCCCATGTCTTTATTTTTCAAAAACAATGCACGTATGTTCATTTGTTTTTGTGTGTTGTAGTCGAGTTTGTTTAAATTAATATTCATGGCTTGTTTGGAGTAGATTAGCTGGTTTTTTGTTACTTTGATTTTGTTTCTTTGCCAGAATAATGTATTATATATGTCACCGTATAATTATGAACAACCTTACACGGACAGAAAAATTTTAGAAAAATTACTGTGCTGTCTCATAATCTGAGTGCATTTGAGTGATAATGGAAAAATGATCATGCTAGCACGGTAAAATTTTCTATGCTGCACAGTAAAATTTATTGGACTAATAGTGAATTTTTCCCAATCTCCCTTAGAAAATTTTCCGTAGATATCACTTGCAATCACTTTATAGTGACAAGCACGATAATTTTTCTAAGAATTTTCTCTCCGTGTAGTTTATAATCTATCTCCTGAGGCTATAAACTATCCAAAAATTGTGGACTGCAACAAACCATTTACAATTTACCGCATTATTTTTCGATAGTTTTTTCTGTCCATGACAAACCGATCAATTGTGAACTAGTATCAAAATTTCAGATCGGCCCTTGTGCTAATATTAAATAGCCAACTATTATAACTGCAACCAACTTTAGAAGTTTTGCTCGTGTGCCGCTGCCGCGGCACCGCTCGTTTCGATCGCTCGGCTCGCGCGCGGTTAAAATATATCATTAAACAAATTGTATTTAATTATTTATTTATTTAATTTTACATATTTATTTATTTATTGACAATTGGTTTTATGTGCTATTTTAGTTTTACTGGCAATTCTGACCGTTTCTGAACGTCTGCGACGACGCTCTGTCGAAGGAGGAGTCGTCACCGGGCCGCTGCGCCGCGATGGCTTGACCTATTAATAAATAGACACGGCAGTTTTTAATGAAGATTTTTAAAAAAAATGTGACCTATGTTAAAAAGTGGTTCAATTGATTCTGCTCATTATTCTGATCAAACTATTTTCAGGTTTTGCGCATTTAACGTTACACGTTGTATATCTCATCTGCGTAGCCTATTCCCAACTATGTTGGGGTCGGCTTCCAGTCTAACCGGATGCAGCTGAATACCAGTATTTTACATGGAGTAACTAAGATGGTCACCCATCCAAGAGCAACCGCGGCAAGCGTAGCTTAACCTGATCGATCGACCTGTGCGACTGTTATTATTTAGCCACGGGCCCCTCAGCCATCAAAACTCTACTACAAGTTACAAAAAAATCACACATTTTTTAAATTTTAAAGAGAATTGGCAGGAACTCAGTAACACCGCGTTATCAGTACCTATAACATTGATATCGAACATCAACATTACCGTCCTCCATTAGCACTTGCAAGTGTACGCCCAGATTTTATCTAGCTGTCGAGATACAACGTAATTACGCTGCTAATGTGTTTTCAGTACAGTACAATAGATATCAACGATGTATTAGTACTATAGAGTTACGAGGATCAATCAGGGTGTAATGTTCTTCATCCTTCATGTAAAAGGAAGGCTTCCCCGACCAGACGGGTGTCAGGCAAATTGTTATTAAAGTGTTTTAATCCGATGCGTTGCAGCCTAAGCAAAGAACCAGAAAAGGGGAAAAACTGATAAAGGGTGCTCAACCTGCCCTGACTGCGGTTCGTAGCTCTTTGCCAAGAGCCAGCCAAGTTGATGAGGAGGGTTTCATGAAAGTAGAAAGCAAGAAGAAGAAGCCCTGTCCTCGTAACCTGTCTGGCACCGCACCGAGTGGACCCAACATGCTGCTGCGCCCTGCTGTGCCTACGACGCAGCTGTATCTTTCGCGTCTGCATCACTCCACGACAACTGAGGAAATCGTGCTGTATTTGAAGGTGAAGACCAACTAGACTCTGAGGGTCGAAAGGTTGGAATCGCGCCACAATATCAACTTTAAGTCATTTGTGGTACGAGATCCAACCAAGCATCTACAAACCTGCCTGAAAGAGGACTTTTGGCCGAAAGGTGTCGTATATCGACGTTTCCGAAGACGGTTACGCGACACCACGCAGCGAAACACGTCGACAACGTTACGTGTATAGTCATAGTTTTAAGGTTTTTATTATGTATTAGTTTATTATTGTATAAAGTTATTTTGTTTATTCTATCTATGGGCCATAGTTGCCTGATAGTAAAATTATTATTATTATTAGTTTTTCTATTAGGAATATCTCAGTAACAGCGCGGAGTTTGGAAGTTGGTGGTCTGATAACCCCGATAAGCTGTAAGTCCTGCGCCTGATCTCCCCTCGGTCGTGTCGGCTTGACGTCTCATTCGGACTACGAGAGTAAAGGAACAGAGAGTGCACCTGTTTTTGCGCACACACATACACTATAATAACTCCTGCGTACTTGGCTAATCTCCCACAGATCTAGCGCACCATTAACTCACTCCCAATGGACTCGTATTATTTTGTAGATATATTATTCTTATTCACGTGTATTGTTAACGTAACTTACTATGTACAGACGCCAGCACATCAAGCTACACAATCTGTCAAATTTCTTTAATAGATTTTCAACTTCATCAATAAAGCATTAGGTTCAAAATTGATTGGGAAAATTTGACAGTTTCGGGTAGCTTGATGTGCTGGCGTTGTATGATAAAAATATAGTCCTCCAGACCGTAACTCAGCCACGGCGGCCAATCTCAACGGAGACTAGCCTTCGGCGCGAGAGATATTAGGTATAGTGTACAAGTGTGTGCGCAGACACAGGTGCACTCCCTCTTCCCTCACTCTCAAAGTCTGATGGGACGGCAATCCGACACGACCGGAGAGAAGCAGGCGCAGGACCAAAAGGCTTAACGTGCTTTCCGAGGCACGGCGGTATCACACCGCTGATTTCCAAACTCCGGGCTGCTATTGAGAAATTCTAGACGGAAAAACCCAATAAAACTTTGACTGACTCAGAATCGAACCCAGGATCTCATGATCAGCAGTGGTCACTAGACCAATGAGGCAGTGTTAGGCCCTTTGTACACGGCACGGTTCCTTTACGGTATGGCGCGCCGTGCGTCGCGTGTCCATCAACAGCTTCCATAGTAATCATACAACTCTGACGACCATGCCGACACTCGGTAAATAAACCGTAGTTTTTCACGGCAAGAAAATCGTGTGTGTACAAAGGCTCTTAAGAAACCACGACCTCATGATCAGCAGAGGTCATTAGACCAACGAGGCAGTGTTGAGATTATCTAAGTAAAACTTGAATACACTAAGCAAAGTACAGACGCCAGCACATCAAGCTACCCGAAACTGTCAAATTTTCCCAATCAACTTTGAACCTTATTCTTCAGTGATAAAGTTGAAAATCTGTTAAAGAAATTTGACAGATTTTAGTAGTTTGATGTGCTGGCGTCTGTACCTCCTTAAGTATAGGAGATAATAAATCATTTAGTAAAGTAAGTACCTACTTCTACATTGTTACCGACTTAGCTATGAAATTATTTACGTAAACAAACTTCTCCGCTAATTAGTAACTTTGTACGGAAAGATTTTTGTTATTTCACTGAAGAATAGAACGAAAGTCTATTTTATATTATAGCTTGGCAACACAGAGCCACTTGGCGAGAAATTATAAAATCTCTCAATAAATAACTTGTAATACAGATGATTTGCTTATAAAACTGGACAAAGTAAAGTAGCTTTCGTACCTTGCCGTTTTTCTATGGGACATGGCAGAAACTACATAAGGTGCTCTTTACAAACTCCTTTATGTTCGTCTATGCATTCCTAAGTCCATTAAAAAGTTTCTTTTGCATGACGTTATCGCTACTACAGTCCAGCCGTCGAACAAACGTGTTTCTGACACCTGTCAGAATGACAATTCTAGTAGCTAATAAGATCAAATTTGCAAAACACGTAGGTATTCGTTTATATGAAACTGACAGGTGTCAAGAACGCACTCTCCCGTAGCGGAGAACAGTCAGAGAAACCGCACAAAATACTAATAAGTTGCTGTTTAGTAGTTGTTCGTCTAAAGCTTTGATTTCCTAGGAAAGCGGTTCCGTCATATTAAAACGGAAGTCATTTTGACCACTTATTTGACATTAAAGTGTCTATTCTTTTTTATTATGGCAAGGAAAGCCGATGTCGAACATTCTGCCTATGTCTAAAGTGAATTGGAAAAGCAAGTGTGCAAATTAAAAATTAAATAAATTGAATTATAAAAATCGTTGATGATACAGTGGAACTTAATGTAGATCTTGTGGGGTTAGTACTGGACTGAAACGACATTAAGATGTCATAAAACGCTCTGTATTTGGATAGCCGTTATTACAAGCATGTGAATGTTCACCGCTTTCTTAGGAAACCAAAAATTAAGCTGCAAATCAAGTTTGTGATGATTACGATGATAAAAAAAAAAATGTGGGAAATGTCCTCAGAAACGTAGAGCAGCATCAAATTTAACACTACGACGTCAAACGTGTACAAAACAGCGAGGTAGCTGATAGGAAGCACAACAGATAAGCGCGTTTCAGTCTCGCTAAGTCGAAACATTCCTCAGAGCCGGAGCGAGGCGAAAACGAAAACAATTCAAAGCGATCCCGCTGCAGATCATTACTGAGATTTTCAACTTCAACGATGTTTTAATATATTTTTTCTCGTCTGGCTATCAGATACTGCTCCCAAGTAATTTGTAGAGAAACACGTTTTTCTTTAACGTTTTCATGAAAATTAATAAACTGTTGGGCTCGAGCTTGCGGTGTAACATTTTTTTAATGTTTTGTGGCGTTTGTAACTTTTAGTGCCTGTGTCAAATCGATACAGTCCACAATTTGTTTATTCTTTTCCTGTCAAGATACCTCTTACATTTCGTTACTGAGCGCGCATCTTTTTTTTGTTTATAAATGGCTTCTCACAGTTCAACCTATGAGATTGTCGTCTGCTTAACCGGGCTTGCTTGTGGATGCCTCAATAAATTAAGGCCTCCAGCCAGAGCGACCACGCATCGCCGGCGCAGTGAGATATATGTACATATACCTAGTATTTTATTTTGTTTATTAAAAAATCAAAGTATCACAATTTTTCTTTTTTAAATTGATATTGTTTAAGCAATTATTGGAGACCATTTTGATATAAATGCTACGTGAAAATTATGTAGAAATTTGGAGATATTCAGACTTTTTCCAGCAGCAAATTGAAGTAGGTCCAGTCGTGTTTTTATTTTTATTTTTAAGGCATATAACAAAAATGTATTATATTATTATAAAACTATATGAAATTTGTGATATGAGATAAAATGTTTTGATAGATTTTATTCAACAGAATCTGCAAATTCGAGCTCTCAAATCAGCTCTCAATGAGTTTTTGCCTAAACATGCATCAGGATAATGAGTATTGCTAAATAAATAGATAAATAATAAAAAAAATCGCTTTATTATTATTGTAGAAGAGAAAACCAAATATCTTTACCAATTAATTGTTATTTATTCCAACCAACGAATAGTATTCAATTTCAACGAGGAAATTATGCTTCTACGCGCATTTTTGTAATAGGCCTCATAAGCACTTTAACCATCCTTGTCTAATAAGGAAGGAATAAGGAAAAAGAAGTTTAAAAAGGAGAGTTCAAATTAACAATGTATTACTTACCGCGCTTGTTTTATAAATATTTTAATATATAACGCCTAGCAGAGTGGTGGCCCACAGTGGCCCACAGTTGTAGGTCGTGGGTTCGAACCCAGTAAGGAGATTTTTTTTTTTGTTTAATTTATTTCATCACCATTGCTCTCAAAAACGACGAAGGAAAAATCATGAGGAATGTCCAGTCGATTGTGTAAAAATCTCACCGTGAAATCATAAGTGAAGTGTGCACTTAATAGTGTTAATCCCTAGCGAATGACAGCTCACTCCTCGCTCATTTTACCCAAGCTTTTACGGTGAGATGGTTACAGAATCGCAGGGTAGTTCTACCAACCCGCACTGGGCCTGCGTGGTGGCCCCTCCGTCTTATCGAGTGGAGGCCTGTGTCCCAGTTATGGGAATATTATAGGCTGAATAATTATGCTATTTAATTAGTATTTTAATATCTAATGCCTATAATAATAATAATAACAAACCCACAAAAAAATTATTTAAGCCTTTTTTATACAGCTTTACTCCTACGTGTGTCACCCCTGAATCGTGCATCAAACACGCGACAACCCTTCAAAACGTCATTCAATACTCACCTCAAGCAAACATGATTGACAATTGGTTTTACAGTTGGCAGCTTAGACCAAATCAATTACCCAACCATCCAGTTTAATGTTAGCCAAAAAAGTCGAAAGCAGGGATTGGAATCCAAAGCTTACCGACCAAGTGTGGTAATTAATTACGCGAGTCGTTTTTGTAGCGGCCGGTCGGAAGAAACGGCGAAAGATTTATTGTTTGCGCTACTTCACTTCGGCGTATCCCGACGAGGAATTACTAATCTTTTCTTTAATTCTGATCCCTCGTTTTCCTTCCGCCTGTAATAGAGCCGTAAATACTTATTTCGGACTCCTTCATAATGCATTGACTTGGAATATAACGGAGTAAGAATAAGCTGCATATCTGTACATATTATACATTCAAGTCACTTTTTGTGTCTGTCTGAGGGACCGCGTTGTTCTTTAAAACTACGCAACGGACTTTTACCATAATTTTGAGAATGTATTTAATATTAAAATTAAATATAATAAACTGGACTTCCCCATCGAGGTAGATCACGGCAAAGGGGGGGTGATGATCTGATAATGTTTGCAGGGCCAACAAGACCAGGGATTGCATAACAGCATGTTGTTTTTGCATGACAGGGTGGTTTGGAAGGAAAAAAAATATAGTTTAAAAAAACATAAAAATAAAATAAAATATAGTTCTAAAAAACTAAAAAACACGCTTTAATAGCCAATTGAACTAAAAATCAGAAAATAACTTTTAATTTAAAATTCTAAAATAAAAATAAAGCGTGGGGTGCTTTTTATCATATTTCTATACTAATAGAGTTAGTATAGGAATATGATACTGTATTTGATGAACTGTATTTTTTTTTTTTGTATTTTTAAACTATTTTTTTTTTCAATTTTTTTTATCAAATATTGTATTGTCTTCTGTCGTTGATAAATCTACAACGTTTAAAGTAAATCTGATCGCTTAAAGTGGGGCAAAATCGAGCCCAAACGAGTCAGTTACATATAAACAAACAAACAGACAAATAAACAACATACATGTGAAACTAATAAAAGCGTGTTTAAAAGGGAGGCCTTTGCCCAGTAGTAGGACACAATATAGGCTAACAAAAAAAGAAATCTCCATGTTCTGTCAACTCCTAAGTTCCGTGCGAAGCAGGGGCGGGTCGCTAGTCTATACTAATATTAAAATGTGGTAGAATTTGTTTGTTTGTATGTAGGGGGAAATCTCTGCAACTACCAGTTGGATTTGAAAAATTGTTTCTGCATTTGATAGACCAATTCTCGAGGAAGGCTGTAGGCTAATTAACATCACGCCTTGACCCTTAGGAGCCGAGCAAAAAGTCAGAAAGAACGCTAAGCGAAGACAAAGTCACGGTAATAATATTATCTATACAGTATTGTAACTCGGCCGCATCTTTGAAATAAATGCCTACAGCCGCGCGGTACGTAAACATGCGATAGGGCTGCCCGCCTCCAGCATTTTAATTACATTTGCCTACTTTGTGTTTCCATTTAGTTTTGTGATTGTAAATATACTTTTTTAAATAAACAAATAAAAGACTTTGTGAATTGAATAGGAAGTGTTAAATAAAAATGCGTGTTGTTTTTTTATTGGTAGATTTTATTTTATAGTCTTACCTTTCAAAGCTTCCAGTTAATCTAAAAAACTTTTCTCTGGAGGCGTTATTGACGAATTCATGCAACCAAAAACAGCACAATATATCCTACTCGTCATATTAAATATGTACTTGAACTTATTTTTAGTAAAAAAATCGCGCGGTTATTGTTAAAAAAACAACACACCGTCCGTTCGTTACTGCGGCACAGTCGCGACTGTCTGCATGCCGAGCGCATGCCGAGATCGAGACGCGTAGGCATAGCTCGCGCTTCGTCCGTTTGTATGAAGTTGGAATACTGTATAGATAATATTACCGTGGCAAAGTGATAGCGCGAGCAGGTGATGAGATGCGACGGGGTGGGGCCGGGGAACAAGAAATGTCATGCGGATGAAGTCACGGGCAGAAACTAGTATCACACTAATATTATAAATGAAAATGTAGTAGTTAGTATACTTGTTAAGTCATATGTTTAAGACACTTTATATATTTTTAGTATACTACTGTTTGTTTTCCATATAAAAATAAATAAAGAAAGGTGAAAGTTTGTGAGCGTGTGTGTTTATATGTTTGTTACTTCTTCACGCTCAAACGGCTGGACCAATTTTGATGAAATTTAGCACACAGATAGTTTATAACTAGGATTAACACATAGAATACTTTTTATCCTGATATTCCTACGGGATCGAGACTTATGCGGGTGAAACCGCGGGGCGCAGCTAGTATTATATAATACTTAGTAGGTATAATACGATATTTATGTATAAGGAATTACCTGCGAAGATTAATTACTCGCCGTAATACAAAGCCAGGAATCCGCTACATAATAATATGTGCAAAAGGCAAAGTGAAATTAGAATTTCAATGATTATAATCAAATATGATCCAAATCCGAATTGATTAATAACAGTAATTAAACTCAAAGAAAGTTGGTCTGTTCGTTTGTTTCGATCAAGTATTATTATGATTGGGTGTTGGACGGGTTTGACTATATGGTTGTATAACACGTAGGATTACTACTTTTAGGGCAGATTTTTCAATCGACAGATAATTTTTATTCCTGCCGTGCGATTCTGTAACCATCTCACCGTAAAAGCTTGGGTGAAGTGAGCGTGGAGTGAGCTGTCATTCGCTAGGGATTAATACTATTAAGTGCTCACTTCGCTTATGATTTCACGGTGAGATTTTTCAGAATCGACCGGTTGGAATGAAATTGACGTTTGACAGTTTTTGTATGGAAGAACTGTCAAAAATTACAAATTAGTCCTCCGATGAAATCATCTGGCTTTGGGAAAATCAGCCCTTAACTAAACAAAGTATTCCATATGTATTGATTATAAAAGAGGGACCATCAACGATAGCTAATGAAAGGAAAGTTCGACAAAATGAGTGTATATTTGCGTACAATTTAACCGGTTTTTAGGGTTTCATTCCCAGAGGTGGCCAACGGGACCCTAACACTAAGGCTCCGCTGTCAGTCCGTCTGTCACAAGGCTGAATCTTTTGAACCGTAATAGGTAGACACTAGAAATTTTCACGAAGCGTGTACTACTATGACCGCTATAGCAACAAATAAGAAAGTAAAAAAAATAAAGGGGTAAACGTGTTTTTTCGGCGTAAAAAAAAATATACGGTGGCACGAAACCCTTCGTGTGCGAGTCAGACTCGCACCTGGCCGCTTTTTAGATTTATACAATGAATGGTATAAGACAAAATGAAAATACAAAACAAAATGCGGACGAATTTTTTGATGCCCAATGAGCTCCTGCCTTTTTCTTTATTTTTTTAAAATTATATTCTTGTATATAATATATACAACATTATTTTTAGTATATGGCAAACCCGAAACACGTGTCTAGTATTTTTATGTAAAGAACTTATGTACAAAATTTCAAAACTTTATCATGAAAAATCACGAAGTTATAAGCTTGTTATGTTACCTGATTGTCCGTACAAAAAGTTGGTTACCACTTAACACGCGCCACCGGCCGGCCGGCTGTCACCTGTGTTGTGCGCATATGATTGCGGATATGTACAGACGCACATCAAACTGTCAAATTTTCCCAATCAACTTTGAACCTAATGCTTTAGCGGTAAAGTTGAAAATCTATTATAGAAATTTGACAGATTGTAGTAGCTTGATGTGCTGGCGTCTGTACTTAGTGTCGCTCGGTGTCCAACTTTTTACAATTTTAAAATATTTTTGGGACAAAATATAACATGGTGCTAAAACTATTGGAATCCATTCCGTTACTTTTTCTCAACAAACTATATTCAGGTTTGCAGTATACTCGTACTAAAAATAATGTTGTATATATTTTTAGTGTTAGCTTGTATGTTGTAATTGTTGTGTCTTTGTGAATCAATATAACTTAATAAAAATAAAAAAAGACAAAATTAAACATGCAACTACTAATTCGTTAAAACAAAATAATATTTAACTGCTAATTAAACTGTCGAAACGGATCACTTAGTAAAACAATATAAGAGAAAGGTCGAGAATTTGACCCCTCATATATTATGATACCCAAGGGACAGTTGGCGAATAAACTTGTACACTAGTAAATTGGGTTGTTCCCGTAAGGGCCACCTCGTTATGTGATTACCTATGTATCTACTGATATTAAGCAAATTACATGAGTATTATCCTATTTCTGATATATTAATCCTTGGTGATTTATTTTGCGTTTACGATTTATCTGTATCGTGTTGTTTCTTCATCGAATGTGGCCATGGGCAAAATGTTTACAATTCCGCTGCCGCGTAGTGATTATTAATTACTGGCAGTGCCCCGCGGTTTCACTCGCATAAGTTTCGATTCCGTGGGCATATCGGTATGAAAAGTATTCTATGTGTTAATCCTGGTTATAAACTATCTGTGTGCTAAATTTAATTTAAATCCGTTCTGTAGTTTTTGCGTTTTTTCTATGCAACAGATATTATTATAGTTAATAAGTGTGTACGTAGAAACAGGTGCACTCACTCTTCCCTTACTCTCATAGTTAGATGGGGCGGCAATCTGACACGACCGGAGAGAGGTCAAGCAACCAACGGCTTAACGTCTTTTCCGAGGCACGGGGACATCACACCTGCGATTTCCAAACTCCGAGCTGTTACTAAGAAATTCCTAATGGAAAACCCCAATAACACTTTACCCGACCTGGGAACCAAACCCAGGATCCCCCGCTTAGCAGTCGTGCTTGGGACCAATGGGGCACTTCCCAATGAACCAAACTTATAATACGGTGCTAGCTCAAGAAAATGGCCAACAAAGACGTTTTGTCATAGCATTCTGATAAAATCACTATTCAAAGATATTATGCTTATTTAAAACTAGCTTTTACCGGCGGCTTCGCCCGCGTAAGAAGTAACTTTCAACTAATCCCGGTAATGCGTTCCCAAGGGAACGCATTACTGGGGTGAAAAGTATCTTATGTGTTAAGGAAATGGTCTATCTATGTGCCAATTTTCATCCAAATCAGTTCACCGGCTTACACGTGATTGAGTAACAAACATCCAAACACCTTCACAAACTTTCACATATTTTTTTTTAATAAGAAAATTTATAATATTATAATAATATATGGTAGGATAAACCCGAAACTTCTACTCGTACAGACGCCAGCACATCAAGCTACCCGAAACTTTCAAATTTTGCCAATCAACTTTGAAACTTATACTTTAGCGATAAACTTGAAAATCAATTAAAGAAATTTGACAGATTGTAGTAGCTTTATGTACTGGCGTCTGTACATCACTAGCTCAAGTCTTGATAAGAAGACTTGACAGTTAGCAAGGATTATAGTGGGCTGTAGGGTTCGAATACCCGGAAGCGCTGGAAGTAGATACTTAAGTGAGCTCATCCCTCATGGAGCCTCTTGCATGATTCATCATCATCGTTATTAGCTCGAATGAACTAGGTAACGATCTACATTTCGTCACCGTGCAGTGAAAACATTTTTTTTAGGGAAGATTTTATCTTAGACTTACCTTTTTAGGGTTCCGTACTCAAAGGGCGCCAACAGAACCCTATTACTAAGCCTCCACGGTCAGTTCGTCCTTCCATCAGTTCATCCGTCAGTCCATGAATCCGGCTATCCGTCCGTCCATCTATCTGTCTGCCCGTCCGTCTGTTTGTCAGCAGACTGTATCTCATGAACCGTAATAGACAGTTGAAATTTTCACACTGTATATTTCTATTGATTAATAAAAATAAATAAAGTTAAAACTTAACCCTACAGTGCATAGTGTCCCACATATGGGACATACCCAAAAATGTCTTATATTTTAAAAATCGATCCAAGTAGCGTGATCTAGTGTTGACAAGATTAACTATTATGTATTTGAGTTTCGAATTTAGTACCATATATTTTGGATAGATCTGTAGATAAACATTTATTTATGTTTTCTTCAAATCGGTAGGTACTTTGAATACGATTAACGAGCGGCGTATAATAATCGCAAAAAAATGATAAAATTAAAATGATAGAATTTTCAGGGTCGAAATAATTAGTAGAGGTAAGTTCATGTTCATATTTTTGATTTTACGTGTAATCTTGTAATTTCATTGATACTACGTAACACATTAACATTATAATGCATGATGTGACATGCACAAAAACATAATACGTTTCTATTGAGTTATGATTTTCAAAATATTTTTTCGAGAAATGGCATCATATTTGCAGGCTAATATATATTTTTTAAGCCGATAAAAAAATCATGCACTGTAGGGTTAAAAAAACAAGTTTCTTACGGAACCCTTCGTGTGCGAGTCCAACTAGCACTTGGCTGGTTTTTTGTATGCACGTGTTTCTGTGACAAATGAACCTATTTTCGTTTCTTTCTGTCTGAGACATGATCGTCATTGACGTTCCCCGAGCTTCTCATTTTCATCATAGAAGGCATTACAGTCCGTTTACACTTATTTTACCTCTGTTTATGCATCACTGTCCAAATCACAATTAACTTTATTCTCATTGTTATAAGGTTGCTGTTGAGTTGCCGCTATTGATATACGTAAGTCTGTCGAAATCATTGTGATCGTTATTCTCGTCACAATAACTGTGACTGGACTGTAGAACCATCATAGAGCTGTGGTAGTTTGTTCGTTGTATGCATATTTATGCGTTACGAAGTTTTCTACCCGACAAATAAAAATAAAAAACATGTGTGCAGTTCACACGCTATGGAAGTGAAACCTTCAAAAATTTGATTAGGTTTCTGCTTGAAGGCGCCTAGAGCAGTACCGACAATCTACGAAGACTTACGAATATTCCGGAACGTATGAAGATGGGAGAGGGTACGGAAAGCGCACAAAGAGATCACAAATATAAGAAACACTGTGCAATGCCTTCTATCTCATTCTCTCGCACGTTTAATCCTATAGATGTATGTGTTTGTCTCTTATTACTGTCGCTTTTTCGTTTCATTGAGTTTCAAATCACAACGATGCTAAAGAAGTTAAAAATCTTGAGGTTTCACTGCACGACGACGATTTTCGAATAATATCACCTATTTTAGGATGAGTCATACCTCTCTGCTAAACGGTGAAGGGGACATCGTGAGAAAACCCGCATGTCCTAGAATCAAACATTCGAAGATATGTGACATCCATCAACCCGCACTGGGCCCGCGTGGTGAATTATGGCCCACTGCCTCACTCAGAGAAGAGGCCTGTGTCCCAGCAGTGGGCTAATTATGCTATATCTCCGGGGGGTGCTATATAAGGGACAGTCGTAAACCAAACTTTTTTGGCATGAGTTGGTTAGTATAGGGTTATTGAAATAAACAAAAAACGTGTGCGGTCGGGTGACCCACGTCAGGAAAGAAGTTCCTTACGCAATATTCGCACGTACGCACACTCGTGTATAATAAAAAAGAGATAGAGAAAGAAAGTGTGAATTCAATACGCGTTTTCAATACAGAGCCATCTAGTATATAAATATAGTTGTCATTATCTTGGATTATCATTTTGACCTCCCTACCTCAAAATCCATGAAAACAACACCCACGATGATAAATTTCAAAATTTTTGCAGCCCCCATCTTGGATTTTCATTTTGACCTCAATATCAGCTTTAACACCCTCGAAAACCATGATAACTATATCTCTCTCTCTAGACAGAGGGAGAGAGAGAAAGTTGCATGGGTGGTCGCAGTTGCACATTTTTTCGTTAAGTGACGATTTCTACCTAGCTGAGTCAAAGAGATTCGTTCAGTAAAAAAAAAAAAAACCGCTCAAGTGCCATTCGGACTCGCACACCGAGGGTTCCGTACAAATTTGTAGTTATATAACTGTAAATATACGGTTTTCAGATTTTTTCTTTTACTTGTGCTATATGACATTGCTTCTTGCCAAATTTCACGATTCTAGGTCAACGGAAAGTATCCTATAAGTTTTGATTCCCTTGAGTGTCGAAATATACGTTAATAGTTGCTAATGAGCACAAACTATTTCATAGGAAAATAAGGGCCACGTTACACTGGCCGGGAAAAACGTTAGGGGAACAATCAATCAACAACTGCCAGTAAAGTTACTGAACGAAACATTGACCCCTCCCTTCAAAGATTTCCTTATGGGATCGCGTCTAATCATTAAGCTCCGAAAACTTGCTACTTACCTCATGACTCTGCTTGTGCAAATAGTTGTAAAGGGCATTATTTATTTCATACCCAGAAATAAAAAATAAAAAATACAGTTTTCTGATGGAAAATAATATTCCCAACATTTTTACTATTACAACGAAAGTCTACAAATAGCCCTCGTATTGCTGCATTAGGTGAGGTGGTACCTACATAGAACTATTCTTATATCTATGGTATGATAGACTTTTATCCATAATAGTCAAAAATGTTGTGGGTATTATTTCCCATCAGAAAACTATTATTTTTGCTGGCCGACTCTTTAATTTTTGGTACAAAATGATCGAAACCTGAATGATTTTCGAGGATAAGAAGTTTCTTTCGTTTTTCTGGCACTAGTATACAATATCAAAATCGGCTTCGTTTTCACCCCTGAAAACGTGCTAAACAGAGACACAGCGAAATAAGCTGACTTTCAGATTACAATGGGCGTTTGATATAATACTAAATGACAGCTTAGAGGTGAATGAAACGGGGGCGAATATCATGCGAACAGTTGTCATGATTTGATTTTGATTGGCTTTGTATCCTGTAATACTTTCACTAAGGCTTGTTTTAGTGCTTACGACACTCACGCAGGTTAGTCGCTTTTGTTATGAAGACACAAATAACCATCAAATCTTATAAAACAGTCCTAACAATACATAGAAATAATAATATTTTTACATTTACAAGGATTTTTTTATAAACATAAGTAAGTATTACTGAGGATAATCCAAGAAACCAGGTTAGTACTTCATTCTTGGATTATTACCGTTCAGACAAGGCTTCGTTAAGACGTTATTATATTACTAGGAATTCTAATAGTAAGTTGACTACGTATTGTTAGGCTAACTTCAAACGGACGCGCGATTTTACGATTATTCACGCGTTTCGCGGTTCATCAATCAACGATGCACGATCTGTCACCTCAATCATAGACGCGTTGGCGCGAGGAATTTTTGCTCGTAAAAACAAACAACGCGTGTCAGAACTAAGCCTTACGAAAAATACACCCCTAATTAATTTTCTCATCAATTTATTCTCCAAAAGATATTTGCCAACCTCTGCCGGATAACGGTTTATTTTTCATACACAAGTACAATCTCTAATGAGGTATGGCTTTAGGTATTGTTGTTGTTCAAAGTTTGGTCGTTAATTAGTGAGTGGGGGGCGTGCTGTGGAGTTGAGCGTCGGATCCCAGGTGGGATGTGCTCCTGCGTTACACTCTGTATTTGCATAAAAGTTAGTGCAGTTACAGAATATGGCCGCCGGTGTACCATGAACTACTGTTGACTGCCAGATAGTTTGCAAGCGCACAAATATTATTTGAAGTAAAATTGTTTTGCGATGGAAATGGGTTCTTCTCTTTATTGTTCATATGAAATACATATTGAATCGGCTGAGAGTTCATGGAATAATGTTTACGGAAGTTTGAATACAGATTGTATTTGTTTTCGTGTCAGTAACTGATATATCTGAGCTCGTTGAACATCTTATAAACTGTCGTCACGATATCGCGGCCTTGTTTTGTTACATATGAATACGTATCTCAAAGTGGACTGAATGTGGACGTGGACTTTGTGTAAGAGTCTTATTATAAAGAAAATTCACTGTGTAACTGCATATAAGAAAGAAAGGAAGTTAAGCTTTGTTTGTTTCTATGAACGCGCTAGTCGGATTAAAAAAAATATTTTTGCATTTCATAGCGCAATTCTTGAGGAAGACTTTAACATCACGCTAGGACCACCAGGGGCCGAGCAAAAACAGAAAAACTCAGAAAAAAAACACAGTAATAGCGCGAGCAGGCGATGCGATGCAACGGGGTGGGTCGGGAGGACAATCAATTACACGCGGACGAAGTCACGGGCAGAAGATAGTCTCTTTTATAAAATCATTTGGTAGAGTAGCAAAATAAAATTCTATTAAAAGAATGTGAAGAAACATACATTTCGTGACTTAGCTCAGCTAAAGACTCTTACCTCATGTCGATTCTGTAAAAATCTCACCGTGAAAACTTGCGTGGAATGAGCTGTCAGTGTCATTCCACTGATGCTAGGGATTGACTAAGCAAACATTTACAATCATAATCGAGATTTTAATAGTATTTTTTATGCTTTATTCTATTGATAATTTTATATAATTTCAAAACTTGTATTTTAGAGGTCAAACTATTACTATTTTCTGTGTTTTCTTTTCTTTTTTTTGTTCCTAGGCTAGTCCTTATATAAGGACTAGTCTTTTTTTTCCTAGATTAAAACCTCAACCCACGCTCACTTCACTAAAGTTTTCACGGTGAGATGGTTACAGAATCGTACGGTTGATCCTATTTTAAACAACTTTATACCACCTGAAATATCGTAAAATTCCCTTTAATTTAAACAGGGGACTTTGTATCAAAACAACGTCAAAGAAAACCTGTCTTCCAAACTTAAACTGCCGACAATATTATCGGATTTACAATTTTCACCGTACCAAGACTTGGAATAGCTGTGTATAGGCCTCAGTGGCGTCTTGCAGATCCCGAGCCAGCGTCGAATGAGAGCTAATGGTCCGTTAATAATGCTCGGCAGTCAGTCTGTTAGCAGCCTTCGCCGCCACGAATTACGAGTTGGGGCTTTCTGGTAAACTGCCGAGAATCGTACGCTTCGACCTACACGCTAGCTCCAAGCCTTAATGAGACGTAGATGGGAGATCGCTGCGCGGTCATGTAAGCATGATTAGGTTGCCGCCGCACCACTATTTTCACGAAATTATTACTTTTAGAGGCGGCCGGGGAAATTTTCCCCACACTTAATTATACTAATATTACTCTCTATTCAACAAAATTTAAAATACCCACTCATTTTAGAACAGCAGCAATTTCCTGATTGTGTACTCCAATTCGCTATTCAAATATTGTACCAAGTTTGCAGAATTTAACAGCATGAGTCATTGAGTATAATTGTAAATCGGGATAGGTAGTTAGATAAGCGAATGTGATGAGATTTGATCTAACACAACAATGGGACGGAACGAACGGAACTGAATGCCAATTGCCGTAATTAAAAACATTGTAATCTAGTTGCAATCTCATCTCCGCGACCATCGATGTCAAAAACTTGTCAAAAATGTAGGGAAACTAGAGGTATTTTTCACAGATTGAAACTGAAATCAGACTGTGAACGTTCTTAAAATTACGAGAATTGCCCCTCTGACATCCGAATAACCAATATTCATTATATCAGCCGGTCGATTCTGTAAAAATCTCACCGTGAAATCATAAGTGAAGTGAGCACTTAATAGTGTTAATCCCTAGCGAATGATAGCATTCCACGCTCAATTCAACCAAGTTTTCACGGTGAGATGGTTACAGAATCGCACAGCTGGTCTTTGTGTAACAGAACAATAGTTTCGAACGTCGTCATACACAGAAGAGTCTTTAAAACAGAAAAGGAATTTATAAAGATAAATTGCTCCAGTTCCGTCCTCGGGGTGATTATTTCGGCGATCTCCTCAATCAGCAGTTTTGTCTTTGTGTGCTGTTTCCTGACCTTCCTTCGACTCCACAGGTTTTTCTGCGAGGCAATAATTTTCTTCACTCACGAGGCTCGTCCAAGCGAAAAGAGAAAGATAAAAAAGGTGGTGTCAGCTCTTTTGTCGTGCGACTGTGAGTGGAGCTCGATTTGTAACAGATATCTACTTTTATGTAGATGTATGTATGTACGTGCAACTTTTATTTTCTTACCTCAAACTGCACTAGGAAAACGCTTTGCAGTTTCGCTCTCTGTACGTTTACCTTCGTTGATTTAAATGGTAAGTTTTCGTATAATTTAAGCTCTATATACACATGTATTCTCACGTATAAAATATCTTTGGTAACTTAGTGTAGTCAAATTCGTAATTGCGTATCACTTTTGACAACAATTCCCAGTAAATTGAAACTTCACTATACTTGAAACTATCTAACTGACACATAGACAAATAGACCTTGTCATTTTATGACGTGTAATTGATTTGCAACCTAAAGGCATGTCAGCTATTCGCACATATGTGACTTATAACCATACAAAAAAGGTCACATCAATTATGAACAAAATCTCACCTACAATATGAGACTCCCCATTTAAATAATTATAAATAAAAGTCAAGGGGGGTGTTTTGCCCTTGGCAATAAATTATTTGTCATGAGTTTCTCTACATCTGTATGTCGATTCGAGTGAGCTGTCAGTGTCATCCCACTGATGCTAGGGATTGAAGACGCAAACATTTACAATCATAATCGACATTTTAGTAATATTTTCTATGATATTACTGTTGATAATTTTATATAATTTCTAAGTTAGTATTTTAGTTGCCAAAACATCGCTATATAAGGAATAGACTAGGCAAAAAGAAAAAAGAACAACAACATTGAGATACTCTTAGACTAAGTTTCTGTTTGCTAATTTATTTTAAAACCCCACAAAATAGTGATGCTTTGGCAACTAAAATACTAGCTTTCAATTTATATAAAATGATCAATAGAATTAGCATGAAAAATATTATTAAAATCTCGATTATGACTGTAAATGTATGCTTGGTCAATCCGTAGTATCAGATGGGATGACACTGACAGCTCACTCCACGCTCACTTCACCTAAGTTTTCACGGTGAGATGGTTACAGAATCGCACTGCTCTGAGCTCAAGATCTAAAAACATTTTAGAATGTCATTTAGCATAACGGCAAAAAATAACATACCTACATATAACCCCGCTTGAGCAATAAGTCGTTCAAACGGTAATCCGTTCATTTGGTTACCTATTTATCAAACAAGGAAACATTTTGTAAGGGTAACCCTTTCAAACCCAATTATAACTTTCACACTTTGAATGGGTTAGCCGTATTATTCTAGTAACCAATTGAACGGTTAAACTCATTAAAGTCTTTCGAAGGAATCTTTATCCAATGAACAGGCTAGGAAAACCGTTCAACAAATCAAGATGAAAAAAAAAAAAAAGAAGATGGAACCTGGGCATTGCAAACCCTTTCGAGGGAAAAATTTTTGATTGGGTTAACTAAAGCATTCATGGTATACAGGTTATTTACGCTACGTTTACGCTAGGGGTATAAAAAAAAACTCCTTGTCATAAACTCTTTAAAAGGGCAACTGAAATGGTCCCTAGTGTAAACAAGTCATTGGCGCTCATTCCCTTGTTCACAAACTAAACTTAAGGTCATTGTATCTTTTTCTTTCTATTTCATTAAGAAAAGGACAGAATATAAATATAAGCTTAGTCCTGTCAAATTAAGATACTCCATAGACAAGTTTAGACGTGATTAAAAAATTGGCTACTAAAAATACGTCAATTTACGTCAGGCGCTGACTCTTTTACCAGGACTAAACAAATATTTATCTTCTGTCCTTTTCTTAATTAAATAGAAAGAAAAGATACACTGAACTTAAATTTAGTTTAGTATGTGATATTAAATTTAGTTTAGATGTGAATAACAGAATCGGCAATTCTGTTGTTCACATATAAACTTTTAAGTTCAGTGCCATTACCGTATAAAATTAAAATTATTGTTTTATACCATCTATTCAGAAATAAAATACCCAACAACAAACCCACAATAATAAGTAATAGCTAATCACACTAATATTATAAAGGCGAAATTTCGTGTGTGTGTGTGTGTGTGTGTGTGTGTGTGTGTGTGTGTGTGTGTGTGTGTGTGTGTGTGTGTGTGTGTGTGTGTGTGTGTGTGTGTGTGTGTGTGTGTGTGTGTGTGTGTGTGTGTGGGCGTGTGTGTGTGTGTGTGTGTGTGTGCGCGCGTGTGTGTGTGTGTATATTTGTTACTTCTTCACGCTCAAACGACTGGACCAATTTTGATGAAATTTGACACACAGATAGTTTATAACCAAAATTACCACATAGGATACTTTTAATCCCGATATTCCCAGGGGATCGAAGCTTATGCGAGTGAAACCGCGGGCACTGCTAGTTAATTAATAAACATATCAAAATTATAGAATAGAATAGAATACTCTTTATTATGTACACCATATAAATTACAGACATAAACATAGAAATTTTACAAAGGGTGACACAATACAATGAGCGGTTTTATCGCTAAGAGCAATCTTTTAAAGACAACCTTTGGATGGAACTAAACTAAAAATGTTCAGTAACTAAAATATTGCGACGAAAAATTCATTCGCATCGTTGTCGACTGGTAATGTACCCAAGAGACTGGCGGTATTACCACGTCGTATGACAATGCACAGCCTCTGGCCAAGGAAAAACCAACTTTTGTGTCAAGGGAAGTGTCAACCAGCCGTTTCGGGATTTCCTTAAAGAGACCATGATTAAATTATTGTTTGATTTCTTTTGTTGCTAGACAAAGAAAATCCAAAAAAAATATTCTAAACCAAGTACTTTTGATAAATTATTTGAGAGATTTATTGAGAAAATCTCATGTCTTAGTCAAAGTACACAACCAACACATCAAGCTACCCGAAACTGTCAAATTTTCCCAATCAACTTTGAACCTTATGCTTTAGCGATAAAGTTGAAAATCTATTAAAGAAATTTGACTGATTGTAATAGCTTGATGTGCTGTCTGTACATGACATGAGAAAAACGTCTTTAAGAGGCAAAATTTTAAAGATTTTAGTTGGAGAAGTACCTACAGGCACAACACTCAAGCCTGCTAGAAGTGTCTTAGTGATCAAACAACTTGACGTGGCGGGATCTTCGCTATGAAACGCTCCTTAATTTTATTGGACAAAACATAGTCTTTGTCCCACAGAACAAATCGCTCGGGGATCGTATTATTTTCTGCGTAGATTTATCGGCGCAGGCGGATCGAGGCCCTTTTGTTGGGCTTTTCCATAAATCTTTCTGCTATTTAAACGGTTATTAGGACAGGAGCGATTGATGTCCACTGGATCCTTCGTGGGATAGAGAACACTAAATTCTGTTTTGGATTACGATTGGGTTTCTGCTTGATTTTCGTGACGTAATTATAATTGCTTTGGGACTTGGGGAGATTGTGTATTATTACTGTTAAAGGCGTCCCTGTTGGTCTTTGTCGGTCGCAATTATTTCGCAACTGCCTACATTTATATTACAATATAAGGTTGTACGGCGTTGTCTACAATTCATATAAATGACGTCGTATACAAACGTGTACCTACGTGTATGGTAAAAATTCAGTTCAGTCTTATTACGACACCCGCGGGAAGAAAGGAGGTAACCTATTATGGGAGTATACGCCGAATGGACCATAAAGCAAGGAAAGTTTTGGTTGTATTTTCAGAGCTGATACAAATAGGTTTGCTGGCTATCAGCAGGCTGAAAGGTAAAATTCTACTGCTAGGTATTATAACGGTCTAATGCTATCATGATTCCAATGTTAGAGAGAGGCGGAGCTGTACATGACCGATAGCACCATCCCTTTTTCGCACTGGAATCACGATGGCATTAACACTTCGTAATACGGCCCCAGGTCACGTAAGAGACGGTGTGATAGGTGGCTTCCTCTAGCCAGCTGTCCAATCTCTTCGGCCATGTCGAATCTAGTAAAACAAACATGAATATCTAAAATTTATTTTATACCTTCAGATCCATTGAAGTCAGATATAAGGGTTTATTTATAAAAGTAATCTTTAACGTCTACTTAACCTTTAACTGCATCGTGATGGAAATTTCCATCAACCAATCCAATGCCATATTTTCGTATCCACAGAGCACGGGGATTCCCCAATTGTTCATCAACTCAGCCTATCGCAGTCCACTGCTGGACATAGGCCTCTCCCAGACTGCGCCACAACACCCTGTCCTCCGCCTTCCGCATCCAGTCCACCCCAGGCACCTTCTTTAGGTCGTCCGTCCATCTAGCTGGGGGGCGTCCCACACTACGCTTGCCGATACGCGGTCTCCACTCCAGGACTCGTCTGCTCCACCGGCCATCGGCCCTTCGACAGACATGGCCAGCCCACTGCCACTTCAGTTTGCTTACTCTGCAAGCTATGTCGGTTACTCCGGTTCTTTTCCGGATAATTTCATTCCTGATTTTATCCTTCAAAGAAACTCCGAGCATAGCACGCTCCATAGCGCGCTGAGCGACCTTAAATTTGTGGACCAGCCCGACCGTCAGTGTCCACGTTTCAGCACCGTATGTCATGACGGGCAGGACGCACTGGTTGAAGACCTTAGTCTTCAAGCACTGAGGGATAGGCGACGAGAAGACTTGACGAAGCTTTCCAAATGCCCAATTGTTAGAGATATTCAATTCATTTTGTTCCAGGAGATTCGTTCTGATTACAAATAAAGATGTAAATTTCCACCAGGTCATTTAGAAAAAAAAAAGTGTTTTTATGAATATATTTTTTAAAATATTTATTTCTTACTATAGAGCTAATGTTATGTTCAAATAAATTTATTTGCTTAAAAAGTAAAAATCATGCAATTAAGGGTTAAAAATACACTTTTTTTAATTTTAAACGTCTCTTAATTTTAAGCAACGTTTGTATATAAACGCCATGTTATTCATGTCTTTAAAGTCACTTAAAATTAAAGGCTTCCATAGACGATCGCAGTCTGAGACCGACGTGTCCCGTCCTTAGCCAGTGGACCGAAGTGGTAGTTCTGTGGCTGAAGCAGAAGTAGACTGTATTTGAAAAGCGGAAAACTTAAAGTTATGCCGCAAAATTTAGCCCCATAAAGGAGCAAGACGACTTAAACATTTAGTAAATCGTCACTACATTCAGATTTAGGGCGGCCACTAATTTAATTTCTGATGGAAAACCCTCATGCGTATTTTAAATATATATTTATTTATTTAAACTCTTCGCAAAAAATGTACAAAGCACTACAATCTGTCAACTTTCTTTAATAGATTTTCAACTTCATCGCTAAAGCATACGGTTCAAAATTGATTGGGAAATTTTGACATTTTTGGGTAGCTTGATGTTCCGGAGTTTGGACAATTGTTTGTATTCCCTAACAAAATAAATAAATGAAAGAAAAAAGTAAGTAAAAACATCATGTTAGAAGTCGGTAGTCCACAAGGACACGTCAAATGTCGAGGATGTAGTGTACAGTACAGACGCCAGCACATGAAGCTATCTGAAACTGTCAAATTTTCCCAATCAATTTTGAATCTTAAACTTTAGCGATAAAGTTGAAAATCTATTAAAGAGATTTGACAGATTGTAGTAGTTTGATGTTCTGGCGTATGTTGAAGAGTCTCGATGATCATCATGAAACCGAAAAATCTCGTAGGTAGATACGTCATAATTTAGATTTTTAGTTAGCTATAAGGTGGGGGATGCGGGGACAATGCGGGCTGCTGCAGGAAAATCTTGAATAAAAGTTTTGAGAAATAAGATAATTAACAAAATTAAAAACCATTTATTAGTCTCATGAGTTTTCTTTAAAATTAAAGTAAAATAAATATCTTAGTCAACTCGTGTTAGGGGGATAACAAAATTAAAAAAAAAAAAAAAACACGAAACGAAGTGATTTACTTAAGATCTAAAAATTTAACACACCAACGAATTACTTATAACACAGACTGCAAAATGAAAAAAAAAAATGCGTCAACTTAGGTTTTTTCGTTCTTTACGTGCGAGGTGCAGTTACACACACAAAACCACTTATCTTGCAAGCGCGAGAACGACTGGAACGCGATCCGACTAGTTCCAAACGTGTCAGTTTATTATTTCGTGAAGGAGAGCGGGGGTCCTTCTTATGCCGGGGATCCGCAATGCCCTGGCTTCCCCTACCTACCTACTATTTTCCAGTGAAGTAATTAATATCTAACATTGTATACGGCACCTGTTTACTGTTTCGCGAAACAATAACGGGTAGGCAATTCTATTTATAATCCCAAATTAATAAATAACAATCAGAGTAGACGATGACAAAGAAACGTGTAAAAATACGCTTCCCCGGATCTTTCGTGGCTAAGATAAGAAACGTGTCAAATTTTTTTTTCAACGAATTAACAAAACACGATAAAAAACAAGTACCTGAGTGTTCTTTAACAAAATCTGTCCTGCTGAGAGCACTCTGCTGTAATAAATTCACTCACAATTTATCTTTTTGTGGATTGCTTTGCTTGTAAGCCGATGGGCACACGGGCGCGTATTTCCCGCGGAGATTTTTCACGCGCTGCTTAGCGCCGTGGGTTGAAAATCCAACAATGTGTTTTTATGACGCGCTAAGATGCGTGCTGTTGGATTCTCGGGTCAACAGCGAGAGTTGAAAATCCAGTGTGCGATAAAATCCCGCCGCGATATTTTTACGTCCGTGCGAACGTGGGCTAATAGCGACCGGGGCGTGGGAAATTCGGCAAAAAGCCCACTGCGCTCTCTCTACTTTGCTGAACAGACCCATTACACAAAACATTATTCCAAATTACATTGGGCGCGTTACGATAATGTTTTCGTTCATTTGATAAGAGACGAAATGTTGTTTTTCAATTATTATAAAACAAAATTACACGGAGCTGTGCGTCTGTAGTTCTCATTGGTCAACGACCGTCCTTCTAATAGATTTTCTGTTTCAATTTTCGTCGTAATGATCCCTTTTGTGGTTTTGCTAGAAGTAACTGTAGTTGTTCAGACGCCAGCACATTTTCCCAATCAACTTTGAACCTTATCCTGTAGCGATAAAGTTGAAAATCTATCAAAGAAATTTGACAGATTGTAGTAGCTTGATGTGCTGGCGTCTGTACATAATCAGCCTATAATGTTACACTGCTGGGACATAAGCCTCCTCTCTGTGAGAGGGAGTCGGCCATAATCCACCACGCGGGCCCAGTGCGGGTTGGTGGATGTCACATGTCTTCGAACTTTTGGTTCTAGGACATGCCGGTTTCCTCAAGATGTTTTCCTTCACCGTTTTGAGAGCAGTGGTGATGTAATAATTTTCACAAAGTAAAATGCCTGCTCGGGTTCGAACCCACGAACAACAAATCGTAAGTCGCAGCCGTTACCACTGGGCCGCCACAGCTCACCACTGTACAACAGTAGTTGCAAGTTTCATTTGTTTTACAAACACATTCGAATGTTTCTTTTAAGCGCTGCGGAGCTTGAGGTCCTGGATTCCGAGGTCAAGCAAAGTGTTATTGAGATTTTCCATCTGGAATTTATCAGTAGCAGTCCGGAGTCTGCATTTGTGCCCCGTTGATGGTAATAGACCCACCCCACCATTAGGGAGGGATAACTCACCTCTCAATACGCTCAGCCGAGAGATGGATTCTTATACTGGGTGTCCGAAAAGTCATGGATTACCTTTTACCTGCTGATGGGCCACATTGGGATCTACCAATAAAAAAAAAATGACCTACCAATAATTTTTTTTTTCACGAGGGCCGATCAAAAATAACGTAAAATTTTTTTTTGGTGAAAATTTTATGTTTGACCCTAAATTTTAGGTATTTAAAAGATGATATCTGTAACTTTCTTGTATTAATATTAAATATCTTAATCGGTAAAAGGATGATTCAAGATGAAAATAAAAAAAAAACATGTACTCGAAAAAGTTTTCATTCGTAGAAATGGCATGGAAAAAACTGATCAAAGGTAGAGATTTTCCAAAATTTCATTAAACATCAAAAAACCCGGAAACCATAAGACTTTTAGTATGGTCATTTTTTTTATTGGTAGATCCCAATGTGGCCCATCAGCAGCTAAAAGGTAATCCATCACTCCCGTGCGATTCTGTAACTATCTCACCGTGAAAGCTTGGGTGAAGTGAGCGTGGAGTGAACTGTCATTCGCTAGGGATTAACACTATTAAGTGCTCACTTCACTTATGATTTCACGGTGAGATTTTTACAGAATCGACCGGCAGATGTTGACATATATCATGACTCCGTAAATATCTTTCAAACCTAAATTTTCAGGTCCCAAACCCACACAATCTAAAGATTCATTGTGTACTAACACAATGAATCTTTAGATTGTGTTTAGATTGTGTATAGGGATTTCCTGCAACCTCTGTAACTTATTTCTTGTGTCATTTTATATTTCTATTTATATAGTTTGTTACCACTTAAATTTTATACTTACATTTCTTTCTTACCTTAGGTTATCACTGTATTTGAGAATGTTGGTTCACCTGTTATTGGCAACTGTATAAGCTCATGACCGTTATCTACTGTTATTTGATATTTTGTTTACAGAAGCTGTTGGTGTACCTTTATAAATAAATAAATAAATAACAGGCGTATATGCTTACTCATAAATGTGGGTACAACTCTGCCTTACCTTTCGGGGATGTTATGGTGTTACGTTTCAGTTTACAGTACATTTTTCCGTGATTCGGTTCGTTTTGTTATACATAAGTAGTGTCTGCTATTAAATATTTTATACCCCTACAACCTGTTACAGTACGAGCTCCTGGGGTAAACATTTGGTCGGATTTATGTACTGCATCTCGTGCCTACAGAGAACGGACCGACTATAATTTGACGTATTAAGTATTAGTAGAGGTCGCGGTTTGCTGAGCTCGTGTTGTTTATTACATGGTTCCGTATATACAGTTATTTATTTACTAAGGCACCAAGTCCCAATATACAAATCACAAATACATCAATTTTTATTACATAATTAAAATAAAAATAAAAACATTAAAATTGAATGGACATTAAAATTCAATTTCATTAAATTGTCCCATAAAATAAAAATTTCACAAAATCTTCACCGACGGTTAGCACTCCGATGAAGTTATACGAGTATAAGTAAAGATAAGATTTGCTCTTTTTCATAAGTTTTAAGTTGCCTTTTTTTCAAGTCACTTCCAACATAAATAAATGTGCGAGAAGCACGGAACTGCCGGTCGATTCTGGAAAAATTTCACCGTGATAACTAAGGTGAAGTGAGCTTAGAGTGAGCTGTGAGTCATGCTGATGCTAGGGATTGACACTATTGACGACTCACTCCACGCTCACTTCACCCAAGTTTTCACGGTGAGATGGTTACAGAAGTGTGCGTTCGCGCAGCGGAATGTTGTTGAATTTAAAGATTTTAATTATGCAGATATTTAGTGTATGACGTCGTATAATTGTGTATGGTAAAAAAAAATTTGTGCACGCAGCCATTGTGGAGAAATTCACCAAAAACTGATTCCGCTGGGCGAACGTTGTCCTGGCGGAACTTTTTTTAATCCATAGACTTTAGAAGAAAAGAGATGTGTCCAAAAATTTGTGTGTATTTGTGTGTAATTGTGTATGTATGAATAAAATTAGTGCATGCATAAACTTCGGAGAAATTCAAGTTTCCGCTGCGCGAACGTTTGGCCATTAGCTAGTTTTCATATAAAGCGCTTACATAGAGAGCTGTAGATTTTTACATACGTTGTTTTGAATTTGTTTATATTTGTTTAAAAAACAGATTTAGAAAAAATCGTAGGGCTTAAAAGATAAAAATATAAACGTAAAATACGCTTATTAGGTGTTAGTTCTTAAAGTATGCACTTTGGGGTCTAGATTTTCACGTTTATACAAACCATGTAAGTGTCTGCAACATGTTGCCAAGTATCAATGATGTTCCGTTAGTAATTAAAGAGTTATAGGACAATTTACCATGAATAGATCACTGTTTACAAAACAGTCAAATATCACGACGTTCTAAAGGAATTGCATGGTAAAATGTATGCTAATAATTAGTGTATTCATTCAACTATTCACATGCAAAATTTCATGTCATTAAATTCAGTAATTAAAGAAAAACAATTATAATACTGACGAAGCATCGAAAACCTACATAACCCGACCAAGTTCGGATGGCTACAAAAAAGCGGCCGTGCCATATATCTAAGATACGTTCTTAACCTTCCAATATAGTATTTATTAATATGGTACAGTTGCGTACACAAGCGTTAGGAAAAAATAAAACAATTGCATTTCTTGAATGAAAAATATTTTTTTAATAATAACTTACTTTACTTTACTTTATTAGTTGCTTTCCTTTTAAGCGGAGTATGTCTTAGTGATATAGAATCATATGAATAATTAATTATTGAAAAACAGCCGTTATTGCCATCTCTACACATAACCCCACAAAAAGAAAGTAGCTAATAAAAATCTGCCTTATACGTATATCATTACATATAGGTAATAAATATAAAGTGATTATTTAATAACAATTTTTTTTTTCAACATTTCGTTACAATCTGGTCGGTCGTTTAGTTAATTCAGTAGTTATTCTGTAATTTTCTATTCAGGTTCAAGTTCAACAGCAAACGAATACGCGCGGGCCGCGGCTAATGAAAACATATTGCCCTCTCTTTTCTTCAAGGATGGAAGTACCGTTTCAAGCGGGAAGCCGCCTATCGCTCGTTGCGCGCAGCGCGTTGTCTATTTTTACACACTAGAATATTTTTGATCAATTCATAACTACAATACTTAGACTATTTAACCAAAGGACTAGCCTTAAGCGTACCGCTTCGAACAAAATAATTCTGCATATTTTGGTGGGGTGCGGGGAACACGCTCACATACATAAGTCACTACCAGTACAACGGCTTACATCAATTAAAAAATCGATTCAAGAAGTAGTTTTTTTTAAGTTATTACATTGTTTGATCCACTAAAGTTGCAAAGGGGAACGCTCGTGCATGCCTAGTCCATTGGTTAAATAGTGTAATAAGCTACAATATGATAAAATTTATCAAGTTTAATGTAAGTACTACTGTTTAGGTAAATATTTAATATTTAACATATTAAATATAAACAGTAGTACTTACATGTGGTAATTATTTAATTTCCCTAAGGGGTCTATAGTAAGAATCCTGATCCGTGAATTCTTCAATAGAAATTAGCTGTATGAATTTTATTTGTCTTAAATAATATATCTAGATTATATCTCAAGTCTCAAGCGCATACTTAAATAAAGTACCTACGTAAATAGTACCTACTTTCTGTCATAGTCGAATACATTTTAAAAAGTAGGTGTACAAAAATAAATGACCTATAAATTATATCGAAACAACAATTGTGTTATCACCTATACCAATTCAATACCGATATTATACTGTAAATTTTGGGATGTGACCTAAATATATTGCACGGCCGCTTTTTTGTAGCCATCCGAACTTGGTCGGGTTATGTAGGTTTTCGATGCTTCGTCAGTATTATAATTGTTTTTCTTTAATTACTGAATTTAATGACATGAAATTTTGCATGTGAATAGTTGAATGAATACACTAATTATTAGCATACATTTTACCATGCAATTCCTTTAGAACGTCGTGATATTTGACTGCTTTGTTAACAGTGATCTATTCATGGTAAATTGTCCTATAACTATTTAATTACTAACGGAACATCATTGATACTTGTCAACATGTTGCAAACACTTACATGGTTTGTATAAACGTAAAAATCTAGACCCCAAAGTGCATACTTTAAAAACTAAGACCTAATAAGCGTATTTTACGTTTATATTTTTATCTTTTAAGCCCTACGATTTTTTCTAAATCTGTTTTTTAAACAAATATAAAAAAATTCAAAACAACGTATGTAAAAATCTACAGCTCTCTATGTAAGCGCTTTATATGAAAACTAGCTAATGGCCAAACGTTCGCGCAGCGGAAACTTGAATTTCTCCGAAGTTTATGCATGCACTAATTTTATTCATACATACACAATTACACACAAATACACACTAATTTTTGGACACATCTCTTTTCTTCCAAAGTCTACGGATTAAAAAAAGTTCCGCCAGGACAACGTTCGCCCAGCGGAATCAGTTTTTGGTGAATTTCTCCACAATGGCTGCGTGCACAATTTTTTTTTTACCATACACAATTATACGACGTCATACACTAAATATCTGCATAATTAAAATCTTTAAATTCAACAACATTCCGCTGCGCGAACGCACACGTTACAGAATCGCACGGCTGGTCGTAATGGCGCTGCTTGGAGGAGGCCTATGTCCAGCAGTGGACATGTTTTGGCTAAAATGGTAATAAGTGTGGTAATAGTGACCTTATTGGTGATGTTCTTCAGAAAGGTCAGTTGCGTAGTGCGTGTATGACCAGCTGATCGATTCTGCTAAAATCTCACCGTGAAAACGTAGGTAAAGTTATTTGCCATTCCATCTGATGCATCAGATGCTAGGGATTGACAGAACACGTTTTTTTTTTGGCGGGAAGTTATCAAATAACTTCTCCCGCTTCGCAAAAAAAAATAATAAAAAAAAAGTGTTCTGTCAATCCCTAGCATGTCAGACTTTTAGTGACTAAAACCTACCCATGTTCCTTCAGTTGCCTGTGCCAGGGGCCACGGTAAATATTTCGCACAACCCGCGACACTCACACTTCAAGCTCACTTCACTTTTGAATTTACGGTCAGATTTCTACAGAATAATACTACCTACTAATGTATAAACGTAAACGAAGCAAAAGGAGTAAGTAAGGATCATAGCAGGTGGCATTCTGTAGTTTCTGCCTGCTCCCACGGGAAGAAGGCGTGAATTTATGTATGTATGTATTATAATGAAAATAAAAATGAAGAGACAAGAGACAAGTAAATGCATTTAATTCAAATTCGATATTTATAGACAAGCCATAATTTTCAGAAGAGCTGCCCATAAGCATTCATTACCAGTAATTTTTACCTGGACAGTCTTCTTGAAGAGATTTGTGATAAATTTCCTTAATACAGCGAAACGGTTTTCTTATAATCAACCGTATAATCCGAAAGTATCCAGCTGGTACTACTTTGAAAATTATTTACAACGACTACTAGAAATTAAGGTAATAAATAATGCAAGGAATAAGTTATGGCGCGCAATGGCCTCGATACTCTATGGAACCCACTTTAGGGTTAGCGCAGACGGCGCGAGCATGCTCGAGCAAAACTCGCCGAACTTCCGCTAAGAAAAAACTTAGTGTTAGTATAATAGCGCCTGGAAGCCTTATGAGAACACGATAAGTGAGGCCACTAGAATTTAGCTTTAATGCGAAGTGAACCGCCAGTGTCATGTCCTGTCAAACGAAGTTCGCGAAATATGATTAAAAATGGCGTCAAAAATGCACTAACGTACTATGTCAGGAATACAAAAAAAAAATGTTTAAAAGGCCTACATTTTCCAAGTGAAGTCTTATACATTTTATGCACTACGTTAACCGCAACAAAGTCAAAATTAAATGTAAATTAAACAGAAGTGTTGCTGCTTGTGAGAGAAAAAAATCACTATACCTTCTATAATTCCTTTTTATTTTTGCTTTGACAATATCATGTGGCCGCTGCTATTATATCTTGCACGCTTTAATAACATTTATTTATTTATTTATCCTCACACTGGAACGCCATACAGCAATTACACCAACGGAGCAAAAAAATACTTCATGTGCTGCTTCCTATACATCCTGTGCGTGGTGGACATCGAACGGGCGGCGACGGAACACGCACGCTCACACAACGTCAGCTCCATAGTGCCATTACTCCATCCAAATTGCGCACATTCTTTGCGATTTTTCGAGACACGTTTAATTTTTCAAAATAAATGCATTAAAATTGTAAAAACGGAAAATTTTGATGTTTCGTCCTGCTTGAGATCATCAACATCCATGGATGAGTTACGTTAGAGTTCATTACCAATTAATCAATAAAATTGCTCGAGCGTCTTGCTGCTCTGTCTACGCTAACCCTTAGGCGGTATTTAGGCGTTTGTGCCAAAATAAATTAATGTCTCAAACTTTTAAATGTTCATTTAGGATATCGGTTTTGCGATTACCGAAATGTTTTTGATTATGTTGGTTAATAAGGTAAATATTAAGGAAAGGGTTTTCATTTCAGTAATTAGCAGTCATCTACCTACATTATAAAATTGTAATGAGGAGATGAGAAAAGGTTTTCAGCACGAGTGTGTTTGGCTAATAGAAAAAAGGAAAACCGAATATTAAGCATGGATTCTGGTTAGAAAAGGGGTGAATAATGAGGTGAGGGCTTTTAGAGTTCTGTGGAAGAATATGACAATGTTGCGCCGATCCCAAATAAACTGGAAATAGGCAGAAGGATGTGCTAACTAATTATTATGTTCTTACCTATGAAGTTGCCGTTTTAAATATATTTTTTTAAATATGTTTTATTCATCGAAGTATTGACCATTAGTGAAGATGCACTTTTGACATTTTAGTGGAAGTTCGTTGATGGCTCTGCTATACAAAAATCCTGGGGCCGGGAATTGGTGAACTCTTTAGAGGCATTTTTCACTGCCTCGATGGATTTGAAATTTTTCGCCTGTAAAAAGTTATCCAAATTCCGAATAAAAATTGAATTTACTCACCAGACCTTGGGTGAGTATGGTGGGTGACGAAGAGTTTCCAGTCGAAACTTGTATAGTTTTCAGACGGTTCGTTGTGCGATGTTGTTGTTGTTGTTTAGTGAGTTCCTACGGTTCCCACTTTCCGAGCTTTTTTTATCTTTCCAATTTGAAGCAAATGAATCAGTATCGATTTATCACTTACGTTGAAGGCTGCTGCAAGTTCCAACGTTGTTTGAGATGGGTCTGCTTCCACTAAGATTTTCATCGTTATCGACTTTCGTCTCCGGTCAGCCACGGGGCTCATTGTTGAAGTCGAAATTTCCAGAACAGAAGTGATCAAACCAAAAACAGACCGTGCGATCACATACAGTACCATGTCCATATACGTCGTTAATATCGCGTATTGCCTGTGCTGCGTGGGTGCCACTGTGTACCACGAAAATAGCGCGCAATTTTGATTTTTCCATGGTTACAGAAACAGCGATATTAAAAAAAAACCGAATGGTGGGAAAACAAATGAACAACTGATTTTGAAAAACAATATGTCATGGTATATTATAAATCTAGCGACCCGCCCCAGCTTCTTACGGGTACAATGTTTTTTTCGAATTTCCAGAATTTTCTTTCATAAAAACCTGGTCCTGGCAATACCGAACACAACAAAAAAGAATTATCCAATTTGGTGCAGTCACTCGAAAGTCATGGGCGTACAGACAATTCAGCGGATTTGTTACATATTATGTAAGGATTAATTTGAATTTGGAATTCTAAATAGAATGAAAGATATCAATCTTCACAATAGCCAGTATCAAAAATCGGCAATGTCAAATTCAAATTCATTTATTAGTGTGATTTTTGGTACATTTTACATGAGATCTTAATAATAAATAATTAGTTCCTCAAAAATCTACCTTAAAGGTGTACACTCTTTCACATAGTCAGTAATTATTATAAAAAAAGAATTGTGAACATATTAAAATAAAATAATAATTACAATAAAACCCAAAATAACATAAGACAGAAAAAAAACAAGCAAAACCATTAACAATTAACAAATAATGAATGGAATTAAAGATAGTACAATGTCAATAATAGAATATAAAAGGAATAAAATTTACAATGTCCATTAATAAATATTAATGTCAAATAATTTACAATTTCTCATTAAGGAATTCGTCAATGGTATAATAACATTTTTCCAATAGTAGATGTCTTAATTTGTTTTTAAAATGAATAATGTTTAAGTCCTTAATTCCATTTGGTATCTTATTAATTATTTTTGGGGCCATGCAAAGTATGCTCTTGTGCATCAAGGCGGTCTTTGATGGCCGAACGCATAATTCATGTCTATATTCTGGTCTAATAATTTTATAGCGATTTTCAGATGCTTTTCGGAATAAATGCATGTTCTTTTTAACAAATAAAGCAGTCTCAAATATGTACAAGGAAGGTAAACTCATTATTTTTAACAATACAAAATAAGGTTTGCAGCTATCAGTTACTTTTATACCGGTAATAGCTCTAATGCATCTTTTTTGCGATTTGAACACCATGTCCTTATTGCAGGACTATTGTCATAGGTAAGGACCTAATATATTCTTAGTTAGTAAAGTGTAGCACAAAAAGTGTACAAAATATAGAATTATGAATGTGTATAGGTACAGAGTAGCAGGGACATCGACATGCAACCTGTTACTGTGGATCCAGTCGGTCGATTCTGTAAAATTCTCACCGTGAAAACTTGCGTGGAATGAGCTGTCAATGTCATCCCACTGATGCTAGGGATTGACCAAGCAAACATTTACAATCATAGCCGATTTTTTAATAATATTTTTTATGCTAATTCTATTGATAATTTTATATAATTTCAAAGCTAGTATTTTACTTGTCAAAACCCACGTTTAATCCGAAGTAGTTTGTGTGGCGTGTTCACTTTAAAAAAAGAATTGCTGTTCCATATAAGTATTGACCGCGTAGATATTGCACTTTTCTTTGAAAGAGCCGATATTGTTTCCATAACCGATGAAAAATTTCTACTCTAAGCGGTCTAGAATCATGTGCTGAATTCATGGTTTCAGTACAAAAGTGTGCTAATAGACCTTAGGTACGGACGTAGGACGAAATTAGCACGCTTTTGTACTTAATTCAGTTTAATTTTTTGAAAAATATTGCACTAAAGAATAATGTCTTCGTATATAATAAGATACCTTATTATCGTGAATGCATTTTCCTAGCTCGAAATACAACAAAGGACTGTGACAACGAAATTGATTTATAGGACACTGAAGCGAAGAAGCCGAACTCGGCTCACGGCACCGATAAGCCCCTTATAATTTCCCGAGTAACAGATAGGCATTTCAATAAGATTTCTCTGTACAAATAAAGACGTTGGGCGAAGACTAATGGGGCGTTAATAATTCGCACGAGTCTCTATTCAATGAAAGCTTCCAAGATTTATAACTACAGGATTCTGGCAAACTGCCTCCTGGCAAGCGCTGATTATGCACTTTTTAAACGTCCCCACATCAAATGTTTCAAACGATTACTTCAAAGATATTGTTGGAGAAATTAATTCTAAAATCTTCCTTCAATAGTGGTTTTTAATTCAGATTTTTGGATCCCAAAGGCTGCCTCTGGATGTGACATCGCCTTTGATATTTTCTTTGATGGAGTTTTAAAATTTAACGCCATTGTGGTTCTAACATTAAACACGATTATTTTTGAAAAGTTTATTAATTAATGAATGGGCTTATCTATTTTTGGTAATACATGGCAAAGTAATAACAGCCGCGTTGGTCGATCGAACAGGTTAAGCACGTTTGCCGCGGTTAGACCGTGGATGGGTGAACATCTTTACATACCAAAACCCGTCCGTGCCTCGGAAAACTCGTTAAGCCGTTGGTCCCGGCTGTCATTCGTGGATCTTTGACAGTCGTTACGGGTCATCAGAAGCCCGAAAGTCTGACAACCAGTCTTACCAAAGGGTATCGTATTACCCAGTTACTGGGTTGTGGAGGTCAGACAGGCAGTCGCTCCATGTAAAATATTTATACTCGACTGCATCCGGTTAGACTGGAAGCCGGCTAGGTGATGAACTTTTCTGTAATCATTTTAAACCCTTTATTGTTTAAAGTTAAAAATCTATCTGTACTACTACTAATAAAGTTGAAGACTGTTTCTTTGAACGCGCTAATCTCTAGAACTACCGGTCGGATTTGAAAAATTATTTTTGAATTTGTTAGCCCTTCTATTTAAAATCACGCTAGGACCGAGATGCTTAGGAGCAAAAAGAAATAAAGACAGAAATAACACTATGCGAAAAAGAGGTAATAGCGCAGGCGATACGATGCGTCGGGGTGGGTCAGGTTAGCAAGAAATTTCACGTACATGAAGTCGCATGCAGAAGATACTCGTTCTCTGTATAAGGTATTATCGATCGATAGATATCTACATACAAGATGAGGGGCCCGTGGCTAAATAATAACAGCCGCACAGGTCGACCGATTCATGTTAAGCTACGCTTGCCGCGGTTGGTCTGTGGATGGGTGACCATCTTTACATACCGAGACTCCTCCGTGCCTCGGAAAGCACGTTAAGCCGTTGGTCCCGGCTGTCATTCGTAGATCTTTGACAGTCGTTACGGGTAATCAGAAGCCCGAGTCGACAACCAGTCTTACCTAGGGGTATCGTATTACCCAGTAACTGGGTTGTGGAGGTCAGATAGGCAGTCGCTCCATGTAAAATACTGGTATTCAGCTGCATCCGGTTAGACTGAAAGCCGACTCCAACATAGTTGGGAAAAGGCTAGGCAGATGATGAGATATCTACATACAAGAATACTCGTAGTGTTACGTAACAGGTATAATTATCTACATTTACGCCTTGTACCCCTCGGCTTTAGTGCCGGGATCGGGTCCCAATGTAGACATTAGAGGTAAGTACAAATAGTTGTCATCTGTCGACTAATACCTTGTCAGATGTCTTAAGTATTGTAAATTACACTTACAATAAATAAACAATGTGTAACTGAATTAATGCACATTGGGAAAGTAGTTTGTTCAGGATCGTTTACTGAATCGATTTCTGTCATTTTAATATGATTAATTTTTATACCAAGAATGATTAAAACTACTTTAATTGGATGCGGAAGCCGGATCTGGATGCGGAAGGCGGAGTAAAGGGTTTTGTGGTGCAGAATGGGAGAGTCCTGTGTCCAGCAGTGGACTGCAATAGGCTGAGTTGATTGATTGATTGATTGAATTGGACGAAGATCCTTCAAATGGTGTAGCGCACTGCGCACCCTTATACCTACGTGTGCGACTGTGTGCATGCGTAGATTTGTAATGTGACCACAATTTTCTCCCACAATCAGTATAACTAATTTATTAAACAAACAATTTTCTACATAATAGTGACAAATCAGTGTATATATTATATTGTGATTATATCATAATATTTTGATTGGTGTGTATGTTGGTGTGCGTTAATTCTGGGATATGCTGTATACCTTCATCAAGCTAGAATGAGACTATCACACTGAAATGAGTGGATACTGTAAATGTAATGATTAATAACTTCCGCCTGCAGCTTCGACCGCGTGGTATGTCGATAAAAAGTATGTTCTTCCCCAGGGTTCAAAGTATCCTCATACCAGATTTCATCAAAACTGGTCCAGCCGTTTCGGAGATTAGCCGGAACAAACAGACAGGCAGATAAACATAAAAATAGTTTTTCTGTTATAAGGACCTTATATACTTTCTAATGCATTTAGTAATAAGCTGTTATTTTGAAATTACAAAGAGACACTTCAATTTTATACAACGGGTGTAACAATATCCTTAACGAAGCCGAGAGTTACTTGATCTTTCCGTTATTATGATCATTTTTTGCTACTGGACGCTTCTGCTTACAGATGTTACTGAATGTTGAAGGTTAAAGTTCCACCTATTGTTAGGTTAATGTACGAAAACAACTTTTAAATGTTATTAATAAATTTTAATTACTCCCACGATCCCCGTACCGTTGCATGCACCCCTAAGCACTTTTTGTTCAACGAAATCTCCAAACGGCTGGCACTTCCCGTGACACAAGGCCTGGCTCTAACCTTGGCCAGAGCTAAGCATTGCCATACAACGTGGCAATTCCGCAAGCCCTTGTGTACATCCTGTATTACAAAAGACCTCTTATTATTTTAATAACCACGGTACCTAATGAAGCTTCATAAATAAGGTAAATCTCTCATCAAAATATTTATTGAACTCAGCCTAGAATGATCAAATAATTATGAAGTGTCAAAACAAAAAGCTTGTAAAGGCTTTCATCTTCTAATTTAAAATTTAATTAAGAAGTGTTCCACCTCAATGCCGTCGTCACCATATTTGATTAAGTTTTTCGTTTCGTGAATTTAATAATGTCAAATATTTCGGGCAAATGCAGAACGGGGAGCGCTTTGTCTAGTGTAGGGTGATTATAAGGTTTTTTTTAGGAAGAGAATTGTTTTAGGGGTGGTACACACATGCTCGGTTCGGAATGATTCGGAATTCAGAATAAGTAACTGAATCTGAATCTATTTTGTACCAAAAATATTTGAAAATTGGACACCGAGTGACACTAAGTACATATCCGCACAACACAGGTCACAGTCGGTCGGCCTGCGGCGCGTATTAAGTGGTAACCAACTTTTTGTATGGAAAATCAGGTAACATAACAAGCTTATAACTTCGTGATTTTTTATGATACAGTTTTGAAATTTTGAACATAGATTTTTTACATAAAAATACTAGACACGTGTTTCGGGTTTGAAATATACTAAAAATAATGTTGTATATAGCAATACAGTATTGTTGTACAAGTTTTGTAAGTGATTAACTATGAACTAAACATAAAACTAACTAAGTTTAGCACATGTACATTTTGTACAGACGCCAGCACATCAAGCTACTAAAATCTGTAAAATTTCTTTAATGGATTTTCAACTTTATCATTAAAGCTTAAGGTTCAAAGTTGATAGGAAAAATTTGACAGTTTCGGGTAGCTTGATGTGCGGGCGTTTGTACATTTATGTTCGAGAAAAAGCCATTCGGGTCAGCTCGAATGGCACCGACCCGACTCGAACGTGATTATGTGAGGGTAGATGCCGAATGAGGTTTGCTGATGGAGACGAGCCGAATGAAAGCCGAATAATGTGTAATCATTGTTTCGGGCTGGATATGTTGTTCAACGAAGACTGCTGAACCGAATGTGCCGACCCCAATATATGGGTAGTATCTTAAAAGTAACCTGATACGCCTAAATGGTATTCAGTATATTGACATTAAATAGTCAAGTTTTTAAGCTAGCTCGTGCTGATAACATGCCAAGCGTTATGAAAACTGTACGTTACTACTGCCTGTTGGCCAAGTTCTGGTAAGTACGAGGCACCTTAGGCGTGCTACACGCTTGTTCGGGTCGACATGTTTCGGCACAGTCGGGTGTCAAAATATACAACGTGTAACGTTAAATGCGCAAAACCTCAGACACCCCTACTGATATTTAATTCAATTAACCTATTTCAGACAGAAAATAAGTCATTAAAAAAATTGTAAAGGTTTTATGTGCTGTTTTAGTTTTACTGGCCATTCTGATCGTTTCTTGCGTCTGCGACGACACTTTACCGAGGGAGGAGTCGTCACCGCGCCGCTGCGCCGCGTTGACATTGGCTTGCTTGACCTATTAATAAATAGACACGGCAAGGTTTTTAATGAAGATTTTTTGAAAAATGTGACCTAGGTATATTAAAAAGTGGTTCAATTGATTCTGCTCGTTATTCTGATCAAACTATTTTCAGGTTTTGCGCATTTAACGTTACACGTTGTATAGTGGGTAGCCGCCTGGCTGTGCCGAACTATGTTTGTAGCACCCCTAAAATATCATAAAGTTGTTCCTATCCTGTTACCTAGCGAAATACAAGGTTTATATTAAGTAATAAAAGTTACAGAATCATCAATCACAAGCCTTAACGTAACAATTCTCCCCAAGATTCAAAACGTAGTCTGTATAAAACAACATACCTACTTACTAACATATTTACGTAAATCCGAACTTCGCTAATAATTTCCAAGCTGTTCCGTGTTTTTCCTTATTACCCCAACATGTAAATACGTACATACAAGTACCTATGTACCTGTAGAGACACATAAACTTTGGTATCGGTAACAAAAGTTTCGTTTGCCTGAAACAGGGTCGTAACATAAAATTTTACAACAACTTTAGACGTTACGTTATTATGGCTTTTTGATATCTTGCCATATCTAATAATGGGTTTATTACTTGTAATTTTGAACATTTTGCTACCTGTTTTATTCGTATACCGACTGATTATTTTTATAGAGAGTGGCGTTTGACGGGGATTTAAATGAAGAAAGTTATTTTTGGGTGTTCACTAATTAAAAGTTGTTTTTTCCACGAAAGACCACACAAATGCCTACCTAGGTATATAACTTTTGATGTTAGCCAATTCCCAGAAACCGTTTTAATTAGTGGTGGCGGTGGCTAATTTTTAGGGAATGCAATCTCGTTCTCGCGAGATCTCGGCCTTTTTTAGCGAGATTGATCTCGGGCGAAAAGCGGGCGAGAACTCGCGTCATCAGCTAGCATTTGTTTTGTTTACTAATAGTTGTTGCTAGCTAACTAATATTTTTTTTATTTTTATTAGCTATTATTTTTTTCCTAATTTATTCAAATATTGTGATTATTTGCAAAAAAAAACACAAAACTGCCAATCTCGCGAGATCTCGGAATTGGCGAGATCTCGCAGTATTGTTATTCATAAACTCGCGGGATCTCGCTTGAGCCCCATCTCGCGAGATTGGCATTCATTGAGTTAAACTCCCGAGATTTCGTCCCAGATCAATCTCGCTAAAAAAGGCCGAGATCTCGCGAGAGCGAGATTGCATTCCCTACAAATTTTTAAACGTGTAGTTATACTCGTATATATCACATTATATCCTCCTCATCTTCTGGCATTTTGCTTAGTATATAATAGTACATTATGATATAAGTGCGGTAAGTTGAAAATTACAGCTGAGGCGATATTGCTAGCCCGAGCCGTAGGTGAGGGCTATAAGAAAGCAGAGGCTGTAATTATCAAACCGCACGTATGTCATACGACGTTTTATAACACATTTGTGAGGAAATAAATAAAACTCGGACTTTCTTAAACGAATAAATCTTTAATTACTTGTTAAAACAGTTATTAAAATTCGAATAATTTGAAATTGCAACTAATAATACGTGTAATAGCTTGACAAGATTAAAAATGCCAACTGGCAACGTAATAATTAATTTTACAAATTTTTAACTGTTTTAACAAGTAATTAAAGATCAAGAGATCAAGACAACCTGTACCTGTGAACCTGTGTAAAAGGTCTCTTACTGTCAGGGTTGTCTTTTGTTTATGGCAAAGACACAAAAAACAGCCAGTATTACTAATAAAGTAAATTAATACTTTTGTGTTTTTGTTACAGATAAATGGTTGTAATTAATTGTCAAAATTAATTAAATTAAAGAATTAAATGTTTATTTATTATATTTTATCTCCCAAACTTAATTTTATTCATAAAATGTTGACCACTTTTCTGACATAAAAACTCTTTGCTAAGATTTAAAAAAGTACAGTTCGTTTTAGACGGAGCATCTTGATAAACCGTGCGCTTTACATTACAATTACGCACAAGTACGTAATGAGATACATTACGATATTGAAATTGGTGCAGTAAGAGACCTTTTACGAGCAAATGTGTTATAATAGTACATTATGATATAAGTGCGGTAAGTTGTAAATTACAGCTGAGACGATATTGCTAGCCCGAGCCGTAGGTGAGGGCTGTAAGAAAGCAGAGGCTGTAATTATCAAACCGCACATATGTCATACGACATTTTATAACACATTTGTGAGGAAATACATAAAACTCTGACTTTCTTAAACGAATAAATCTTTAATTACTTGTTAAAACAGTTATTAAAGTTCGGACGATTTGTAAAATTAATTATTACGTTGCCAGTTGGCATTTTTAATGTTGTCAAGCTATTACTCGTATTATTAGTTGCAATTTCACCAGTCTCTCTCTCACTCTCTTCAGTGAAAGTAGGAGAAACGAGACCACAGAGTTCTGCAGTCGGTGGCGGCGACGGAGGCGACATTGGTGCAGTAAGAGACCTTTTACGAGCAAATGTGTTATAAAATGGTTGTAATTTATTGTCAAAATTTATTAAATTAAAGAATTAAATGTTTATTTATTATATTTTATCTCCCAAAGTTAATTTAATTCATAAAATGTTGACCACTTTTCTGACATAAAAACTCTTTGCTAAGATTTAAAAAAGTACCGTTTGTTTTAGACGGAGCATCTTGATAAACCGTGCGCTTTACATTACAATTACGCACAAGTACGTAATGAGATACATTACGATATTGAAATTGGTCCAGTAAGAGACCTTTTACGAGCAAATGTGTTATAAATTATATTACATGTTGTGTTCCAGCCGGAACAGCCGCGACTTACGAGTTGTAGATCGAAATTGTTAAAATAAATATGTTAAGTTAAAAATTACTTAATTTTTTTTTAATTCATTTAAATTGTTCAAACCCAGAGAGGTGCTTTACTTTGTGCAAATTATTTCATCACCACTGCTTTCAAAACGGTGAAAGACAACATTGTGAGGAAACTGACATATCCTAGAACCAAAAATTCGATGTCATTGGACATCTACTAACCCGCACTGGGCTCGCGTGGTGGATTGCGGCCCACTCTCTCTCACCGCGAGGAGGCCTGTGTCCCTGCAGTGGGACATTATATGCTAATATTATAATTATGTTGTGTCCCAACTAACCGTATTTCCCAGTAACTGGGTTGTGGAGGTCAGATAGGCAGTCGCTCCATGTAAAATACTGGTGGTATTCAGCTGCATCCAGTTAGACTGGATGCCGACCTCAACATAGTTGGGAAAGGCATTAAGTCCGCATTTGTACCTTTTGTGCGAGAAGTTTAAATAAATAATAATAATAATAATAAAAGGCTCAGCAGATGATGATTGTGTCCCAACTGCAGGGTAAACGCCTCTGTTCCGTCTTTCTATTTTTCTTACTCGTTTTCTATTAGAGCACAATCCTTAGTAAGTAAATGCTCACTTAATACACGAACAATACTGCTGACTGTTCGAAATAATGCAAAGCTGGAATAAGCCTCAGCAACTCCCAGCAGATTAATTCCCACCTCCCGTAAGACAAACTACGATTTCGCCATAAGAACACACGGAATCAATAAATCTATTGTACTGACATAATTGAGCTAAGTCTACCGTTATCTTAACATAGCTAATATAATACAACAAAGGTACAGCCATACAATAGTTAATTCACTACATAAATGAATGGTGCTTTCTTGATGGGTCATCTTTATTGTATTCTGTACTATGCGAAAACTAATTTTCGCACTTTCGGAGTGGCACATTAGGTAATTACGTCGATTCGATGTGTTATGCGCGTTTGTTACCAGACAAAGAAAAGCACCTTTCTTACTTTCTTTGGGAGATGTAAAAGAAGGGCGGGTGTAGATGATCAACCAAGATTGGCAGGCCTGTTGGTCTAGTTGTCAGTGGCCCTGACCACTATACGCAAGGTCGTGGGTTCGATTCCCACCCAGGACAAATGTTTGTGTGATGAGCACGATCCTTTGTTCTTTGTCTGGGTGTAATTTATCTGTAATATGTATGTATTTAGAATTATACTGGGTGTCCGGAAAGTCATGGATTACCTTTTACCTGCTGATGGGCCACATTGGGATCTACCAATAAAAAAAAATGACCATACTAAAAGAATGGTTTCCGAGTTTTTTGATGTTTAATGAAATTTTAGAAAATCTCTGCCTTTGATCAGTTTTTTCCATGCCATTTCTACGAATGAAAACTTTTTCAAGTACAGTTTTTTTATTTTCATCTTGAATTATCCTACTATCGATTGAATACAAGAAAGTTACAGATATCATCTTTTAAATACCTAAAATTTAGGTTCAAACTTAAAATTTTCACAAAAAATAATAAATTAAATTTTACCTTATTTTTGATAGGCCCTGGTGAAAAAAAAAATATTGGTAGGTCATTTTTTTATTAGTAGGTCGCAATGTGGCCCATCAGCAGGTAAAAGGTAATCCATGACTTTTCGGACACCCCGTATATGTATGTTTATCAGTGGTCTACTCATAGCACAAGTTCTGCTTAGTTTGGGACTAGATGGCATTGTGTGAATGCTGTGGAATATTATTATTATTTATACTGGAGGAACAGGGTGTAAAGTTCACTCATCGTCCATGGAATAATAATAATAATAAATTTATTTCTGCAAACTTCAATATACATTACATCAGTGCGGTCTCAACCCCTGAACTAGGACAACCTGTATGACAGGAGTTGAGGATACGCCGATTACATTGATCTGAATGTGGAAGCTGATAGAAAAGAGAGGATCCTTCGACCAGACGTATCTTGTATAACCACCTGCCAGGTGATTGATGTCGGGACGTTGTGTATATGCTAGTTACGCAGTAAACTCTGCTTGCGCGATGCAGGACATTGCAGGATTGTGGAATACATAGTTCACATGTGGCGATGTAAATGCCGCAACAATACCTTTGCCAGGCGTGGGATAGTATTCACCTAAACCGATTTTTGCAGCAGTGCTATTCTGTTGAGATCTCCCAGTGAAATGTTAGGTGAAGTGAGTAAAGCTCACTTCACCTAACAGTAAGCTGTCAAACGTCTGACTCCCTAGCATCTGGTGTAATGAGAGCTCACTTCATCAAAGGTTACAGAATAGACCGGCTGGAATAGGTTTTCTAAAAAGGAACCAGCATTAAGTACCTCTACATCCCCTATAATGACCACGTCATGCGGCTTCAAGTTAACTGCACACAAACGATATCCAGCACCTATTAGTGTCGTAAGTTAGCCGCAATTTAATTTTAAAGTTTGTAAGTAAGTATCGCGGGAGGACTACGCAGATTTGCATATTTGTGCGTTTAAGCACAGCGGGCCCTCCACTGGGGCGCGCTGACTGATTGAATTATTAACTGACTGGTGGGAGGCCCACAGGTACTTTGTCCAGACGTGAGCCACATACGCGCCATGGATTTGCGAGCGCCCTCATAATTGTTATAATTACCAGCCGCTGTCTCTCTCCGATAACGGAGGCTCATCGCACGAATTTACTCGCCCGAAATGGGCGAATCGTCAATTTCGAATAATAATATTTTTTCTATAGGCGACTCGCAGGAATTGGCACGTTTTGATTTTTTTTTCGCATTGAAGGTGAACCAATGACCTTGTGAAAGTCGTAGGAATCCCACAGGCCGCAGGACGCAGGAAGTGGGGAGGCCTCTGTCCAGCAGTGGACGTCTTCCGGCTGAAATGATAATGATTACGATTCGCCCGGGCGAGTAAATTCGTGCGAATCTACTAATAAGCCATAATGGACGCACGTTTGCTGTCATAATCCCCCAGTACTGTCTCTTCAGAATAATAATGGCACCGCATTGTTATTTATTGTATTTGTTATTGCTTATTGTGTTCGATTGGTAGGCTGAGGCAATTCCCTAAACAGCCAATGTCTGTTGTTGTTAGATGAATTGATATCGATTTGAGCTCTTTCGTATTTAATTATAAGTTTAGGAAATAATCTGAACTAGGAGTAATAATGGTACGCTATTTTCGTTTTATGAGAGGTATAACGCGGTATTTTACCGGGTATTTTACTGGGTAGTCCACTTGGGACCGACCCCGTCAGGATCGCTGTCATGTAGGATTATTCGAAATTAGAGGGCCGGATTCTTGAAAACCAGCAAAAATAAACGAATTTTGTTTGATTTAACTAATTAGATTGGGATTGACCTTCGGGTGAACGAATGTACAAACCACGGTAAAACGCCAGTTATATTTCATTAAACTCGATACACAAGTAAGCTTTATGACGTACTTTAACAATTAAATGTATTGTGTATTTTCTCTCTAATCAATAAATCCTTATTCCCTATAATAAAGAACTTCAATGTTCTACTTACTACTACATAAACTCACGCGTTTTTTCCATGAATTACATAATGTCACCTGATACGATCTTTATATACGTCCTTTTGCATCATATATCTGCGGGGTAATTGCGTAACTCAGTAAGTAGCAACAAAAGTTTCCCGCTATTTCTACGATGTCGTCACTCCATCTTTTAAATGGTCTACCCTTCCTTCTTTTTCCTCCTTTTTTTTTCCTTTTTTTATATTGGATACCAATTTGTAATTATTTGTGACCAGTGACCATCTTTAATTCACAGCTCTCTAAATATGACCTGACCAAATGTCACTGAAATGGAAATCCATTTCAATGACAGGACGTGTTTTAATTTATAACTTAACTAGCTCTAAAGATAGCGAGGGGCCCGTGGCTAAATAATAACAGCCGCACAGGTCGATCGATCAGGTTAAGCTACGCTTGCCGCGGTTGGTCTGTGGATGGGTGACCATCTTTACATACCGAGACCCCTACGTGCCTCGGAAAGCACGTTAAGCCGTTGGTCCTGGCTGTCATTCGTAGATCTTTGACAGTCGTTACGGGTAGTCAGAAGCCCGAAAGTCTGACAAACAGTCTTACCTAGGGGTATCGTATTACCCAGTAACTGGGTTGTGGAGGTTAGATAGGCAGTCGCTCCGTGTAAAATACTGGTATTCAGCAGCATCCGGTTAGACTGGAAGCGGACCCTAGCATAGTTGGGAAAAAGGCTAGGCAAATGAATAGCTCTAAAAATAGCGTAGACTGTTTAATTATATTGTTTGATTAAATTAATTCTGCCAATCCAGTCCGTGTGTGTATACACATTCTGTTAGCTGGTTTCCCAGATTAGGATTGTATAACACGTTCAACAATAATCATGCACGAAAATTGATTTATTTACGTGTAAATACCAAGGGAATAATAATGGTAACGCACATGCATACATAGTGGCCCACAGCGCATGTTAGTAATGAATGAATAAATAGTGTTGCCCACGATGATATTTTACAATAAATTGGCCACTTTATAGCGAAGTGGGTATTAAGATCACAATGCACACTCGGCGCGATATATCACACCTATTATCGTGGCTGTGGAAGGCCCAGTGCGGTGCGGTCTTCGTGAAAGTAATTTTACTAGAACCCTCCCATTCCCGGCAGAATACCTCGCGCGGCCTGGATGTGTGGCGTGACGTTAGTGATACAAGATTCCTTTGAGGTGAAAAGTTCGTTAGGCGTGAGTGTGACTCAGGAGTACCAATGAAGTCTCGTCGATGCCGCAGACGGATGCTAGATGACGCACCGAGTGTTTCATTACGTCACTCCCATGTTTGACAACGGAAGCGGAACCTGTCAGAATAAATTATAATAGCCGCATACAACATTTACGTTTTAACTGTGGGTATTACGAAATCCTCTGTGACATCATTATGCCTCTGTGTTTTCCGTTATCAAATTAAACCAAACTGTAATCATAATAGAACACCTAAAACTGTGTGTTAATGCCGTAATAACTCACGATCCAGCAATCCAGACGCGATTAACTTAATTAAACGTATGCGAAAATTATTATTCATATCATAAAATTATTCACAAAGTTTTGTATAATGTTGTCGGACTAAAAATGTTGGAACGCAAAGACTTTTTATGAAAACCAGCCGGTAAATAAGGCAAAGGTCCCAGTCGTATCCATTTGTCCCTCCGGAGCATTCGTAAGAATGAGCAAAAACAAGTGAAAATAAAGTGAAAACATTGTTATTTTCACGTGGATTACCCTGCGTCGTGTTATTCCAGCCGGTGTGCTGTCTCCGCAGATAACAAACTATGGACTCTACCACTTCCATACATTTAAATTTAAAAACAATTTCGTGACTTGCGGACTTCGGAACGAGCACTAATTGAGTCCATTAAAGTTTTGTGGCACGAATTATTTTTGTTCATGATTATATTTTCGCAGCTATCTGCTCTCATAAAAAGGGGGAGCGTAATTACTTAGGCACGTTAATGTCCGTTATTACGGGTAATAGGGTATAATGTGAAAAATTATGTTTGTTATAATATAATTTAGTGGCATAAGACCACGTGTGATTTACGAACGATAAAGTGAGATAAAACTTGGAGCCTTAGCGAGAATTTACAAAGTCTCTAGGTACCTACTTGTTTATGCTATTTGTGTTACGTTTTTGCGTTTCATGGAACGCGAATGACGAAATCCTTTAAACTTTATCATGAAATAAGAAAAATGATTTCAAATTAGAAAGCTGCGTCTAATTTCCATTCGCAGTCCGCAACATTTTGTTCCCAAATAAACTGTGAAGTTAGTGCGAAATAAACTGGGAACAACATTATTCTTGTTGAGATTATTTCGTGTTATCTAAGACGTTTATTCTTTCCGTGCGGACATGACTATTCTGCGGTGTTGATACTGTATTCACTTATTATTTTGTTTTCACTCCTCTACTTCTCTGACACAACAATAAACGTTTGAGAAGATAAGAGTTTTTATAACTGTTTTTTTAAATAATGGTTTACATAATATTCGTTTTTAGAATGAAATAACAGCAGTTGGGGTGGATAAGTGGGGTGACGTAAGACGTAAGTCCATGATAAATGAACGAAAAGACATTCGTTTTCTATTTATAGTCCCACCGACAACTATGTAAATCTGTTGTATCATAATAGATGGATGTTATGACCAGATACTTTTTTTATCCTGGTACACTTAGTACTGTACATATTATGTTCTGAGTTGAGCTGTACGATAATTGACAAATACGTGCACTGACATGTCCACTCAAATCTGTGTGGTTCTTTCCTCAAAAGACCATCTCAGACACCAATCTACATGTTCTTCACATGATCTGACCAAGGTTATGCAGCGTTTCTTCTCAGAGTAGTCAGATAGGAAACGCCGACCTCATGTGATTTGTAGGGTTTCGTAGTCAACAAGGAACCAAATAAAAAAAAAAATCAAATGCAGAAAGAGTTTTCGAAACCAGACCGGTAGTTTCAGAGATTAACGCGTTCAAACAAACAAACTCTTCAGCTTTATTTTTAACTAGCTGTTGCCCGCGACTTCATTTGCAATCCAGGATAAAAAATAGCCTATATTGTCGTTCCTCAGCTCATGGTCTACCCATGTGCCAAATTTCATTCAATTCTGTTTAGCTGTTTTAGCGTTAAAGCGTAACAAACAAACAATAAAATCTTTTCTCTTTATAAATTAGATAGAAGATAGATTATATAGATATAGATGGGTAGATTTATGCGAGATTAATCACGGTTACTAACTAATTGAATCATTTATTTATTTATTCCTTTATTTCAGGCAACTAGGGCCAACGACATAAGAATACTTATAAACTAATATATAAAATATTATCACAAATACAATACCATAATAATATAACTTAAAATACTATAAACACGTACAACACAACAAACTAAAACTACTGCACACGAAGTGTCAGCGTCGTGTTTCGCTGACTGGTGTCATGTAGCCGGCCACGAAACCGGCGAAACACAACACTCTTCGGCCAGAACTCTTCCTTGAGGAATTTCTCGAGAAGATGTGTCGGAACACGCATCACGAACGACTTGAAGTTCTTGTTGTGCCGCGGCTCCAACTTCTCGACCCTCAAAGTCCAGTTGGTCTTCAAACGCAGGTACTCCACGATCTCTTCAATCTTCGTGGAGTGGTGCAGTCTGGACACGTACAGCATCGTCGTCGGGATTGCTGGACACAGCAGCATGTTGGTCCTGCCGGCGCGGTGCCGCACTGGTTCCGACAAGGAGGCTTCTTCTTCTTCTTCTTCTTTTCCACCTTGATGAAACCATCCTCGTCGCTCGTGTCCTTCCCTGGACCCTGCCTTACCAAAACCTTCTGGGTTTTAGACCGGCTTCGTTTACCCCCTTTTGGTTTTTCCGCTTGTTTTACCAGCGAAAAACTAAAAATGCAATAATGAAATTATACAAATTATTCACGAAATTCCTGATAGACTCAACGCCCAATTTTCAACAAAACTTAAAGAAATCTCAGAATTACAATCTGAGGTAGGTAATGTTGAGATAATACTAATATTGAGGCTATGTCTCGATCTCTCGATCAAAGCTATGTATGATCACGGTCTCTGTTCTAGGAAAGCGATTTTGTAAGCGGTAACATGAATAGTTTAGCTAAATCATTTATTTCTGCAAAGCTTTCAGTCGTTCATTTATATAGAAAGTCGATGATACGTTTCTCACTTATTGAAATTAACTTGTAAGTATGTGTGTGATCTATTAACTTACGATACGACTATATTATTTACGAGTATAAAATAGTTGGAATTAGATAAGCCCCTTATTCTATTCTGACAAAATTAAATATCTACGCACACCAAATATTTGCTACGTTTTGTTCGTAGGTACTTAATAATCAATTAAAACAAATAAAAAAAAAAAAAATAAGGGGCTGCTTTTGGTACCTACATAAACTATTTTTCAAGTATTTACGGTCACATTTCAACATGGCCCTTCCATAATATTTTTTTTTTCATGTTGTATTGCCCCAGTCAGCACTGTACAGGATAAAAAAAAACCAAAAAAAAATTTTAACAAAGGTGGTTTTCTTCAACCTTTTTGTTCCGTAAACGTGTATAGGTCATCACGGCAGCGTTTCCTAGATGTCCGTCGGCAACAACGCTCTTCTTCTGGCACCCACAATTTAATTTAATTTAATCAAGCTGCAAACACACAAGCTAATAAAAAAACAAACACACATCGCACCACGCAGCATTTATCTAAAACAACATCGCCATGGTCGCAAGTTAGAGAAACTAGTGAATATTTATGGTGCCCTATACTCGTATTCTAGGCGCTATAGGTGTACACTGGAGTGGTTGTCGGGCGTATTTGCGAGTGTAAATTGAAACATGTCGAGAGTTAATTGCGTCCAGGCCCGGCGGGGGAGGGGCCGTGGATTATCCTGGGCCCTGCGACCGGCGACCGACCCCGCGCCTTGCGACCTTTTGCCAAAGATAAACGCTTACCGACACCATAGCTCGGATAGTGCGAATTAACAACGAAATTGCCGTATTTTGTTTTTGGAATTGCTGGTGTCTGGGGAATTGGTTTGTTTGTGAAATTGTTTCAGTTTTGTTTAGCACAAGCCGTGTGCCCGATAGGATAATTTCAGTTCGGCAAAAATGACAACCTTTCATACAAATTGTATTTATTTATTATACTTTATTGTACACCACAAAAATACTTTCATCCCCTATTTAACTCCTTTACGGTATAAATTTTCAAAAATCCTTCCTGAAGCTTATATGCGTTACATAAGGAACTTTTGTGCAAAATGTTATGCTTCTAGCCGCAGCGATTTAGGCTGTGCGCGGTCATTTAGTGAATTTTATTTTTATAAAATTTTTTAATTGCAATTTTGAAAGAAATGGCGTAGTCTTGATTTCAGTTCTGTTCTAAGGAATAAACGTACTTGTGTAAGCAGAATAATAATTTACACTTTATGAATAGGTATTCTAATATGTGTGCCAAGCGGTTCCCGGGATAGTAACCCCGCTTGTGACTACTCCCAGCATTTTCGTGTCCCTCGTTATGTCTATTTAATTCCATCCTTCGCATTATACAATACACATTGATCAGCAAAATTCAATATACCAATTTACTAAGCACACTGTTTTCCTTGTTATTCTAACTTCATTCCTATTTACTGGCTTGTATACAACAGCGTTCATTTACGAGCTGACAAGTTTAAAAGATAAGGCGCTCACTCCTGTCGCAGTAAAACGTGAAAAGAGCCTTTCTTTTTTTCTTTTTTATTCAGTCTTCTACAGTCTTTGCATATTCATCATTTCTGTTTACGTTGAAAAAAAGTGTTGGTGTTAACTTGTAATTTTTTTGCCTTTTATTATGGTTAAACTTAAAAGCTCTATAAATTCCTAATGAGAAATATTAGCATCCAATTTATTATAATTGTATTGTTTCTCTTCAAGTTTCGAGCTAGTAATTAAATATTGAATATCTGACACTAAGTTGTTCTCCTTCGAACTAAATGCTATTGATTAGGAGCTGAGACGACAATTCCTTGAATTTCTGGTTCACTGTGCCATCTGCTGCATTGCGAAGGATTTGGCTAGCGTACTCGAAGTCGGTATGGGTACTATTATTTTATCGATTTCATTATTAACTAGACCTTAGCACTCTAACTACTTCAAAACAAATAAACCTAATGGAGTAAAACAAAACTCATGAAAAAAATGTTTAGCTATGCATTGCGTCGACGCAATTTCGTAAAACGTAGCACTCCGCGCTACGCCGTAGCCACACGTGCTACGATGGCATGGTCTACGCGCGGACTTTACTTTCAACCATTTAAAAAACCAATGAATAATAATAAGGTACCTACCTATCTGCCTGACATACGCCCCATGAATACAACACAACACTATAACATTCAAATATGTATGTATTCATGCAAGCTCCCAGAGTCACTCAACGAATCTCTCAGAAAATTTCTACCCAAGATTAACAAAAAGTTTAAAAAGTAAAATTCTCTGCGCTGCTTGTAGGCCACAAACTCCGCACAAGCCTCCGCACGGAGTGTCATCGAGTAGTAAAACAAAGGCCTCCTTATTACACAGGTTGAGCTCGTCATAATTTCAACAAGTTTATGTGCGTTCAACAAGAGTAATGTCGTACCTGATTTATGTTTGTCGGCTGTTGTAGACTTAGGACGGAACAGGTTTATGAATCTTTGCTACCGGAAACTTTTGTGTAAGGAATGTGTGTAGTGTGGATTCTCTGTTGCAATGAAGAATCTAGCTGAAGACTAACTGTACTGTATTGTACTGTTGTTGCAAAAAAGTGATATAAAATAATCACAGTTAGGTCTGAGGGGCAATTCCCGTAATCTTAAGAACCTTCACAGTCTGATCTCTCAATTTGTCAAAAATACCTCTAATTTCCTTACATTTTTGGCATTGACTGTCACTGACAAGAGATTGCGACATGCATTTGAACATTTTTAATCACGAGAATTGGTCTTCTGGCGTACCGTTGAAGTGTTTTCTTCAAATTTGAGTATTGAAACTCATTTATCGCTAAAATACAGCAAGGTAGTCAGTGATGAGATCGGTTTCAGGAAAAAGAAATAGTCAACGTTATTTTGGCTATAATAATTTATAAACACTTTTATAATATTTTGTGCTGGTATCACCACGACCCCATTGAAATCAACTCTGTAGCATATCCTTGTACACAGCTAAAAGCTCAACTGGAAGCGGCCTTGAGGGAATTTTCCCATAATCATCATGATCCTCACATACAAACCTAATCCCGATCTAAAAACGTCTCCGTAATGTAGGACACGCGCGGCGCCGAGTTATTCGACTGTGAAAGAGTGATATTAACTTTACCAACTTGTTCCACTTGAACTCCATCTTAGCATTTCACCGAAATCATAATAGCCTTCTTTTCGGCTCCGATTCCTCAATGTTGACTTTGAAAGTCGAATTCAAGAGGATTTGTTATCTTTGTCTTTCAAATCCGATAGAATTCAAAGAAGATCGGACTATCGTCTGGTATCAACTTTACAGTAATTTACAACTTGTTTAAAAGTGTTCAAAGAATATTAACTTGTCATAGTCCTCATCGTTCTTTCACAAGTTTCTCGGCTTCTCATAGCTGCAACTTCATTCCGTTGTTCTTTAAAGCCTGGTGCAAGTCAAAGCAATTGCAACTATTCCAAGTGCCTCAAACGGAGCTCCAACTCGAATATTAACTGAGGATTTAGTATTTAGTCGAGAGTGGAAATTGAAACATGTTCGGAGTTAATTGTGACTAGGGCCCGCGGTCGCTTCAGTTCGCGCCGAATTTGGGATTCAGGGCGTGGACACATTGCAAACTTTAGCTTGTTGTTCGACAAACTCTTTGTTGTGTTCATCGAATAATGAATTCTGCTGATTTGCGGAAATATAATATGTTTTGATTGTTACCTTGTTAAAGATTTGTTCATTTCTATTTAAAACTAGTTAATCCGATAGATGTGGCCGTCCTGTCCAATTTTCAATAATTCATACAAAAAATCCAAACAAAGAGAGGCGTTCAGTTTTTCCGAATTTGAACATTTTCCGGGAAACTTTTCAATTTATATTTTAAACTGTAACCATGAATACGTACGCGGTCAAAATGTATGGAACAGCCGGTCGATTCTGGAAAAATCTCACCGTGATGACTACGGTGAAGTGAGCTTAGAGTGAGCTGTGAGTCATGTTGATGCTAGGGATTGACACTATTGACGACTCACTCCACGCTCACTTCACCTAAGTTTTCACGATGAGATGGTTACAGAATCGCACGGCAGCTAATTTTTGTTTAATAACCGACGAAAAATTTCAACGCTATTTCAGAATCATGTGCTGAATTCATGGTTTGCGCGTCGATGTCCCGGGAAAAACCTAATTCAGAATAATAAGACAAAAAATAGACAAATTGTTCCAGCCCTTCTCAAGTGATGCGCCTACCAACTAACAGCCTTTATATATATTTAACTAGCATCCGCCTGCAACTTCGTTTGCGTAGAATTCGGAATACCCGCCGTTTAAATCCTATTACCCGTTTTCCCGTAGGAATGAAGCATTTTCCCGCGGTAAAAAGTAGCCTATGTTCATCAGGGATAATGTCGGCTTCTGACAGTAAAACAATTGTTTAAATCGGTCCGGTAGTTTCGGAGCGTATCCAATACAAACAAACAATCAAATCTTTCCTCTTTATAATATTAGTGTAGATTATGCCAAATAGAAAGTCTAGCAAAAATTCTCCAAGCCCTCTAATAAGTAATCTCTAATAAGTAAGCTGTGTTAAGAAACAAAGACAAATCACTAAGGATAACACAAAAAGCACGAGAGTAACGTTTTATCCCGGGAAACAAACATGTTCGACAGCGGGCCGTTAAATTAAACAATTAAATAGATCATTAATGGATGAAGTGTGGGTGTAAATGAATTGGGTTTCGACAGTTTTGTTTGTTTTCACGGGTGGGACGATGGCCCTTGACTGAAATGCAGGCCGCACTCGCCAAACGTTCGTAACCAATTTTACATCCAATATGAGTGACGAGCAACATTAAAAGGTAACATTACCGAATTCTCGTAAATTTACATTGGCTTTCTGTTAATCGGTATGGACGCTTAATGATGGCGAAGCTCCTCTTTGTACGTTTTCATTCTGAAAAAAGAATATCTCGCAAAAAGCGGATTGTTTATGAATCGCAATTCATGTTTGATATTAATTTCAGTTGAAAGGATCAGTTTTTTTTGTGTACCAAAAGTTAATTAAACTCTTGTTGACTTGTATCAAATACATAAAAAACTGGTTTTATCGTATATATACTGAATTATTTTTTTGGCAAAATAAATGTTATGTATGTTGAAAAGGACAGTGACTAAATCACTATGGGGACTTGGTTTTATATCGGCCATTGTTGAAACATTAGTCGGTATCTGATAAGCCTATCCAAAAAAATGAATTGCTAAACCATTTTTCTACAAATGCAGTTCGAGATGATACATTTGAACTTGAATTTTTATGTAAGAAATAAGGAAGTCATCTAGAAACAGATGAAAGAGATAAGCCACCATCCATGTTACTGTGTATTATTCCTCTCCATCCACGGTTGTCTGGAAGCGATCGTTTTAAGCAATAAGACCGCTCACTTGTAATTAAGTTTACTTAGTAAAAAAAAATATATATATTTTCCACAACCAGTTCAAGGGGTATCGTAACTATCGTATCATACAGTAGGTGGATTGTGGAGGTCAAATAGGCAGTCGCACAATGTAAAATACTGATATGCAGATGCATCCGGTTAGACTGGACGCCAACCCCGACATAGTTAGGAAAAAACTAGGCAGACGACATACGTATTTTCAGTGTATAATTCATTTCACTTTCATCCACTCACCTTGTACCAATAATTTGTAATACATCGTGTTACAATACACGTGGCGTACAGCCGAATGCGATTAGTTGGCTCTAGATAATTACACATTCCATTTGTCCAGTTAATCCGGGCCTAATCGGATGGCGCGTGATAAGGGTCGGCCCACCTTAGGTGCGATACCACTGACGTCACTACTTTGCAGTACCTGCTTTTATAACGAGAAAGATTTCTATATACACATATTGACTAGGATATTATTTGAAAAGTTTTTTTTTTTTTTTAATTGGGAGTCAAAATACATATTAATGTTGCTAAAAAAAATATTGACCGATTTGCCAGAGAAGGTAAACATAAGGAAGATAGGGAAAAGTATGGGGGAGACTTTTGCCCAGCAAAGCAACAACATGGACAACATGGGTTGAGAAAAAAATGAGAAAATAAAACTGGCAGTGATTTCATGTATCATGGTAATTTATTTGATTTTTTGTTAGTAATATGTCGTTTTTAAGCTCGTCCCTCGTCCTCATCGACTCGTTTTGTAGTTTTGTTTTTGTCGTTTTAAACGATTTAAAAACGACATGCATTAACATTATAAACGGATTAGCAAAATTGTATCATTTTATTATTAGACACCTACAGTTTTTTTCACACCGAGTGAAGAAAAGTGGAACATATTTGAAGTGTCATGGTAATTTATTGGATTTTTAATGATTAATTTTTAAATGTGCTGTGCCTTCTCCAGCCAATCGGTTAGGAACGAGTCCAAATCTGTATGGATAGGACCTTTGCCTAGGAGTAGGACCATATAGGAAAACTGACAAAAAAAAATCCTTTTGTTCATGAACAAAAGGATCATCCTTTGATTCATGTATGTACAGACGCCAGCACATCAAGCTACTACAATCTGTCAAATTTCTTTAATAGATTTTCAACTTAATCACCAAACCATAAGGCTCAAAGTTGATTGGGAAAATATGACAGTTTCGGGTAGCTTGATGTGCTGGCGTCTGTATATCGCAAACAGATCGGCAAAATTTGATAGATATTCACACAGTGGAGAATGCGCTTCTTCATTATTTTTGACCCATGATTATTATTAATAATGATTTTCCACAAAGATTTAGGCACCTAACGGCAAGAATATGGTTAAATTCATAAAAAAAATTAGTTACAGTAAAATTATAACAATTAATTCAGGTCTAATCGGAGGGTGAATGATAAGGGTAAACCCGCTTAAGGTATGGCCTTGGTACGTTTACTTGAACCGTACCGTTTGAAATATTTATTAAAGAAATTGAGGAGGTACGATTAGTTAGTTATTAATTTAATTTAGTAGTATAAATATTTAGTTGTGTAACAGTTGTATACAGGGTGTAAAGGACCATCACATAGCCGTCAACTATGTACAGACGCCAGCACATCAAGCTACCCGAAACTGTCAAATTTTCCCAATCAACTTTGAACCTTATACTTTAGCGATAAAGTTGAAATTCTATTAAAGACATTTGACAGATTTTAGTATGTTGATGATTTTCTTTGAAACAAACATGGTATAATTAAAAAAAAATGACTATTGAGGTTAACTCAGACAAAAAACTTTAACAGAAAGAAAAAATACACAATAGAGAGTTTTCGTTTGTTTACAGAACCGTGGTTCTAGAATATTTTATTTCGATTGCAAATAATATGGTTATTTTGTCTAACGAAGTAGGATTTAAATTACTGTTTCCTCATTTGGTTGCCTATGTAAATCTTACATTTCCGGCTTTTGTCGCTGGGTCATTTTATATGTACAGACGCCAGCACATCAAGCTGCTACAATCTGTCAAATGCCTTTAATAGATTTTGAACTTTATCGCTAAAGTATTAGGTTCAAAATTGATTAGCAAAATTTGACAGTTTTGGGTAGCTTGATGTGCTGGCGTTTGTATTTGAAATAATGTCGATATAGTTAGTTGCCACCATTTTGGGCTACACCTCATGAATATGATACCTTCGATTTGGTGTGACTTGCGAAACTTTGACAGTCTCGGCAGGCATTTCCTTTTGCCCTTTTTATATAGAAATTTCACGGCTAGTAGCCGCGAACGATTTGTGAATTTAACACAGGATATTATTAGATTTTCTCCATCCTTTTCCATTTCTTCGATATACGTTTGAAACGTGTGAAGAAACTGTGGATATTATTGATCACTTCTGTTGCAAGCGGTTTCACTCATGTCCTAGATAGAAAGAACATACATAAAAATATTTAATGTGTTAATTCATTTGATTTTTTAGACCAACGGGACCCTATTAACTCCGCTGTCCGTCCGTCCGTCTGTCTGTCAGCGGGCTGTATCTCATGAACCGTATTAATAATAAATAATAATAAACATTTTATTTCGGACAACTATGAGATCCATAAACTGTTAGTAAACAGTCAAATCAGTTTTGCACTAGTTTTGTATTAGTTAGACGAATGAAATTTTCACAGAGTGTATATTTCTATTGCCACTATAACAACAAACTATTATTATGAGCCTGTGTTGTCTCACTGCAGGGCAAAAGCCTCCCTTCCCTCTTTCCACTTTCCCTGGTCTACTGCGATTGTGGGGGAATCCTTTAAGGAGTCCAGCTCGTACTGGCTGCACAGCTGCTGGACTGATGTGGAACTGGGCTGGCCATACCTGTCGCATATCGGAGCAGGAATAACAACAAATAATTAAACATTAATAATATTAAAAAATTAAAAAAAAAATAGGGGTCAAAAATTGGTGAAAAAACACGTTCCTTGTATAGAAACGTGTTTTTTCGGCGATTTTTGCTTTGTTGTGCCGGATTAAAACAAAATGATTATATTTTATTAAAAAATATATATAGACTGCGTGCGATAGGCGGAAGACAGCGTGTTGTGGCGCGGTCTGGGAGAGGCCTATGTCCAGCAGTGGACTGCGATAGGCTGAGTTGAATTAATTTCAGACCATTTGCAATTCAGCAATTTAATACCTCATTGGGTAACATACATCTAAACTGACAAACATTCGACACACCACAATATAAATACTAGTAGGGGGATAGGATCTCAAAAGCCTCTAAAATATAGGTATGAATTATCCACCGCTAAGTACTGAAAACTCGTTTGTATGAAATAATTCTAATTAATATTAATTAAGCTCAAAGCTGTGACCATAATATTAATTACCTTTTTCATTGTGTGCTGTTTATTAAATTTTTTGATCGGTTTTGTAATTACCATCAATAGCAGGATACACTTCTAAATTGTTTTTAGGGTTCCGTACTGATATGGTGACAACGGAACCCTATGACTAAGACTCCGCTGTCTGTAAAATAAAAGCGGGTCCATAAAAAAAACTCAGTTTTTCGGCGTTTTTTGCCCGATCTTTGCTGAAGTAATTGTTTTTTTCTAGCCTGCGTTTTCCCACTAGCCTTCGCCAAGGAGTGGTAAACCGCACAGGCTAAAAAAAATAGTATTAAATATTGTACTGGGGTACGGAACCCTTCGACTGTCGTTACCGTCACATGTTTTCGAAGTTTTGGTTCTAGGACCTACCGGTTTTCTCACAATGTTTACCCTCACCGTTTTTAGAGCAGTAATGATCGTAGAAAATATTCGAACGCGATGAAGAAGGATTTTTCAATGCGTGGCATTGCGGTGTGGTTTGCCCTAATTTACGCCTTATAAAGTTGAGAATACATGGAAAAATCGCAATTGCATTTTGTTTCTTTTGGGGATCTTGCGTAATACGCAACCACGACCACGAAAAAACGTAGGACCAGCCGCACGAGTTCTCTCAGGGTGGTTACATACAAACGCGGGTTCCCGGTAAAGACAAGTCGGTACCGATCCTATCGGTAAAAAAAACCGTGTATTAAATTATGCGCAGTCACATAAAGAAACAGGACATCGTAACCTGTAACCATTTCTTTCCGGACCGCCGTCGTAACCATTTCATCAGCCTGCGGCGTCCTGTACCGGAAAACCCGCTGTTTTATGTAAGTACCCATAGGCGAGAAGAGAGTAGATACGTATACCTAGAAACAGTAGAGTTAAGCTAAGCATACATTACAGCCGCAACGGGACGCAGCGCAACGCAATTTTACACACAAAAGTGCAGTGCGGCCCGCCTATGGTATACTTTGGTTCATAGAAAATGGACGAAAGTGATGCAAGAGGATTTTTGCAGTGCAATGCAATGCGTTGCGGTGCATTGCCTTGAATTGCAGCCCGCCTCGATCTGGTTTAGTCTTTAGTATGAATTTCATGCTTCATAGCGACGCCCGTATTTGTCTACTACTTCATAAGTTTAGAGTGACACGTCATAAGAGCCCGTTCACATGGTAAGGCGGAGAGTAGTCTATAACTTTTTGCAGTTCAACGCGTTCGGAAGCTGTGTAAGAACCACGGCTGCCAACGTGAAAATAACTCATGTGTTGAGAGACAAGAAAATGTAATAAAAATATTCAGTGGAGTTGAAAACAAAAATATGGGACGGAAAATGAGAACAGGGGGGAAAATCGCATCAGTTACTCTCACGCAACCTTACTGAATATTTTTTGAGAGTTTATTGAATAAATATACATAATTTCCTCTTTGATGTTTCAAAAGTGCTTTACACTGGCGGCGTGGCTGTTCTAATACCTTACCGCCTACCGACTGCTCGGAAATAAATACTTGTACGTGTCGATGTTAGGAAGTATTACATTTGTAGACATTATCTTCTTAGTGAAAGTAACATGTTTCGGTTTTAGCAAAAGCTCGTATTTCTTAATGTATTCAATCGTATCCTAAATAACTCCAATTTTAATTTCCTAAAAAAAAAATAATTGGCATGCTATTATACTAAATGTGCCTCTTGTTTTGAGCCTCAAATAATTTGACAAGCAGCGACCAACTTCAATGTAGCGCACGATGGCCGTTGCCGCGGCACCGCTCACTTACCTAACTCGGCTCGCGCGCCTTCGGTCACAGATCTAATATTATCGTATCCCGTTCTATACTATAATTGTGCTTGTCGCAAACATTTTAACCAAAATGGGATAGAATGTGCGCTTTTAAGATTTCTTACGTTACGATATTATCGTGGACGTCCATAAAATGTATAGAAATAAGTGCACGTTTCACGTTGTAACGTTATCGTGGACGCAAAAGCGTTTTCATATAATTCCATACAATTTACTTCCCTGTGTTATCGTGATGCCGTAACACGGACGTGGACGTCCACGATAATATCGTCACGCTAGAAATTATAAAAGCGCACATTCTATCCCATTTTGTTTTAAAATTTTGTCTCAAACAATAATAGTAACACCCATAGATATGAACACTCGTAAAGTATTCAAACTAAGTAAATACTATAATTTCAAATTATAAAAGCGCACAATAGTTGTAATTACTATTAATAAATCGTTCGAATATAGATACGTTACGTCACGTGTTCGTGCTCTCACCTCAGGTATAATCATACTAAATCAAACAAAAAATAACAGGTAATTCTGGCCAGTCTTCGTTAATTCGGCATTCACATCAATAATATGCTAGTGAGCTATAGTGAGCATAGTCCAGGTGACATGAAGTTTATTTTTAATTAAGCGCTTTTGAATTTGAAATGAATGCAGAATTCTACGTAGGGTTTAAAATGCATGCTAATATTAAACTTTTTGCTCACGTACGAGTTTGTTAGTTATGGTTTTAAATGTTTAATATTTGACGGAGAAGGTACGTGTCTCTTGTTATCATCAGCCATATTTGCTGTGGGCGTACTATGGGTAGTGTTGGCTATTGCGGAATAGAAAAATCGCTTGGAGTTCAAATCCGAATATAATTTACGAACAAGTTAGTCACACTAGCGAATCACACACTGTAGGTACACGATACAACGATACGGAAAGCGAGACAGTTTCTGAGCACATGTTGTCCGTACGATGTCCAATGGTCAAGAGAGAACTGTTCCACAGCGCTGCTCGCTCTCGTCGATTCGCACGAACGTCAGGCTTGACTCTGTCAAGCGCCACCTGGTGGCGCTGGCGTCCCGAATAGTCAAATGACTGACGTATTTCCGACATTATTCATCATTTTATTGTAAGCGCCTTTTTGTTAAAAAACACAATACACAAAAAAAAAAAATCCCTAAAATATTTCACGTTTACATAATATTTATTTACAATCCCGTTTCTGGGAACTGCAGATATCATACCTGTAGAAATAACCTGACAAAGGAAAAACCTCACCCACTAAATTAACCAGAACCTACAAATGAAATGAAATAAATTCATTTATGCTGTAAATGGAATATCGGAATCAATTTTACACGACAAATTAAAACAAGTTTTTGAAACACCAATCACAAAAATCACCGCAAGCCTGGTAATACATAAGAAATACTTATCTATCTCACTTTTACTAGAAGGAGCGTTGGCAGACCAATGGCCGTGGACAACCTACAGAAGATAGCAAGGAAGACCTGAGTGAGACTCGCACAGACCAGGGAAGCATGACACAAAAGGGAGTTACCAGTTACCAGTTTCTATGACAAATCTTTTACTGTTCAAGCAGTACGGTTATCGAATGACTTGCCCGTGTCGGTAAGGCGTGCTCAATCTTTGTCCACTTTTAAAATTATGATACTAAAGCACTTCCTCTCTCCTTAAACAGCACCACTATATTTTCTTTACTCCTGTTTCATGTCTATTGTTACAGGCTACCTACAGTAATAATAATAATAATAATAATATTTATTTATAAGTTCACATAAGTATAAATTAGATAGAAGTTACATCATTACAAAGTTACATATTACTATAAGGAAAATATTAACTATGCCTAAAATAAATCTAGTTCATCACTTATATATTATATTGGTTAAAGGCCTACTGAATTGAATAGCGACCTGCCTGATGTAGGTTTATTCAAACCTGTGTTTCAGGCCATCACTTGATAACGCTGAGTGCTTTAGTGGACTATTATGTTACTGAACATAGAGCTAGCATACATTATAATATGATACATAATAATTTTATTTTTAAATAAAAATTGACTTAACATTAATAAAATTATTGCATTACTTCTAGCAATTTTTCAGTGTCTGAGTAATTAAATGTCGCTAAGTATTCACTCAACATTTCACTACACTTTTTAAAATTTACACTATATATACTTAGAGACTTATTGATTTTATTATATAAGAAGGGACCTAAAAATACATAAAATTTATTTATGAAAGCATGTCTGGTCTGAGGCTTTGTGCAAACTAAGTCTTTTCTTCTCTTATCTATAGGTATTGGGATAAAAGGAAGTTTCCTATGCTGGTGCAGTACAATGTTCAATATAAATAGTTGCCGCACGGTTAAAACCTTACATGCCATGTAAAGCTCAAACAGTATTTGTCTCTCCTTCCCTTTTCAATCCATCCAAAGGTTGTCTTTAAAAGATCGCTCTTAGCGATAAGACCGCCCATTGTGTCACCCTTTGTAAAATTGATATGGTGTACATAATAAAGAGTATTCTATTCTATTCTAAGGGAGGAGGCCTATACTTAGTGGGTGGAACAAGGCTGCTATGATGATGATGACTAACAAATTAGTCATTACCTAGGTTTACCTGGATGAGACTCACACAGGCCAGCGAAGTATGGTACAAAAGAAGGTGGGTTATATTCAGCTGTGGGTCGAACAAAGCTAACAAGGAAGATAATGATGACGATGTCTAGCAAATCGTTACACACTACGGATAGCTTACACACAACACTGATTAAAAAGTGACTTATTAAGCAGTGGTTTGCGAGAGACTGAGCACTGACTGGCTTTCCCCGTGCTGCGCCACAACACCCTGTCCTCCGCCTTCCATATCCAGTCTGTCCTAGCCACCTTTTTGAGGTCCATCGGTCCATCTAGCCAGACTACTAGGTTAGTCGTCCCAGACTACGCTTGCCGATACACGGTTAATAATTATACCAAATAATTAATTTCTGTACCTTAATAATGCCTTATTGCTAATACACATAGACATATTCCTCTTCCATACTTAGGTTAGTCGGACAGGTATCGCGAGTGGCGCAGAATCCGGCAGCGACAGATGGTGTCCCGGCATTATTCTAGAGCAATTTTATCGGCACAAACTGCACTCGTCTGCCAACGGCTTTGTTTCCCTACTATCTGACGGTGCTTGTTTTATGAGATTTGCTATCCTCAATTTATTATAGCTACATTTATTATGCTCTATTGTAATGTTGGTATTGTTTGAAATGTATGTTTCAATATCAAGTGTTTTTTTTTTGTAGAAGTGGCAGATGTCAGAGGGACAATTCACGTAATTTAGAAATGAATAATTATAAATTAAAATAAACAATAATAATAATTTAGAATTTAGAAATTAGTTTCATAGCAAACAACTGAATCATTATATAGGTACGTATTTATCCAGATCAGCTTGTTAAAGAATAGGACTAAAAACGTTTTTCCATTTAAACATTTTAGGATGACGCAACCATCTTGAAATCTGACAACAAATTCAATATAGTCTACTGTTCGATAGATAAAGAGAGTTTGACCCTTAATTTGCGGTGTATTTGCTATCATAATCCCCTCTGGCCCATATTCGTCATGTGTCGGGGGACCCTGTTCAGACCCCGAAACCCCTCCTTCTTCCAAAGTATTTGTTTCGTTTCTCAGTCGTCATTTGTTTTGTGACAGGATTTTGATGTCGCAAATCCGTGAAGATAATTGAAACGGAATATAACGTTTTTCAGAACGGACTTTGTGCGTCAAATTCAGGCCACCTTAATCTTGTCAATGTTTGTGTTTTTCTCTCGTATTATGGGTATATTTCTCAACAACGTCTGAATATCGGGACATTCGCGAGATATGGAAGAATAAATTACAAATACACTACGAGAAAGTCCGTGTTCTCTTTAATTAGACATAGTACAGAAGTAAAATAACCCCTACTTACATTCGTATTCATGAATACGATTTCCGTCGAGAGTATTTCTCACAATCTAAATAAAGAAACGAGTCTAGTTTACACTTAATGTAATATGCATTGCTTGGCAACAAACGCCGTGAGAAGCTGCTAATCTAATCCGCGGCTTAGCTGAAGAATAATGTAACACACCCGCACTCACAGACACCGAAATAAATTTCCCTCCTGAAGACTGTTACGGGTAAAATTTAATAAAGCAAATAAGAACAACGTTACAAACTGGGATGCTTAAGCATATTTTAAGAGATTTATAAGCGGCGAAACAAAGCGCGTTATTTACAATTAATTTAGAATTATGTAGCTAATGAAAAGTGTTAGTCCGACGGCTGTATATCGTTATTTGTGCCCATTATAAAAGATAAAATCGACGTGAAATTGTAATGAAATATTTTGTAATGTGCTTTTGATGTAGGTTATTCGATTACACATATTATTTCTCTCAGAACTGTGTATTGTTCGAAGCGGTTTTCCTTGTTGAGCTTTTACTCTATTATATATTTATGGTTTCTCCGTTGGACGGTAACTATTAATGTATTGTTTCATCAAAATGGTTTCTGCTTCAAAAATTTAATGCATCAGTGGTGGCTGCAGACGGACTTTACGGCACCGATTGGAGACGCCGCGACGGTTTACAATACTTAGGAGCAAGTGAATAGACAACTATTTTAATTGAAAACTATGTTCTGGACGACACTAACGTTTTATTAGTTCGTCTACAGGTTGCACCTATTAGTTAGCATTATTTCAGAGAAATTTTCCAGTTGTCCACTGTTGGACGTAGAAGGTATAAGTTCAATATTATTTCAGACATTATGCTTTCGATAGTTACGTCGAGCATCATCATTAACTTGCATAATGTATAATCAGCCTATAATGTCCCCACTGTTGGGACACTGGACTCCTCTCTGCGAAAGGAATTGGGCCAAAATCCACCACGCGGGCCCAGTGCGGTTAGGTGGACCACATTACCTTGCTAAATAGGAAAACGCCTTAGGAAGATAACGTTCTATAACAACAAACTCCAGCTCATTTCAACCAGCATCGAAACATCAAATAGACTTGTTAATCCCAAATGTATATTATCACATATTATCAGAGTTTCGAATTGGATTCGTTCGCTTCAACTCTATTAAAAGTTGGCGACAACATCAGGCCACGCGGCGCCGGCGGCGGGCGCAACGGTTTTATTCAAAATACGAATGTCGGCGACATACTCCGAATCATAGTTACCGGCCATTAACATTTTATTGTTCTGGATTTAAATATTTGAAATGAAATGCGTGGAAATGATAAACTGTAGGCTGATATGGAGGTATGTTTTGTGATCAGAGATTGCATACCTAGTGATGGGTTGGAAAATAAATTCTATAGCAAGTACAGTGTCTCATCGATCTTTTGAAGCTTAAATGACGTTGACAAGGGAGGCATTGCTGGTTTGACGCTCGAATGACGTTAATGACAGGGCACTGCTGGTAAACACTTGAGAAATTGTTTTGTGTTTATTGAAAAAAAAAATAATAATAATAACAAGATGGCGACGTTAGTTCCGAGTTCGGTAACCCGCGATAATACTTGTAGAGCTTTACCAAGGTTTGATGCGCGGAAACTCGTTCAATATGTCTAATTGCGCATGTAAGTAGATTTTGATTATCTTTGTGGCTATTTTGAAGTATAGTAGGTCCCTGCAGTTTAAAGCTACAAAACGTTTATTGCTGTTAAGTTTTATTATAATATGCTTAGGCGAGGTTTTCCACCTTGGATTCTGCGAAAAGACCTTACCGAGGCTTACCTGTCTTTGAACATCGTAACTTTACAGAAAGTAGGTATTATTTTCGCTAAAAATAAGAGGTATGCAGGCTCAAATTAAGGGGAGTCACTGACTCGACGATTTTGGAAAATAAGATATTTATTTATTTATTAAAACTTTATGCACAGGTAAAAAAGTACTGTACAAAGGCGGACTTAAAGCCTGAAGCATTTTCTACGAAATTAACTTTTGAATAATCAGTAGGAAAAATACATACTCTGGTTTTGGGATAAATTATTCACCACATTTCACAATATAAGTATAATAATGTAAAAAAAAAAGTAAAATTTTGTTGTAAGGTCCTAAACTAACTTCATGACCCGTAGTGTCTCATAAATTTTCTTCAAGTGACTTGGTTTTATAGAAAAATCTTCTATGACACGAGAAAATTCCAAGTTACAAAAAATTCGATGATAAAGCTTCTGGTCAAGCAAAGTTCCAAAAATGAGGTTGAACACAATTTCAAAGAAGGATGATTGTCACAAAATTTTAATGCAGCATTTATTAATGCAGCAATACGTATATAAAACGGAAATTACCTTATAAGTAACGAGCTTCTCCGTGACTTCATCCACGTGAAATTTCTTGACCGTCGCATCGCATCGCCTGCCCACGTTATTCCTTCCTCTTCACTTAGCATTATTTTTTACTTTTTTTCTTTGTGCTCGGCTCCTAAAAGTCATAGTTTGATGTTAAATAGCCGATAACCTTCCTCAAGAAAACCGCTACAAAAAAAAAATCAAATCGCATCGTGGTTGGCGCGGTAAAATAGAAGAAATTAATTCACATCTTATTTATATTTAAATTCTGTACCTACTAACATAGTTTATAAGCTCCTGTTGTTACTAACTATTATGGATCATGTTATCTGACAATTAAATAAATAATAATAATAATAATAATAATAGTAGTTCCCGAGATTAGCGCGTTTAAACAAACAAAATCTTCAGTTTTATCATCACTCGAAGCATAGTTGTGTCTAACTTCGTTGAATTAACTTTTCAAACTTAATGCAAAAAAATACTATTATATGTTACAGTTTTTTGTCCAAGCTTCTGCTCCAGATTTTGCTGAAGTGTAAGTGGGGTGATGTTTTTTTATTTGCCACGTCTGTAGCACCGTCAAGAGAACTTTATTTTTTCCAAGTCTCTGCGGAGTATAATATTATAGCAACAATAGCTAATGCAGACTTGTAATTTTAACACAAGTGTCTTAGATATTATAAGGGATTTTTATACTAGTTAAGGAAAGGTTGAATAGAAGATTTGATGAAGTAAAACTTTAGGTGAATCAAGAATACACAATTTTTAAACGGAAGGTTTTACAATTATTTGCGTTAGCGTGAAATTTCTCGACCCACCCTACGCGTCATATCGGCAGCCTTTCCTTCGTTCCTAAGGGTCCTAGCGTAATGCTCAATACCCGCCATCCTCAAAAATTGGGTTATCAAATACAAAAAGATTTTTTAAACCCGACGGACCCGACCCGATCGACCGGTAGTTCCAGACATTAGCCCGTTTAAACAAAAAAACATCTTTAAGCTTCAGCTTTACAATTACTAATAGATAGATAGATTTTTTGAATACCACTGACGGAAAACTGTATTGAACTCCGTTAGGAAACTTGGGAAAACTAGGCAGAACACTGCTAGTCACCTTATCGTATTAAAAAAAAAAGTGTGATGATAACTTCTAACCTTAGGGAGGAGACTGGTAGGAAATGCGTTTGGCATTAAGTCCGCCTCTGTACATTTATGTGCTTGAAGTATTAAATAAACAAATAAAATGTGAATAGGTTAAACGTACCAATAAAAAAAAACCACAAACATGTCTAATACAGGAAAAAAATATTACCAGTGCACAAACTGTTACCATGAATTCTAGACCTCCAAATATAGAAATATTTCGTCGGTTAAAAAAAAAATCTACTGTTTCATAGAAAAGTGTAATACCTACGCGGTCCAAATATATGGAAGAACCAAGTTTTTTTTATAACTGACAAAAAGTATGCTACCAGTCTAGACTCATATGCTGAATTCATGGTTGCAGTTTGCGGTCTGGTATTTTTTTTTCCTGTAGAAAACTTCCTCGTTCGGGTCTTCTGGAAGTCAGGCGAAAAGAAATAATAAACCGATAAACATGTTCCGATTCCCACCGAATTCCTTATCAAAAACCTTCCAACTAACGCAGTGACACGTAAAAATCCTTATACTTTCAGGCTCATGAATAGTCCCAAAGTCACTCAACGAGCTATAGAAAGAGCAATGCTCGGAGTTTCTCTACGTGACATGATCCGGAATGACAAAGTCGGAGCTAGAACCAAAGTTTGTCGGAATTAGCAAGTTGTCGCGGCAGGGCAGTCCTTTTAGATACGAGGATCAAAACCACTGTGGAAGGAAGCTTCTCGAATTGTGATCATGGATTGTTAGATTTTTAGGAAGAATAATGGTAAAGTAAAGGTCATGGGAAGTCACGTCAAGGTTCTTATTATGTTTTAAAAGAAAGAAGGAACGAAAAAGTATTTATTGTGACTCGTACAATAAAATCACAAACTAAACTATACACAATTATAAATAACAATAAAAACTAAATTAAATAAAAAGAAAGTAAAAAAAATGAGAAAGTCCTGTATGAGGCAAAAGGCTCCTATCTCAGCATTATGCTGCGACATAAAATGAATGTCGTAATGAATGTCTGATAGGACCCGCCACGCCGTTTTGAAAATCAGTGATCTTCTTTAGCCTATTGGATATATCACTGCTTGCTTTGTCAAGATAAAAAAGAGCGTCCATGGAATTCCTTGCCCGTTCTTCTCCATAGGAACTTACTACGCTTTTCGATGGGCAAATAGCTTCGTGTTTCTGACTGACCGACACCTTGACAATTCACAAGTGTTTTCAAATGGCTTAATTGAAATAAGTGCGTTGAGTTTGAGTTCAAAGATATTCACCGAGTACATTGATCTAAGAAAAATATATATTACAAGTAGGTACCAGACGTCGATACTCATTGCACTTGTCTTTATCATCTAGTTCATTCATTATCAACCTTAATATGCCGACCATTTTGAAAAAAAAAAAAAAATTTTCTAGACCCCCCCTTTTTGGTTTTACTTACCATCTATCGCGAATCTGAACCAGCTATTGCTATGATTATATTTAAACATGTAATATTATATAGTCGAAAGATAAAAAAATATCATGTTTTCTGGGTCTTTTATAAACCCCTTGAAAGTCTCAAACGCTCACGAGGGGTGTTATCCCCCACGTTGAGACCCTATGTAACACTATTGTATAACAATATTATCTATTTATTATCTACTGTAATCAAAAATAAACGTACAAAATTTCATCTCGATCGGATTAAGGAAAGCGTATAAAAAATCAATATAAACAAACATTCGATATATTATTGCTGAATGATGGATATGACCAAAATCGCCAAAAAAATCTCAACATTTTACGTTTTTGGTTATTTTTTTTTCTCGTTTACATAAGTTCTAACCCTCACTGTTTAATTATTGCGCTGCGCTCCCGGAAGCCCATACGTTAATTGCGGTACGTGTACTAACACGAAAACATTACTTAAACCTTTGAAACCCAACCGCCTGGTCCTATTTCATTGTTCACTGCTACCTACATTCGGTAGGTTTGAACTCACAATAAGGGTAACAATGTGTGTACATAACTTTGTGACAGGCACACAGGTCTTTTACGGCACAAATGGAATAAACACCGAGCTGCAGCATAAATAAATAAAGGTTTCTGGCTCAGCTTTACAGACTTCACACTAGGATTTACTTTAGCTAGAATGGGTAGGGAATCATTACACATACATATACAAAAATCTAGCATTGTGTAAGTGGTGCAAACACTCGTTTTTAAGCACCTAACTTTCTCTCTAAATGATAAATAAATGATAAATGATTTATTTTCTGTAAGTAAGTTTGTACAAACACTTTTATATGTCAATCATATTTTTTTTTAACTAGATGAGGTCGGCGTTTCCTATCTGACTACTCTGAGAAGAAAGGCCGAAACAAACTCAGAGGTCACAGTCTCTTTTAAAGTCCAGACATAATCTTGGTCAGATCATGTGAAGACCATGTAGATTGGTGTCTGAAATGGTCTTTTGAGTAAAGAACCACACAGATTGAGCGGACCTGTCCAGTCAGTGCACCCATTTGTCAAAAATCGTGCAGCTCAACTCAGAACTTGAGGAGCCTAACGATTCGACAAACAATACCAATGAAAGGGCATTTGGGTAGGCCGCATAAATTACTCAAACTGCCAGAGAATGATTAAAACTAACTAAGAAGGAAAAAAGAAAAAAGAAATGACCCACATAGTCTTCACATTCACAATAATAATAATAAAAAATAATATACCTTACAAAGTAAATATCCATGTCATTGTTTATATAAAATTCATCAATGTCAATGTGTATATAAAAATCCGGACATAATCTTTGATCTTTGAGGACCATGTAGATTGGTGTCTGAAGTGGTATTTTGAGGGAAGAACCACACAGATTGAGTGGACCTGTGCAGATAGTCTACTTACTTATATTCCATTTCTTATAGCTTTTAAAAATTAATGGCTAAATAACGTGCGTCTGGTGAGCAGTGGTGGCCCAGTAATAACGGCCACGACTACCGTGGATCGTGGTACCGTGGGTTTGAAATCAAACAGGCACTTTCAATCAATCAATCAACTCAGCCTATCGCAGTCCACTGCTGGACATAGGCCTTTACTTTGTGTAAATTATATCATCACCACTGCTCTCAAAACGGGGAAGGAAAACATCTTGAGGAAACCGGAATGTAATGGAAGACATGTGACATCCGCCAAACAGCGCTGGGCCCGCGTGGTGGATTATAGCTCACTCCCTCTCACTGAGAGGAGGCCTGTGTCCCAGCAGTGGGAACGTTATAGGCAGATTATGTTTATTTATAATACTTTATTGTACAGACGCCAGCACATCAAGCTACTACAATCTGTCGAATTTATTTTATAGATTTTCAACTTTATCGCTAAAGCATAAGGTTCAATGTTGATTGGAAAAAATTGTCAGTTTCGCGTAACTTGATGTGCTGGCGTCTGTACACCAGAAAATACATGTAAAAAAAATAAAATTGTTACTACAAAACATACAATGGGCGGCGTTATCGCTTTCTGCGATCTCTTCCAGGCAACATTGGAATGGACAGTGATTGCGTGGATATAAAAAAGGCCTGTCATTGGTGCTAAATAATAAGTATACATAGATATGCTGTATAATAAATACATAAATAAATACATACTAATTAAGTATATAAACAAAGAAAATAAATGACGACTACAGATTATTGCAGCTACGGAAACAAGATCACAACAACAAGTAATTAATTTGTGTAATATTGTTGAAATTACTGCACTTTAGAGTTATTTTTTTATGTAAATGGTAAATAGATTACATTGCTTTGTATTTATCGTGAAATAACGGACTTTATTATACATAGCTTCTGCTGGCGACTTAGTCCACGTCACATCGCATCGTCTGGCTGCGCAGCCAGACAATCGAAAAAATAAAAATCGAATCGAATGGTCGCCGTGTGAACGTAGCCTGTAGCCTATACGTGAAAAAATCGAATCGAATGGTCGCCGTATGAACATAGCCCAATAGCGCTATTGGGCTATAGTGGCTATAGCTATATATATACTATACGGTTTTACTGTATACGATGCAATCGTTCACACGGCAACCATCCGGTTCGATTTTTTCACGTATAGGCTACAGGCTACGTTCACACGGCGACCATTCGATTCGATTTTTTCACATATACGGTTTTACCGATGCTTCTCTATCGATGCTCTAAGCATTCTGTCCTCCATATTGACAACCGACTGCACAAGTTGGTCGGTGTACGATTCTTGAATGGGCGAGTCATCTACACGAGACAACATGAACATAAGCGCCACTGCATGTCGTATTCGATAAAATCGTTTCGAGGTGCGGTATTCTCTGTGGCAACTTCCTACGGTATGCGGTAAAAAATGTATCTCGAACACGACGTTTTCCCGTATGGACACCATGTGAACACTGTGACATATTGTCTACTGCCACTACTATGTACGGTAAAATCTAGTGTGCAGTATGCGGGAAAAGTATGGCCGTGTGAACGTGGCCAAACATTTCTTTCTTCTTTTCACTCTGCTCCTAAGAGTAATAGCTTGTTGTTAAGACCGGTAGTTCCAGAGATTGGCGCGTTCAAACAAACAAAAAGCAAACAAACTCTTCAGTTTTATTATTGGTATATTGATTTACTTCGTAATAACGAAAGTGTGATAACTGTTATTTTTCTAACGTATATAATAAACGGAGTATTGGGAATTCTCTTCATGTTTTCCTTTACCATGCCCTTTGCACCAAGAAAAGTGTATTAGTTACATAATGCCTGCCAAATTCACGTGTTTAGCGCACATGATTGAGTTAAGGGGAAGTGTGACTTTGACAGCTTCACGCAAACATGAATATTCGTCGAATCTTAAATGATGGGGCGATGTAACCGATCGAAGTCAATGAAGAAGAATGAAATATGAATAACGTTTTATGTTCTTTTCATGAAGCGGTCGTACTTTATTATTATGTAGGTCATAACAATAGAAGTTACTCGACTAGCTCCGGTGTAGCTCCCTTTATTTACTACTCACACGCTTATATAAACTTAAGAGGGACAACTCTAGTCGTGCAAGAAGTTCTTGTGTAGATACGGCTGTGAAACACCACATGACGGTGCGTTTATATTATTATGTTTGATAAGTTTGCAAACTTCTTTTGACCTCTAAAGCATTTTCTAGTCACTAAAAAGATCTTATTTGAAAATAATTTCATCTCCATCCAACTTTAAATGATAAAAATTATAAATGAACTAGTTTACGCTAGTGACTCCATCCGTTTTTGTAACATTCGGCATTGTTATAGTTTCTCATTAATAAAAGAATTTTCGGAATTGGATCAGTAGTTCTGAAGATTACCCCATAGAAACAAACTGACAAATACCTCTTTATAATATTAAGCATAGTTTTTTTTTTTAATTCTTAAAGAGGTTTTTATCCATACGGATACGCCAACTCCATAGTACCTTATCAAAAATTTTACTTTAACTGAGATTACTACATGCTATATAACAGAAATATAATCAGTGACTAGGCATCTTCACCAGGCGACTAAATATAGATGATAACCCACCAAACCACCCACCCACCACCACACCTACCACCAAATCTAATCTCTTCACCACCATTGGTTGACTGGTAGAGAATGCCTAAGGCTTAATGCCTTAGGTCGCCTTTGTACATTTTGTGCGTGAAGTTTAAATAAATAACAAAATTATGTATCAAAAAGAAGCAATGAAAAAAAAATAGTCATAACTTATTTAATTCCTTCTGTAGTTAATAGTGATGAAAACCCAAAAGAAATAACGTTACGAATATAGCTCTCTTTATAAAAAAGGTGTTCGTTTACTGGACTCGATTTATTTCGATATGAATCCCGTTTTACATCATGTAATTTCGCTAGATTACTTGACAGCAAATAGCCTTTAAAATTTTGTTATGTATCTTGAACGTTCAAATAATAATAAAGAGCTCATGACAGGTAATAAAAAATCACGCAACAATATTTTTTTGCAATTTATGTTAACAACTGGTTTTATAACTCAATATATGAAGGCTTAGCGATAGCAAATTTACACATCAATTATAACTTTTCCAGCCATTCGTTCGTTCGGTATGTTTCCATTCGACTTCGGAACGGATTTTCTTTGTCATTCAATAACTCGTGTTTTGTGCGACCTAGAATCCGTCCGAAGTTAAGATTTGTTAGCTTTAATTCTATATCCTTTGTAACAAAATCTCGCTTTATTTACATCAAAGGACAGATATTAAAATATCAGTAAGCCATCCAAAAATAGACTACTTCAAAACTTTTTCCATTAACGAGGGGGAACGTTTGCTGCTGCGGTAAATAAATAAATCAAGTGACAGCACATAACAATTTGGCTGTCAAATGTTCAGCGTCAGATATAGACAGGTTCGTAAATCATCGTTGAAAAATTTGCCAGTTACTGGTGAATGGGAGACTTGTGCGGATTATGCACGCGCCATTAGCTCAGTTCGCGCCTTTGTGTGGGGCGCTTCGTGAGCGACTCGGACTCATTGTGATTCGAAAAGGCCTGCAGCCGAGACAGACTTAATTACTCGCGTCTGCATTTCCAGCTTCAATCGAGTGTAGCGCCCCGACCAATTACATTGTTTACTAAATGCGGAGAGAATTTAGAATATCAGACGCGTCTCGTGTTTGCTGATTGGAGAAAATTAAATACATGTTGCATGCTTATCATACTGTTATAGGTTTGTTTTGTTTTTAATTATAGGGCAATGAACTTGGTTGGTTTCAGAATATATTTGTGTACGTTATCAAACACATTCAGCGTACAATTGGATCCATTAAAATACCACTTAGGTGGAAATTAGTTTTCATTCGCATCTACACCGAAATACTTGGCATAAAATAAGTGTTTGTAAAACCCTTTGGAATTATACGCCCTCGGAGTCGAGCTTAGTAAGATGCTTTCGGGATGCACTGGAGTGCCGTTTGGTTAACGTTTTCAGAGAGGATTTCTAAAAAGAAAAAAATGTCTTAGTTGATTTTGTCCGCTCGTGTTTTGTCCACGCTGTTTATAATATTTTTGAAACGTCACAATTTGCACTTTTCAAACTGAAGCGAAAGTTGACACGGATGAATCTCTATTTGTAATGTATTGTCATACATCCATAAAATGACCGCGGCATACGTAACATCGTACATCGATTGATCCGCGGGGCTGGTGGGCTACAAGCCCCTTTCAAAATATATTTGTAAACTTAATTTTTGTAGGTATGTCACTGTCAAGCTAACAAATTAGTCGGCCTACCTTTTCACAATTGGCTACCCGCCTAAGACATCTGCAAAACAAAACAGAGCTGAAATATTTCATGTCCGTCTTATTACGCTGAAACTCAGCAATATTTCACGGCAGAAATAGATACGGTACCTGTCGAAATATTTCAGTTTCCGTGTTTCAATAAACCAATATCCGTCTAAAAGCAAAAGTTAAAGAGAAGTCAATGCAAACGTTGACGGAGGAAGTCTCACTCGCACTGAATTGATAATAGCGGCACATTCAGCTGTGTTGCCGGCTGAATCGCGTATGTATCTAGGTTTTAGAACTTGGTCTAATACTAAGCTCGATGGTGCTATATGTAGAGCTCCACTTAATAGGGTTTGCAGTGCTAATGTGATTAATATTGATAGGGCTTATAGGGATGTTAACTTTTTATTAGTGGGATTGGTGTATAGATTTTTACATAAAATATCATACGTAGGATTATGTGCGTGGTATACTCTATACCACGCAGATACACACGGCTTTTCCACTCTGGAAAAGCCGTCATAGGTCTCATTAAGAAGGAATAAGAACAGTAACACAATAATGATAACAGTCCTCTAACCAGCAGTGCGATTCTGTAACCATCTCACCGTGAAAACTTAGGTGAAGTGAGCGTGGAGTGAGCTGTCAGTGTCATCCCACCCGATACTAGGGATTGACCAATTAACAATCATAATCGAGATTTTTATGCTGATTCTATTGATCATTTTATACAACGTGTAACGTTAAATGCGCAAAACCTGAAAATAGTTTGATCAGAATAACGAGCAGAATTAATTGAACCACTTTTTAATATAGGTCACATTTTTCAAAAAATCTTCATTAAAAACGTTGCCGTGTCTATTTATTAATAGGTCAAGCAAGCCAACGTCAGCGCGGCGCAGCGGCCCAGTGACGACTCCTCCCTCGATAAAGCGTCGTCGCAGACGCAAGAAACGATCAGAATGGCCAGTAAAACTAAAACAGCACATAAAACCTTTAAAAATTTTTTAATGACTTATTTTCTCTCTGAAATAAGTCAATTGAATTAAAAATCAGTTGGGGTGTCTGAGGTTTTGCGCATTTAACGTTACACGTTGTATAATATCAAAGCTAGTATTTTAGTTGCCAAAAAATTACTATTGTGTGGGGTTTTAAAATAAAATGGCAAAAGAGAATCTTAGTCAGAATCTCAATGTTGTTGTTTTTTCTTTTTTTCCTAGACTAGTCCTTAAATAGCAATGTTTTGGCAACTAAAATACTAGCTTTGAAATTACATAAAATGATCAATAGAATTAGCATAAAAATATTACTAAAATCTTGATTATGATTGTAAATGTTTGTTTGGTCAATTCCTGGCATCAGTGGGATGTCACTGACAGCTCACTCCACGCAAGTTTTCACGGTGAGATTTTTACGGAATCGACATGCTGCACCCTAATTGCGTAACACACTATCAATTAATAAATCTGTCACTAATCACTATCTGAATCATTTTGAAGCAATGTGAAGCAATTTTACCGTTCATATGTTCGAAATATTTGTCCGCTCAACAACGTAAAGATCGCAATGAATGTTGTTGGACTATCAAAATTGAAGCCATTCCTACTGCTAGTGGGTTATGTCATTACTTCGCAGTAGCCTCCCTATTTATATATAAACTTAGCTTAATGTTAAGTATAATAGAATAGAATACTCTTTATTATGTACTAATAAAGCGAATAATAATGTTAAGTAATGTGTAGCGTTTGTTTAATCATGCAATAATTTTTGATGTTTACAAGTCTCTAAGCTTTAAGCAACGTTTATGAAGCAAAATAGAACACAGAAACAGCTTATGAAAGCTCCACATAACATAGATTTACACGTTATGACAGCTATGTCTAGAACTAAAGCGATTTTCTTTTGTTTTCCTTTAAAAAAAAGGAGTAAAGCTAAGACTTTCCAGAGGTTCTCGAAAGTTGTTCAGGGTATAAAGAAAGTTATTCAGTTCAAGTTTAAAGAGTCAACTGGGAGCTCCTTGTTTTGGTGCTTGGTACGCGACTAGCTATCTGTTCCGACTCGTGAACTATCACGATTTCAGATCGTTAAACCAGATACCTACTTTGATATTTGTGGTGACTTTGTAGTTTTTCGCAGTTCCACAAATTAAAATTATGTTTCCCTTGTAAAAATAACTTTAGGAGTAATTAATTTGTACCTAGTTACAAGGAAATGTAAGAATACTATTTGGTTTATAAACGATTTATTATAATTATTATTCTTATTTTGCACATTTCCGAACGAGATCCTCAAATATTTTAAGATAATATGCTATAGATAGATGACTAGCGAGAAAGGCCAATGAACTCTTAAAGTTTATGACTGCTAAGTTGGTCGCAATATTGATCAGCTGCAGACACAAGTATTCGACATCCCTAAATACAAGCATGAAACTCAACACCTTACCGCTTTAAACTTCACTATCTTATATGCAGCTTAGACTGGTTCAGTCGCATCAAATATTGATGCCCGCTTCAGCTCTATACATCAGCTAAATAACTTACAAACCCTCTTTACAAACATACGCCAAACCAATTGAATGCAATCATTTCGTTCATATCCCAATTGCCACGTCCAAACCGCATATATTTGACCCAATATTGGTATTACGGAAATGTGTTACATAATTGAAAAATATTTTAATTGCCAATATATACGAGTATGGTGGGTCGTTGTTTCGAGCCGACATTGGTTTTATTGAATGTAATCGTATATTTAAACGATTACTTGCGATTTTCAATTATGTGAGAGGGTTCTGTAGATAGGAGTCACAAAGAACTTGACGGAAATTAAAATAGTACTTTTCTTTGCTTTGTTTTGTTGGAGTCAAAGTTATTATTGTTTGCGTTTTACAATTTGTTTAGCTTTATGTTCATTGGTGTAAATAGATAGAAATAATAAATACTCTTTATTATGTAAGTATCCGCCAGCCCGTGCTGTGCTCTTCTTCAGAATCATGCACTGAATACATGGTAACTGGCTGCTCCTCGATGTCCCCGCCACCTTGTATATACAGTCTATATGTATATTATGTATATATATTTATTTTATTATTTATGTACACACATTACATACATACATACATACATTATATACACAGAAATATTAGACTTGAGTATAAACGTACTGCTTATTTCTTAAGTTTCTTCCAGCAGACCTGCGAAAGGAGAAATGAAAAAGAAATTTAGACAGTAGTGTGTGAGAAAAACAAGAAAAAAAAATTATAAGTTAAAATCACTTTTCGTGTCTGTCTTTGTCTGCGTTGTTCATTGTGTTGTATTATTCATAGCTATTTTATTTTCAGTCTCTATTAAGTAGGAATGTATGGATGCCATAAAAAGTGACAAATGTTTTCATATCAGCAGGATGGGTTGAGCATTCAACTGTCCATTTGTCGTTCGCCCCTAGCTATCTATGGTTAGTGTTTTATGTCAAGTAATGATATAATAAATAACGATGGGAAGAATGAGATAGGAATCATTATTCTTTAAGCTCAGCTGATTGTTTTGAGTTAAGGAAATTATTGTGGTTGATTTTGTAAGGCTATGTAATCTTTTAATTGTATCTTTTAAGCGACCGACAGCACAGACAATACAGAAAATAAATCATTGCTAAGCTATTACCAACTAAAATTGTCCATTATAATATTCTAATCACAATTGTGGGAAAATTATCAAAAAAAAAAAAACACTACAAAGTGAAAAATTACTTTAATTACGGAAGTCGGTGTCTTTAAATCTGTATTTTAGTTTTTTGCTACTGACTTCCGAAATTAAAGTTATCTTTCACTTTGTAGTGTTATTTTGGAAGTCTTTTTTTTCACTTTAAATTGTGCTTCTCCAAACCAATTCATTATACCACTACTTGATATGTAACCAATACTGGAAGGAAGTATTATAACATATGAAGATACACAAACTGGATTGAATACGTATCATCGAAACCACCCAAAACTACCCAAGCGTTTAATAACATTCGAATGAGACCACCGCGCCAGTTTCCGCTACCAAATGAAAAAATAATTTTCAAAATTGGTCCACAATTACCAAAGTACATACAGACGAACATATAAACTCCTCCTTTCTTGAAGTCGGTTAAAAATCACATCGCTTACTCCCTCGTAACACCTGTTTCCATACCAAACAGCATTTTATTGAACGAGCAGATTGTCACTAACCCTTGTAAACACAAATCAAGTTTCATTCAATTAGCAATAACACATTCCACTCGCCTAGTTTAATATGTTCCTAATCAGTAAACGGTACCTACGAGTCCTACGATAGGGATGCCCCACGTTCCGTCTTCCTAGAATGTTAATTATCAAGGAACCCACATCTACAGCGTGTATCAAAATAGTGTGGTCAAAACTAAGGGTGTGGTATTGAACATCAAACTGAACAACTCTCTCCATGGGACGAACAACATCAATCAACAATCAACTCACCCTATCACAGTCCACTGCTGGATATAGGCCTCTCCCAGGCTGCATCACAACACCTTGTACTCCGCCTTCCGCATCCAATTTGTCCCAACCACCTTCTTAAGATCGTCGGTCCACCCAGCTGGGGGGCGTCCTACACTACGCTTGCCGATACGCGGTCTTCAGGAATCGTCTGCTCCACCGGTCTTCAGTGCTTCGACAAACATGACCGGCCCACTGGCACTTCAGTTTAAAAGTGCAGAGTAAGCCTCTGCAAGCTATGTTAGTAACTCTGGTTCTTTTCCGGAAATTTTTTTTCAACATCATAATCGCCATTCGGGTCGAATAGATATTGAAGTTTTGTATGGGACGGCTAATTATTTTTCAACGATTAGGAGTTAGTCCCATGGAGAAAATTATTTAGTTTGATGGCCTGTAGCACGCGGGGCTTGTGCCTAAGTAATAACAGCCGCACGGGTCGATTGATCAGGTTAAGCTACGCTATCTCCACATAACATCGAGACCCTTCCGTGCCTCGGAAAGCAATTTAAGCCGTTGGTCCCGGCTGTCATTCGTGGATCTTTGACAGTCGTTACGGGCCGTCAGTAGCCCGAAAGTCTGACAACCAGTCTTACCTAGGGGTATCGTATTACCCAGTAGCTGGGTTGTGGGCGTGAGATAGGCAGTCGCTCCATGTAAATTACTGGTAGGTACTCAGCTGCATCTGGTTAGACTGGAAGCCGACCCCAACATAGTTGGGAAAAGGCTAGGCAGATGATGAGTAACACGCCCTTAAATACGACTGCATCTTTCTGATACACGCTGTATATAGGAACGACTTAGGGATGGACCGCTCCTATCACACGTGGCCCAACTTTCAAGGTAGCTACCTAATAGTTTTAATTAAACGTTAGTTAAGATTGCGCGAACAAATTGTGTTTTAATGTACTCTTGTACGGAGGTGCTAAACTTTTGTACTGGCGAATTTGTTGTAGAAAAATAAATTTGAATAGTCTAAGTGCTCATATACAGCGTGTAACGGAAGGGGGGTATCAACCCTGATGGAGGTGAATGTGCTCATGAAACTCAACAACTTTCCCCAAAGAACATAGGTCGAAATATGAAAAAAAAATTTGGCTCTCCCATAGTAAATCAATCAGCTGGTAGTCAGTTTTGTAAGGGAGGGCCAAAGTTTCATGAGCACATTCACCTCCTTCAGGGTTGATACCCCCCTTCCGTTACACGCTGTATATTGAGCGGTACGTTGACAATGGCAGAGGCAACTGCAGCCGTCGACACTCATCGGCGTCAGTCGTCGACTCGTCAGTGGCAGTCGTCGACTCGTCAGTGGCAGTCGTCGACTCGTCAGTGGCAGTCGTCGGCTGCAACGTGCTGCTCGTGTAAATGAGTGCGTGCGGCACATTGCCGCGACTGTCATCGGTGGCTGCAGTTGCCTCTGTCGTTGGCAACGTACCGCTCGTGTATATGAGCACTAAGGCGAACAGAGAAAGTTTGGAGTTTATAGCCGGAATTCCATAAGTACTATACTTTTTATATGAAAAAGAAGGTGTTGAATAGACAGCTTAAACATTTAAAACAGACGTTAAAACAGCTGTATTGCTGAATGAGTAGATAATAAATAATTTATTTTATGTTAAAGCCTCATTTGTCACTTTTAATCCTAGTATCAAACGACAATTCTTTATTAATATAATTAATGTACATGTTTCAGTACTCAAATACTCATTGAATGCATGCATGATACCTATAATATTAATTAATAATTAAAAGCTTTTCACAATAATGAATACAGTAATCAGCTTATTGCATTATAGAGAATATGTATGATATAGAGAGTTCTCTATCGAAACCCATTCTAATTATAAATAGTCACGCTTTTGAAATGATGACGTGTGGTCGTCGCCCGAAGTCTTATGGATTTAGCAGTCACCGTTACCGTCCACGCTATAACGCGTTATAACGCGGACGTGCACGTTATAACGTTATCGTTGACGGAAATTTAAAAGCGCCTTCATCACACTAATAAAAGGCGACGGTTTGTGAGTGTGTGTGTTTGTATGATTATTACTTCTTCACGCTCAAACGCCTGAACGGATTTGGATGAAATTTGGTACACAGATAGTTTATAACCGGGATTAACACATAGGATACTTTTTATCCCAATATTCCTACGGGATCGACACTCATGCGGGTGAAACCACGGGGCGCAGCTAGTCATATAATATTTCCATAGCTTTTAACTTTCCTGTGTTATCGTGATGCCTTGAAACAATAATATAGTCATGTTATAAATTATAAATGCGGACAGTGGTTTCGACGCCAGAAATGTACCTTTGAACCAAAGTATTTGATTTTTGACATACATTTGTTGCTATCTATGACATCACTGACTTTAGGATGAAGAAAAATTCACGAATTAATCTGAACTTAGTAGTTCTTTGAGAGCTGTGGTCACCCAGTGGCAGCGGCTCTGACTTGCGAGTTTGTAGTGACGTGAGTTCTAACCCAGACTTTATGTAATTTATTTTAATCACCATCGCTCTCAAAAACGGCGAAGGAAAACATCGTGTGGAAACCGGCATGTCCTAGAACTAAAAATTCGAACACATGTGAAATCTACCAATCCTCACTGGACCGAAGTGGTAGATTACATCCCATTCCCTCTCATAGAACAGCCTTGCCTTGCCTAGCCTAGCCTTGTGTTACAGCAGTGGGAAAGTTGTAGATTGACTATGCTAGTATTCTGTAATTGCCAACACGCATACTACTGCGCGAATTAATGCTCAATTCATCTTTGTATGAGCAGAATGAATACCCACAAGCAGGAAAAAGTCGGCTATTATTGTATATCAGCAACTCTTTATCGATAAATCGACCTATTTTCAGTTCGTTTAAATTGTATCGCAACCACGTTGTTTCATTTTACAAAACTACGTAACTTTACACCGTTTGCACTGTTTTTCAGTGTAGTACAAAAATATTTAAAAGTATCGCGTTTCAAAGCGATATAACGGTGACAAAATGGTAGTGTGCTACAAGCTTTAACCCCGAGTAAGTATACTTGAGCCTTAATGTGCCCAAGGCTTAATGAGTTCTAGGATTGTCAACAATACTTACCAAACCGTTGGTTGAAGTTCACGAATAAATTATTCTTAGTGAACTTTAATGGTTGACCATTTGCTTTGCACAATTTGGTTTTGTGCTATTTAACGCCGAGGTCAAGTCTGTGAAGTGGCAACTTTAATATTAGTGACATTTTGACCTTTGCTTGTTCTGCGGTGACAATGGAAACCGTCACAGCATAAGTCAAAGGTCTCTGTTGATAATGAGGTCATCATCATCATCCGCCTAGTCTTTTCCTATGTTGGGGTCGGCTTCCAGTCTAACCGGAGGCAGCTGAATTCCAGTATTTTACATGGAGTGACTGCCTATCTGACCTACACAACCCAGTTACTGGGTTATACGACACCTTTTGGTAAGACTGATTGTCAGATTTTCGGGCTTCTGACCACCCGTAACGACTGCCAAACATCCACGAATGACAGTCGGGATCAACGGCTTTACGTGTTGTCCGAGACACGGAGGGGTCTTGGTATGTAAAGATGGTCACCCATCCTCGGGCTAGCCGCGGCAAGCGTAGCTTAACCTTATCGATAGACCCGTGCCGCTCTTATTATTTAGACACAAGCCCCTATTCTTGTTACAGAGATAATATTTTGTAACAATATAATTTAAAAGAGTGTCGATGGATGTTCTTCTCCATAGGCCCCTTCTAGGCTTTGGATTGGGCAACTAGCTTCATATTTTTTTCTGACCGACTTCTCGACGATTCAAAAATGCCTGTAAATTGTTTAATCGAAATAAATGCTTTGAGTTTGAGTTTGACATGAGGTTTTTGATGGGCCACATGTCTAGTCTCAAATAATAATGATTTTTACAAAATTAAATGTGACTTAGTATGTCGAGTTATATCAAACAACGATAAATAATAAATATTCGTGTCTCATTCATTCGTCAAAGACTACTGAAAAATTTAAAACTCTATGTGCGGTTCTAAGGCAATTTAAAGGGAAATTAAAAATTTCTGAAATTGTATGATGTAAATACTAAACACAGACAGGACTGTTATACCTTCGTCAGTTTTTAAATTCACTCATTTAGCAAGTCAAAATACATATTATGTACGAGATCATGTATATTCTGCTCTGTGACGTAGCTTCAATTGCATAGAAAACTATATTTAATAACTTGATAAAATGATAAAAGTAGTTGACATCAACCTTAAACTTTTTCAACGGCCTGACCATTTTATCGACACTAATATTATAAAGAGGAAATATTTGATTGTTTGTTTGTATTGAACAGTTTTTTTATTTTTATTTTTGCATAATAAATTGTTTTACCATTAGAAGCCGACATTATCCCTGATGATTATAGGCTACTTATTACCGCGGGAAAAAAATCGTTTAATTTTTTTCATACAAAACGGCAATTTCATAGGTAAAGACCTATTATAACGTTAGGACTTTAAAAGAGACCATGATCTCTGAGTTTGTTTCGGCATTTCTTCTCAGGGATCAACCAGCCAGGAAATGAACCATCTAGTTTTAAAATAGTGACACGTAAAAGTGTCTTAAAATATCTACTTAAAGAAATAAACATTACATTTCGTTAGCAAAATTATTAAAAGTAATATTGCCTCTTTTTAACTCAGTGTCAGAAGATCTGATATTTAGTGGTTACTCAGAAAACTGTGCTTTTTAAACTCCGCTCCAAATAAATCCTGCTGCGGTTGGCGAGACAGTTAATGAAGAGTAAATTCGCGCGAGGCAACTTGAGTGTCATTGTTTTACGGTTTTCATTAGTTATCGCTTCATTTCGGCCTGCCCGCCTGGCTGGATGTGGCCTGACAGTTAATCCCAGATGTTTTAGGATGAAACTGAGCAGCGAGAGAGAAGAGTATGTTTAAATTAGATTTACAGTCTGTCCTTATCACTGTGTGCTTATAAAATAATATTGGTGGTGACGTATTCTTTAAAAACTACGGCTTTAATATTGGACCACCTCTGGACCAGCACCTATGAATGGATTTAGTGAAATTTTCTGATTGTTCTGTCGGTTTTATTAAATGGGTTCGGGGCTGTTTTGCCTGCAGATAATTTCATAGAAATCCTTTATGCGTGTCTTTATATTTAACAATATTTATTCCTCAATTTTCATGACTATTTTTTTACCACTGTTTGTCGTTGCCTCACTCAAAGGTTTACTGGTAGAAAGTCCGCCTCTGTACATTTGTATGCTCCAATTATTAAATAAATAAATGTGTGGACTATGCGGCTATTTTTTTTTCTCTGTTAGTTTAAATATTGGTCTGGCAGTTTGAGATCTTTATGCGGTCTACCCAAATGTTCTTTTTTTGGTATTGGAGTCATTGAGCTCCTCAAGCTCTGAGTTGAGCTACACGATTACTGCCAAAGGCTTGCACTGACTGGACTGGTCCACTAAAATCTGTGGGATAATTTCGTCAAAAGACCATTTCAGACATCAATCTACATAGTCTTCACATGATCTGACCAAGATATAATATGAAGAAACTGTGACGCCTGAGTTTGTTACGGCCTGTCTTCACAGTAATCAAATAGGAAACGCCGACCTAATCTAGCTTACCTATTTATTTTTTATAAGATATCGTATAAAAACGACTCCGATAACCTATTTACAGAATAAACAATTTCGTTTCCTTTAAATTATATACCTAGTTGAAGTATATCAATTCAATATAATAGTCATCTTTCAAGGGAATAAGGTAAAGATAATCCAAAACCGAGTTGCAGCCGCTACCGCATTAGTGTAGCATGTTCGTTCATCCATTATAGACGCCAGCACATCAAGCTACTGCTATCTGTCAAAATTTAATAGATTTTCAACTTTATCGCCAAAGCATAAGGTTCAAGGTTGATTGGGACAATTTGACAGTTTCGGGTATCTTGATGTGCTGGCGTCTGTACATTAGGTAGTACCAGCACAACCTCAGTACATAAATTCATGCAAAAGATTTCAAGGTCTGTTAACCTCCCATTCTCCACCCAGATACAGATGTTCTCCCCAAAAATGTCTGTTTCGTTACAGCCAGACTTATTCATGTTATGAGGTTCTCCCAGTCTGCTTAGCAAGCAACAGAAATAAATACTTGCACCCAGGCTTAAGAAATTTAATCTTATTACGCGTAGGCGGCCTGGTAAGACAAATTCTCGCTACGTAGGTGTTTTCTGACTTTGCGAATACGTTTTGGTTTTTCGTCAGTTCATTTCGATTAAAAGTTTCTCAAGACCATATAGAATTTGTTGGCGTCGGTTGGTAATTTATTTTATAACACATTTGCTCGTAAAAGGTCTCTTACTGCACCAATTTCAATATCGTAATGTATCTCATTACGTACTTGTGCGTAATTGTAATGTAAAGCGCACGGTTTATCAAGATGCTCCGTCTACAACGAACGGTACTTTTTTAAATCTTAGCAAAGAGTTTTTATGTCAGAAAAGTGGTCAACATTTTATGAATAAAATTAACTTTGGGAGATAAAATATAATAAATAAACATTTAATTCTTTAATTTAATTAATTTTGACAATTAATTACAACCATTTATCTGTAACAAAAACACAAAAGTATTAATTTACTTTATTAGTAATACTGGCTGTTTTTTGTGCCTTTGCCATAAACAAAAGACTAATAATACTAATACTACTCGTTTCTCCTACTTTCACTCAAGAGAGTGAGAGAGAGACTGGTGAAATTGCAACTAATAATACGAGTAATAGCTTGACAATATTAAAAATGCCAACTGGCAACGTAATATAATAATTAATTTTACAAATTGTTCGAATTTTAATAACTGTTTTAACAAGTAATTAAAGATTTATTCGTTTAAGAAAGTCCGAGTTTTATTTATTTCCTCACAAATGTGTAATAAAACGTCGTACGACATACGTGCGGTTTGATAATTACAGCCTCTGCTTTCTTATAGCCCCCACCTACGGCTCGGGCTAGCAATATCGCCTCAGCTGTAATTTTCAATTTACCGCACATATATCATAATGTACTATTAACTTTATTTTGTCAGTTGTATCTATGTTTTCATGTACATATATCGCTATATTTTTGTATTAGACTTGCTCGCAGTTCAGTTGATATTGGAACGTTTAGACATTGAAACCTGTCTGAAACGGTTGGACATCAAATAATTATAATTATCAGCAGGTATATTGCTAATTGACTGATAATGGAAATTTATGCGTTTCATGCACAGGGTACGAGGACGCCTCGGCGGCAGCTGCTATAGGCTATAGACTGTTAACACTTACCATACAAACCAAGTGTGTCACCGTTGAGCTCCTTATGTTTTGAGTTGAGCTGCACGATTACTGACAAATGCGTGCACTGACTGAACAGGTCCACTCAATCAATCAACATGGTCTTCACATGATCTGACCAAGATTATGTCTGGACTTTAAAAGAGACTTGGACCTCTGAGTTTGTTTCGGCCTTTCTTCTCAGAGTAGTCAGATACGAATTTTTAAAATGTGATTGACGTGTAAAAGTGTTTGTACAAACCTGCTTACAGAAATAAAATCATTTATCATTTACTCGCACTACGATACAGACGACGTAAAGAAACTGATGTCTTCGATAGTGCTCGTGACATAAGTTTTGCGCTTAATGCACTTTCGGTGCCACGTATGATATCAGCCGGTCGATTAATGTGCTGTGCTATAATATATATTATAGCAAGCTACCATACACGGATACGATGATATAATATATATTTTGTCTTCATTTCGTTGATGATTATATGATATCTATAATAAAAATTACAATATAAGTTGGTGACGTCATAGAAATATATATTATAGTTTTGTGTGCGGTCATATGAAGATAGTATTTAAAATATATCGTAATAAGCCTAGCTATGATTTATATTAATATACAGCTACGTCTGTGATTGGCTTCAATCTTTTAATTTTATTAAAAACAAAAAATAGAGTACACTGCCGTTAGAAACACCGAGAAGAACAAATAAACATGTTACAAAAACTATGAAAGGTTCCATAGCGTACATACTTCCGTAAACTATTGGATAAAAACTCCGAACAATAGCGCCAGTGTATATTTTTCAACCAACTAGTGAAGCACAGACACGGTCCGATAGGCTGAAACGTGTTACGTACTGACATTGACAAGTGCATTAACCTCTATGCATTCATACTCCGTCGATAAAGTGTTCGGGGAATAGGGATGCTAGCTGGAATATTGTATTTTTGAGCTATCTTTAGCATAGAGGCACACATCTGGGCAAAATTGCAATACTGTTTGTCTTGTAATTTTATTGTCCTTTTTGTTATTAATCATAAGGTTATGAAGTATTATATTATAATTTCTAAATTCTAGAGCCTTTTGTTTTATTATTATGTGTTATCATCTATTTCTAAGATTGATGGTTAACCTGTAATTGGCGACTGTGTAAGGCCTCATTTACGGAGACGCGGGGCGTCTCGCGTCGCGTGTGGCGTGGCGTCTCGCGGCGCGTCGGACGTTTTTTCTGTTTACGGAGGGGCGGCGCGTGAAGCGGCACGCATCATCGCACGCGTAAACACAAACTTATAGCAATATACGACCATGTTCATAGAGAAGCGAGACGGGAAGCGTGGCGGTGCCCGCCGCGGCACCCGCGGCGAATCCTCTAGCGTGTAGCGAAGCACGCCACGGACATAGCTTCATCGAGAATTGCCGCTGCGTGCGCCGCCGCGATAAACGCCGCGTGGGACGCGTCGGTGCCATCCGCGGGCTCGGCCGCAAAAAACGCCCTAATTCAAACAAACGCGTCTAAAATCGCTTCTCCGTAAACGCACTCATACAACGCCATATATTTGAATTCAGTGCGGGCCGCGCCGCTCAACGCAACGCGCGACGCCCCGCGTCTCCGTAAATGAGGCCTAAGTCCGAGGCTATTGTAACGTTAGTACTTAAGTTATATTATACATAAAAGCTGTTGGTGTCTCTTTCTCCTAGTATTATAAACGCGAAAGTTTGTGAGGATGAATGGATGGATGGGTGGACGGATGTTTCTTACTAAAAACTACTGCACGGATTTGGATGAAATTTGGCACACAGATAGTTTATAACCAGCATTAACATAGGATTTTCTCATAGACTTTTTCCGTCATTCCCACGGGATCGAAACTTCTGCGGGTGACATCACGGGGTGCTGCTAGTAATTGATAAATAAATATATTTTCAACGTTTTCCTAAGGTTATAAATAGGAGCACCAATTTGCATGAACAATTTGGTAAGCTCGAATACGAGTATGTCTGGGGTTACGCCGATATAATCGCTCTGTATATTGAAAGCTACATTGAGACGAGATACTCGTATCTGCGTCGATAGTATTTCTGTCCAAAATTTACGTCACATTTATTTTGTGTTGAGTTTTAAGTTACCATAATTATTTATCAAAATAATTACTTCAGTTGTAATTGCTTTAATAGCTAAGCTAAGTATGAGATAGCAATCTTGCGTTCTTTGCCAACTATTACAGCGGTTTTAAGCGTATCTAAAATCTGCAAAATAACCCCAGTTTTAATTAGAATCAGTTCATTTAAAGCTGACAACGGCAAACACTTGAAACGAGAAAGTGTCAATTGAAAGCGAATTCATTGAACTGCACTGACAAAGTTTTATTAGACTGGACATCTATAGAGACGAGTTCAGAAGTACTCGAGAGGTGGGCAAATTGAAACAGTACATTTATACAGAGTTTTGGCCTTAAACCAAGCCCTAACTTTGAGTTTTGTTGAACATTGAGATAGTTCGGCGTAAAGCTAGGTAACTTCGGGCAAGTTCACCTCATAATTATACACTCGCTATTATTTTATACGTATATGCTTGCGCACAAAGAAACTTCATCTGCACTTGTAGTTATCAAACCTCTTTGTGTATGTGAACATAAAATTGTTTTAGTGTTTGTTGAATAATACGTATGCAGCGTTAATGAGTGTTTGATAGAGTTTGAGCTCGTATCATTCCTATTGTTTTGTTTTTACCTGTCCACCTGCACTAGGGAACTTGTTTGCATTTTCACGAACTATAAAAACCATTAGGACTGCGACACTAAAAATAATTTATTTGTTACAATAGATTGTTTGAATTAGTTTGTGAAACAACTTTATTTCACCAACTTTTGTTTTGAATTGAATAGATTTTCAGTTTCCAGTAAGAATGGGTTTAATATTTTAGCGTCGAATATTTGCGGTTGGATTTTGTTTAATGGTTTAAGAGAGCTTAATAGAACCCCTGGCGGGTTCTATTAAGCTTTTGTATTTTATATTTTAGATTCAGCGCTTTGGTTTTTTATGAACAGTGAGTTTGCGCCTGGATTTTCTATATTGCGGATATTCAAAATGGTGGTGTCTAGAATATGTCCTCACAATAATTTTATCTTATTACGACAGCTTCGAGAATGTACCCAATAATAATTATCGAAACCCATCCGTATATCTGGGTTACAAAACGCACCATCTATACTATAATGTTATTTATATCCCCATGGGAGAAGGCGTGAGTTTATATACATATGTGTATGTGTACACAGAGGTAAAATTTGAGAGTTTGTAGGTAAGCTTCGGAACTACTGATCCGATCCCGTGGGCAGAAAACTAGTCATTAATAACAAATGACTGAGCCATTAAACACCAAGTATCATAATTAGTGACATTATTACTTGTGAATTCAAATTGATTTATCAATTTCCTTTAAATGAATGCCAACATTCTTCTTGATTACTGTCACGTAGGAACACTTGTTACGCAGACGGGGCGAGGCTGTATACAATGTTGACATCAATCACTTTTGCTTTGCCATGTTTAGATTGCCCAAATTAAGGACGTTTGTGAGCTCCCTTTTGTCTCGACGAAAAATAACGGTGATTATTCAACTCTTCTCCTTACTCTTTGAGCTCATTCGCGATTCAATTACGCGTGTGTCGTCTTTGACGTATATCGATAGATTGTGGTTGCTTTGTATATCTTTCTGTAGAATGTAAATAACATGAACAACATTTTAGAATTATCATTATTTCGTCAGTTTGAACCCAAAAATAAATCAATATTATCTTTTGAGTCGTAACTACAGCTCTGAAAAAAAAAGAAAAGGTTGTAGATTGAATGCACAAACTTAGCTTTGATGTATTTAACGGTTTTCAATTCATTTCATGATTTATTTAAACTTTTCTATGACCTGTGTTTCAATCATCGAATCAAATCAAATCCTACATTATTTCTGAACTCAAAGAAATAAACTTTGACAATATAGAAAATTGGAATTGAAAAATTTAAATTCTAATGAAAACAAGCAATTACTAAGACAATACTCGAAACTACTCAAAAAACGTACATATTTACTTGTTCCAAAAAGCACAAAATAAAGCTACATGGAAAGTTATAGAAAATGTAAATCAAACTTATCTTCCAAATCCTTGTACAAAATACATAGGTACTAATGATAAAGTAATAGATGAAGCTATAGAAATTGCTACAGTATTTAATGATTACTATGTAGATGTAGTTGAATTAACTAGTACCACAATAAATAAGCATAGTAATGGTTTTTAAAACATCGATCATTATCCTAAATCCATGGATATAAAAATATATGAAAATGACACAAATAGTTCCCTACAAAATATAATTAATTAATTTATGTTGCATAATAACGATAGTAGTGCCACCGTACGAAGCACCAGTCAACCTGCCATATCGATGATGGATGTTCTAGTGAGATGCGCTCAATGTCCCCAAGCACGTTTTTTGAAGGTACATTTGGGGAAAAAACATAAAACCCACAATGTGCCTTCATCATGCCCGGCAATCCCCACATCCCTAACACCTGATTCATCCGCTCAACCTTTTTGGAAAACCCTTGCAAAATTAAAAGCGTCAACTCCAGTTTTCAAGAGAGTTAGTTCCTCATGGCGCCAGAGTCTATGTTAGCTTGTCATGTAATTTTTAACAAAAACATTAATACTAAATTGTAATTTCGTATGCCTACCTACTTGATATTTGTACACCGTTAACGGCAAAATATGGAGATCTCTGTACCTTTCTATTTAAAACACCTATTTTACACTTATGCTTAACAAATAGAAAACTTTCACTTCAGATTCTTTAAATGTGCATGACTGAAGCAGCGCTTACGACGAATTATTGCCGGTAATTGTTACTACAATTATTATTGTAGCCATTAGTGGAGTAACACTGCTCGACATCGCTCGATGCGAAGATTCCAGCAATTTGAAGCAATATATTCCAGTACCACCACACCATATTGATCAGTATGAAGCCATTAGTGTTATTGCTCCTCTGCTTTTTGCAATTATCACTGAAAAACTAGCCTGTGTAAGACACAGCTTGAGAATAATCAAAATAATAGCGAAAGGAATGCCAATGGAGTATTTTTTTCGGAGGTTGGATTACAGGGTTGAAAACCGGGCCAGTAACAATGTGACTTTTTCAATTTATATTTACTTTCCGAGTTAAGCTTTGACATTTCTGACAGCGGTGAAGGAAAAACATCGTCAGGCAGAATCATCAACCCGTCTTGAGTAAGCGTGTTAAAAAAAAAGATATTTTGCAAATATGGGTACAGTATTTGGTGATATAGGGTAAAAGGTTCAGCCATATTTAACCAGTATGCACGCAAAAGTTACAAACATAAAAACGAATCCACTAAAATTTAACAACCAGAACAAAAAATTTAAACATTATTGTAAAAACAGTCGAAGTTTCGATTTTTTTTTCTCTCAAGAATTCTGTTTCGCTCAGTATCCTTTGACTGTCGAAAAGTTTCGAAGCTTTTTTAAAATAACTATAGCTGCAATTCTTTCCAACTTTCAGGTATTATATCATATATGACCGAAGCCATGCAGTAAACACTTATCGTTGTGCATTAGTGCCGTCTTAGGGAACTGAATAGTGATCAATGCTCGTGTGTTATCTGTGTGAAAAGACGCCTTTGCCTCGCAATGGGACAACTTTGTTTTTTTTTTTGTATGGTATGTACTGTGTAATTTTTTGACTGTCTACTTACACAGCCTGACCGCTTCGCATAAGTGGGTTATTGTGATTGACAGTTTGGGCATAGTTAATTTGCGTCCAATTACTTACCGCGTGAAACAGCAGATTTTGAGCTTAAGAGCAATAACATAATGAGGTCAGTTTGGGTGCAATGCAGTGAGATGGCGAGATAAAATAGTGGAAGCCTAATTACTAAGTAAGTAAATACAGTTCCCTTTTGAGGAGATTTGACGAAAAGACTGGAGATTATTATGTGTGAATGTAGTCACAATATTTTTTAGAGAGAGTAATACAGACTTAAGCCGGTCTATCTGTAAAAAATCTCAACGTGAAAACTTAGGTGAAATCTATTGTGTCATTTCCTAGCATTAGATGGAATAACAACTCACTTGACTTATGTTTTCACGGTGAGATTTCTACAGAATAAACCGGCAGAAGTATGATCGAATTTTTATTATAAAAATTCCAAAAAGTCAATTAAATAAAAATAAAAAATCGAAGTGGGTATTCTTTTTTTAGGTTTCCGTACCCATACCGTACGCGAATACGACTCGCACTTGGTCGGTTTTTTTTAACGACTTTTATTTATATCAGTTAATTTTCATTTTAGCCACTTTTCCTTCACGTAGCTTTCATTATTGCCCCCCTACACAACATAATCTGATGTTTATTAACTTAATAGTTTAAGCACACAAATGTACAGAGGCGGACTTATTACCATTGGTATTTTCTACCAGTCAACCTTTGGGCGATGCAGAGACAAACCGTGGTAGATGCAATCATGAAAATTGAGGAATAAATATTGATGATTAATTGACGTTTTTGCTTGTTATCACATACATTTTGTCAAAACCCACGGCGAGTCTAATTGTAACTGTGAAAATAATTTTTATTATGTCATACGTCTGTCATCATATTGTTTGGTTCCCAGAAAAGGTAAAGGTCGCGCCTGCCCCTGTTATTCGCGGGTGACGAAAAGTTTATTAGGTTATGTTAAGGTCAATCTCTCAGATTCTTCAACCAAACACCAAAAAGCTGAATAATTTTGACGAAGAATCCCAAGGCCTTTTGAAATCAACTACACTTTGTGTTAAGACTGATTCTGTAAATAAATATTTGTTACGGTACCGAGTCACGGCGCGAATCATAGTTTGACTGAAATACAATAATATTTTTTATGCTAAATTGTACCTATTGATCATTTTAAATAATTTCAAAGATAGTATTTTAGTTGTCAAAACATTACTATTTTGTAGGGTTTTAAAATTAAACAGGCAAAACAGATACTTAGTCAGAATCTCAAAGTGGTTTTGTTTTTCCTAGACTATGAGTGAAGTGATCACGCCATACAAGCTACGAGGGATTAAAATTCTATTTAATATTTTATTTTTTATGCTAATTGTACCTATTGATCATTTTAAATAATTTCAAAGATAGTATTTTAGTTGTCAAAACATTACTATTTTGTAGGGTTTTAAAATTAAAAAGGCAAAACAGATACTTAGTCAGAATCTCAAAGTGGTTTTGTTTTTCCTAGACTATGTGTGAAGTGATCACGCCATACAAGCTACGTGGGATTAAAATTCTATGGTCCGTCAGCCGGGCACACCGTCAGCATTTCTTCTAATTGAGTAGATTTGGGTTAATAACAACGCTGAAATTATATAAAATGATCAATAGAAAGCCAAGCGGCAAGCGTAATATGGGACGCCTCCCAGCTAGATAAACGGACGACCTAAAGAAGGTGGCTGGGGTAGACTGGATGCGGAAGTCGGAGGACAGGGTGTTGTGGCGCGGTCTGGGAGAGGCCTATGTCCAGCAGTGGACTGCGATAGGCTGAGTTGATTTTGATTTTGATCAATAGAATTAGCATAAAAATTTTATTAAAATCTCGATTATGATGGTAAATGTATGTTTGGTCAATCCCTAGCATCAGCGGGATGACAGCTCACTCCACGAAACAAAGTAAAGCACCTGCCTGGGTTCGAACCCACGACCTACAACTCGTAATTCAGCCATTACTTCGGCCCACCACATGTTTTTTTTTTTTAAGAAAAAACAACGTTACCCCACACTAGGAGTTTCTCCTGTATGGTGGGTGCGTTGACAAACATTTAAAGTCACATACACAAACAGCCAGACCCAGAACGTAAAAACTACTTGTAGGTCATACAAATATATGTTCCGTGCGGGAATCGAACCCGCACACGCAGCGCAGCAGTCAATCGCTTAACCACTGCGCCAACCGTGCCGTCAACATGTGGATTCCTTGTTGTGTTTTTTACCAAGAAGTTGACCTAAATTTAGCAGTAGTCAATTGGGAATCGTAATGCCATTGATTGGGCACGAATCTACATTCTGTCCACTTGTATTATAGAAAAAAACACTTATCTGACCTGGGAATCGCACTCAGTAGTCACGCTTCCGCTTCCACTTGTACGTAAATACAAATTTTACATATCCCAAATAAGATAATATCGAATCTGTCAACTATTGCACGACCTGGGAATCGAACTCAGGTTCATGGTAAGCAGTAACACCTGACAGATTGACCAACGCGGCAGTTAGCAGGTGTTTGCAAGCAAATATTCACGCTTATAATAATAATAATAATAATAATAATAATAATTTATTAGTACATCAAGAGAAAAATAACAACACAGTACATAGTACACGGAAACAGTGGGTTGTACTACCAAGTTTAAAATTCTTGTCAGTTTTCCGGGCTCCTAAACTAGGTACGCAGACCTGTATCTTAGGAGTCGGAGATTTTACGGCTTCAATTTTTTTTTTTTTTTTTTAATACAACCGTGACTTTACAATTTGGTTAGGTACAGACGTACAGTGGTTGTTGACAAAGCAAATAGAGTGAATAATTGTGTATGTGGATCTAGGAGTGTGTATATGAGTGTAGTTTGTGTGTAGGGAGGTGTGTATGTGAAGTGTGAGTGTTTGATAAGCTATCTTTCAATGCAGGTTTTGTAAAGTTATGACACAGTTATGATTCTATAGCCAATATATTTTCTGTTTCATCATGAAAAATAAATATGTCATATAAAATAAATATGTCTGCGATCTGCCTAGCCTTTTCCCAACTATATTGGGATCGGCTTTCAGCCTAACCGTTACTGTTGAATACCAGTATTTTACATGGAGCGACAGCCTATCTGACCCCAGGTTGGGTAACTTGAAACCCCTTGGTAAGACTTGTCAGACTTGGGTTGGGCTTCTGACTATTCGTAACGACTGTCAAAGATCTACGAATGACAGCCGGAACTACGTGCTTTTCAAGGCACGGAGGGGTTTCGATACGTAACGGATGGTCACTCATCTACGAAACAACCGCGGCAAGCGTGGCTTAACCTTCGACCAACCCGGTGCGCCTGTTATAATAGAGCCACGAGCCACTCTAATGATCACATCCATGACATATCCTTAATTAGATTACTTCGAACCTGTCAACTAATGATAACTTTCACTGTGCACTGAATAATTCAGTGACGAATTTCATTGATGAAATTCTCCTGTTTATTTGATACTAAAATTAAATCATCACCATGATTGGATAACGCAAATTGATGCATTTGTAGTCACGTTGATTGAATTAATTAGTCTGCACGTAATGTGTGTACAATGGAATTTAAAGATCCCTTTTGTTTTCAAATGTAATGTTAAAAATAAAATAAATAAAGGATAATCGGGAAATGCATGTTATACAGTGTGGGCAGTTGAAGTGGGTTCTATAGAAGGATAGTACCCAAAGAAAACATTTTTTTTTTAAAGTACCTAAATACACACAAACGTTTTAAATTAACAACTGTTTTTATGGCACCAATCGACAGGGTTGATATATGTATAAAATCTAAGGATTAAGCTGAATAAAAATTGTGAATTATAACTAATTAACACGCCTGTGCCCGATTAGACTTCCCATCGACAAAAATGACAAAATTCCGTATAAACTTTTAACCCCTTTAGGGGATGACTTTTCAAAGAGACTGCTTTTTCTTTTTACTTTCTTTTCACCTTCGTCACAAAAGAAATGAGAGTGCAAAATTTCAAACTTTTGGACCACGCGGTTAAGGATCGGCGCTGTCTGTTAGTGAATTTAAGATTTTTTATTTATGAAGAAAATAATGACAATAGGTAATACGGGCTGGTGTCCGCAACTCCACGTCAATGCGCATATTTTGCGTACGGGTGGATAAATCGATTATTCGATTCACCCCAGCTCCAACGCTGGGTTGCCGAAATACTTTGCCCAGCACGTGGCGGGTCCTCCGGGTAGCTTATAACCTCATGTGCCGCTGTCTTGTAATCCTCCATGCAGGCCCTGCACAGCGGACTGTCTGTTACTTCTATGACAAAGAGGTGTTTATTAAATGACCCGTGGCCAGTTAAACCTGCAATAACTGTACGCAGCTTTTGTTTAGTTAGACGGACCTAAGGTGTGTGCGAGCGCTCAGATCAGACTGTGAATCTAATCCGCGACCTAAGCGTATCTTTCTAGACTACTAAATATATGTATTAACTTAACCAGCTGGTTTCCTTCTTCTCTCTATACACCACCTAACCTTCAACGGCCTGCGAAGCCTACCTGCAAAGCCCTAGGCGTTACACCTGGACCACAGGAGTTTGAGCAGCGACAGCATCACAATTCGTCGAAGTAAGGACTTGGCCCTGTAGTTGCGTCCTAATAATTCAAGAGCTATTTTCGGTGGTAGCAGGAATCCGCTTTTCAGTTTGAGCTAATATCTCACAAACGGGACGTTTCTTCCATGCAAAAAATAATGAAATTTCGGTACCACCCTTGTATAACACCCCCTCAGGCGGAAAGAGCTCAATCTGCGGATGACCTTCAGTTGACCTTGACCGTGATCTTGACTAAATTGTTGCCGACAAATTGGATGAGACATTTGTTAGCATAACCTTTCCGAATGTTCTTGCGACTGGTTTTTGCAAAACGACCTTTTTCTATGTAATAAGATATACATGGAACTCTCTCTCCAATCGTGTATCTTGTACTAGTTTATGCTTGTGGTTCCACCTGCATTCAAATAATGTAAATGAATATTTTATGGATTTTAATAAGATGATTGTTTTTGATTAGTCCCTCGATTAGTTTCCCGATTTTTTTTTTTTGTTTTATCACGATTTATTTAAGCCCCCAAATTAATAGGGCATCCTTTCAATATTCTTTTTAAATTTTTTATAATATTGATATAAGATATTAACTATATTAAAATCTGTTTCATAATAGAAAACGTTTCTAAATAAGTTTTTGTTAGTATTTTATAAGAACAAAGTTCAGTACCGACTAGCGTAAACTTTATAACAATATTTATGCACACGGCGGCTCAGCCGACGGTCATGCACACCACTTTAGTAAAGTATTATTGTGAAACTGAAGTGTTAACTAGAGCTAATATAAAATAGGTATATGAAGAATGAACCTAGTCTTTAATTTGTTGCAATAATGAAAGATAACATTTTTGAGGGGCTCGTGGCTAAGTTATAACAGCCACACAACACCACAACAGGCTAACCTACCTTTGCTGAGGTCGGTAGGTGGATGGGTGACCATCTATTTCATACCAAGACCCATCCGTGCCTTGAAAAGAACGTTTTAAATTGGCGGTTCCAGCTAAAATTTGTACATCTTTGACAGTCGTTACGGGTAGTCAGAACTCAGAAATTCTGACAACCAGTCTTACCAAGCGGTATCGTGTTACCCAGTAAGTGAATTGTAGACGTCAGATAGGTAGTTGCTCCATGTAAGATACTGGTATTCAGCCTGCATCTGGCTCGTTTGTACACCGACTAAAGGCTTGGTAGATGATGATGAGCCTAACGGTACACTTTCTTTTGTCCCCGGAAAGGGTAGAGCAGATTGAAGTGATTAGCACACCCACATTTATTTTTAACCTGTATAATACGGAATGAGGCCAATAATGAAAATTTTCGCGACCTGGTGATATAACCTAGGACCCAAAGTCCAACACTCCAAAAGTCTAAAAACGTAAAAAAAGGGGAAATATACAAAAACAGGAAGTCTGAAAAGTTGTGCGGAGTCCAGTTGTCTTGGTATGTCATGTGATGCGGAGTAATGAGAAAAATGTCGTAAGGAAAGTTTCGAGTATGAATGTGGATAACTATAAAACTAGGGGAACACCAAAGAAACAATTGACGGAGTGTGTGAAAAATTATATGACTGGAAAGGCGGTGAAGAAGTCTCCTCGTGTAGCGGAGTTTGTTCCGTCAGTTACTCAACTGAGCCGAGCGCTCACGCATCCTGAACAGTCACACCCAACACCTTATTTGACTGGCCAATTCTTCCCTTACGGTGGTAGGGTTAACGCCGGCCTGGTTTGCGACCACCCTCCCACCAGAGTCCGGCGTCAAGCAGCCTGCTGCGTTTCGTCGATGCGTGTTAGTTCCAGTGCCTTAGACACCATCTGGACACGCTCGTTCCATCATAGACCATCGCTTTCCATCAGGCGTGACAGAGATAAAAAAGAATACCGATATGACCACCTACAGAAGTATGGGAGAAAAGGCATATTGCGCCGACCTCAAATAAATTGGGGTAAGGGTAAGAGAATGATGATGATTTACTATATTTTCTTGAAGAATTAATGAAAAACGTAATTTACGAATATATTTCTGTGTGTACTATGTAGTATATATGTCTGCTTGCATGGCTTAGGACTTAGGCTCGGACCCGAATTCGATTGACCATCACTGTTTTCAATAGACGAACACATATTGGTTTGCGTATGACGCATGCTATTTCAATAGATAGTTCCCCCACAAATGTTAGAACAGTTGCGCTATTACCTTCGACATATCCGAACAGTTTCACTGATCGACATCGTCTCTTATCAGCTACGTCCACCAATAACAATTGACAATGGATTAACGCACCTGTCACTCTTGCCTTATCAAGCCTAATATATGTCCAGGCTGGGAGTTAAAAAAAGCTTTATTTATTTCTATCTATTGCTACCTATGTGTCTATATATAGATAGATATAGATAGCAATGTATGAATCTATGTAATGCAAACAAACTCTTCAGGTGACGAGTTTGTTTGTGTGGACGAGCTAATCTCTGGAACTAAAAGTCGGATTATTATTTTTTTTTTGTATTTTATATCCCATTTCTCGAGCAAGGTTTTCTTTTATTTACCATCACGCTACGACCCTTAGCAGCCGAGTAAAAAGAAAAAAACGTCAGAAAGAACGTTAAGCGAAAACGAGATGACAGCGCGGCCGAGCGATGGGAAGCGACGAGGTGGGTCGCGGGCCGAAATATCACGTAGGCGAAGTCGCGAACAGAAACCAGTCATAAATAAACCGACCGAAAACCAAGTTGATTCTTTGACCTGACTTAAAAATAGTTGTTCTATATTATTATTTTTGTGCCATCTCCCCAATCGCGTTTTTAGTTTACAGGCACACATATCACATTACCCAGACCACTCACAACTGTGCTTACCCTCTTCAAGATCCTATGCGCTATATACACACCTTGTATAACAGTGAGTGGTTCACATTAGCTCGATGATTCCCAGGCAATGTGTCGTGTGATCGAATACAAATAGGCTCATCACTCCCTCCTAGGAACATAAGGGGATCTCTCGGGTGGACGGGAAGGAGATTCCAGCTATTATACTACTATCAACCTGATTAGTGATTATGACATTCTCAACATATTTTAGTAATCTATAAGGCATTAGTTATGCTCAAAAAGGTAAGTTAAAAAGAGAGCTAAAAATATTTTTCGATTAAAATTTTAAACTATGCTGTCTCGTTTACTATGATAATTGAACCAGAATATAAAACTACAGTTTCTACAGCATAAAACTTGGAATAGGTACAATTAGTGTTGTGAAATGGTTCTATTTTGTAAAACGTATGAATTTTAGTCAGAATAACGAAGAATATCATTACCATTTATCACCCCTCGCAACATTAGCATAGAGCGCCGTGAAATATTCAATTAGGTATTAAAGTCCTCGAGAAATGAAGGTTCCGGATGAAATTAAGAGGCAATGCGACATGTTCTTGATTTTATTATTTTTTGTAACGATCAGGATATCAACGTACATTGTTCGGAAGAAGTTACATTATTATTATTTGACTACATTATTTAGATACACGCGGAAATAACTCCCGCTGCAACTTCAGAAATTCAATTAATTTCTCTTTCATAAACCACTGAACAAATCTCAACAATGTAATACCATAAAGTTGGTTTAAATATTGAAAGACTTTAGTGCTAAATCCATTAGTAGTAGGTACCATATATGCTACCAAAGTTGCAGCTGGAGTGTAAGCACTGGGAACTGTAACTTTTAAGTTGTAAATACTCGGCAACTATTAACTGTTTTATATGTCTCAAACAAGTCAGTAAGTAAATATGTCCCCTATCACTTACATACAGTATATTATTTACAATTAAATTAACCATGCCCAATAAAAACTTTAATATAAATGTCTCTATTCAAGATAATAGCAATATACATGGCACATTCATTTTTATAAACATTTGCTTAAATCTTACACGATCTCATAAATGTATTTAACAGTAAGTATCAGAGACGAATTTACTATTATTTATATTCTTACAAACAGTTTGGATATTCGCCTATTACAAACTATATACAACGTTATAAGACTAGTTATTATCACGTTACACGCTGATGGAAAAAAAAAACTAATAAACAGAAAATTCGCCGACTATAAAACAAAAAAAAATAAAATAACAATGCCTACAGAAATTATTCCAATCAAAGGTGATTACAGGCTGTGATTGTTGACAAATTACCTGAATTATCATTAGGGCTAGCGATAAAAAGGAAACATTTATTGTAGCAGTTATCGTAATTATAGCAGACTTTTGATTAGACACAGGAAGATTGTTGTCGTTGTGCTCATTGTCGATGAAGAGCCGGTCGCTGTGGTCACCGCGACTTTCCCATCGTTGGAGTACCATTTATTGGCTCTGTCTGGTACTCTGTTACTCTTCGTGCTATCCACATCCTCGTCATCATCATCGTACGCGTTGGTTCCGTACTCATCATCCGAGGTAGCCCGCACATCTGGGTACTGGTAAGCGTGCCTGTCGTTCCCCGGAATCTCTGTGGCATGAGCAAAATGTTTGTTTTAAAACCGATCAATGTGCCGTCACCGCGTGACTTCAATATTCCGAGTTAATTTCAATTTTGCATTTATTTAAAGTATTTGTGAATTGAAATGCAGATTTGAGAGTAATTGAACACGTTTTATATGCGTTTGCTGTAGCAAATATTTGCGTTGTGTTCTACAAAAGCTGTTTTTTAAAGGTAGGTATACGGAACTGAATGGAATTGTATTTAATTTGCAAAGTTAGGAGGAATTGAATTTCTTAAAATAAAAAAGCTTACCGTATAATCTTATCTTGCTCTCGACGTCTCCCAAGGAATTCTTGGCGACGCAGATGTAACTGCCCAAGTCTTCCCTCCGAATGTTTTTGATCGTCATCGTCATTTCGGCTTCGAACATCGACTTCTGTCTAACCGACATCACGTGGTGCTCCGAAGGTATGATCAGTTCACCTGCAGAACAATTTATTACTTAAAACACACTTGTTTTCAAATTCAATATTAGAATTTCATCTTTCCTTAGCGGAAGTTTTATGAAAAATGTAAAAACTTCGTGCAGACACCTAGGAGTTTTATAGCTGCCTTATAATTTGTTTCGCTTTTATCGCGGATGCCTTACCTGCCAGCCGAGTTAATCAAACGGTATTAAAATTCGAATGTTGAACTTTTAAAGCGCATTTATATTCAATCCGGGATATAGGATGATTTTTACCTTTACGTTTATTGCTGAACCATGATTTTATGCCCATGGTTTGAAATTAATTTAATCTTGTTATTGAATTCGAGGAATATGCAGTTGGGATTTAGAATTAAATATTTATACAATCTGTTATCATGGATTCAGTACATGATTCAGGACCGGGCCAGCTTAGAAATATTCATCGGTTATTAAAAAAAATGCTTTTGCATACAATTTGACCGTGTAGGAATTGCTGGTATACTATTCAATATAGCAAATTAATATGCCAAATACGAGTAGTTTTACCGAAATCCTATTGCACAATAGGAACAGGCACCTCTCTCAAAATTGTGCACCCTGCAGTAAATGCTTTAACATGATTTGAATTCATACCTGGATCCTTAACCCAGTAGTTGATAGACTTAGGCGAAGACTCGACGTAGCACTCTATAGTGACGTCAGTGCCCAGCGGAGCACCCACCAGCTGGTTGGGCACTTGAATCACCGGGTGAACTGGACAAAACAAAAAGTTTTATGTAATCACGTTCATCAGCATTGATAAAAACCGACCAAGTGCGCGTCGGACCACGCATAGTGAAGGGTTCCGTAGTTGGGATGAATATTTACGCATGGACAGTATTGATTTTATCGACAGCAAAAATAAGTTTGTTTTTTATAGTATTTTTCGATAAAATTGAAAAACAATGTTATTATTGCGGTTGTTATCGATAGCAAATTCACATAGATACTCTCTTATTCTTTTTAATTATGGGACCAAACCCTGCACGCTTATGTACAGACGCCAGCATATCAAGCTACTACAATTTGTCAAATTTCTTTATTAGATTTTCAACTTCATCGCTAAAGTATAAGATTCAAAATTGATTGGGAAAATTTGACAGTTTCAGGTAGCTTGATGTGCTGGCGTCTGTACATTGAATTTTATTTTTTCATCCCCCGGTTATCTGTATTAGGAGAGCCACCGCTAATAATTTTATTCGTAATTTTACGACACCGTTGTTTAGCGGTGCATAGAATAAACCTTCTTTCCAATTTTCATCGATTTATTGCAGACAGTCTCCGAATAAAATGACTGTTTGACATCTGGAAGGACGGACAGAAAAACCAACAAAAAGCTGAAAGGCATTGACGAAGAATCCCATGACCTTTCTAAATCAACTACACTTTGTGTTGAGACCTGATACTTTGAGTCTTCATTGAGGTGTAAAAAAGGAAATCTTTTCACGGCTTCAGTTGGCTTGATTGGCGGCGGACAAAATACATGGAACATTATAAAGATCGGCTTACAGTGTACACTGATGTGGATCCTCTTGCTCACTGTGGGTGGGACACCATTACCGGCGATACATAAGTATGTGCCCATCTCCGAACGTGATATTTTGGTCAGCTTCAACACTTCACCCTGGTATGTAACCACTGTGAACAAAAGAGACAGACAAATGAGGAAAATGTGAGAAAAGTATTGAGTATAAACGTCGATGACCATAAGAGTAGGGGAAGACCAAAGAAACTATGGATGGAATGTGTGAATGATGATGATGTTACCAATGTGAACAAAAGTTTATTTATTTATTTACTAGCGACCCGCCCCGGCTTCGCACGGGTGCAATGGAGAAACGCTGATAATTTTAGAGCCATTATTTCTCGTAAGAAGTATAGGATAAAAAATGGTTATTGTAGGTTATCCCTAAGAGATAGACATATACCATCTCGGACTTTTTTGTAGACCTTTTTAAGGTGTACAATACTGTAGTACATTATTTTGATCTATCTCGACGGGTTCAGCCAGCGTTTACAATGTAAGCGCAAAAAAATGTGTTTATTTACGACATTACATTAGAAACCTCTAAAATTATCAGTGTTTTTCTAATATATTACGCATGTATTATACATATAAACCTTCCTCTTGAATCACTCTATCTATTAAAAAAACCGCATCAAAATCCGTTGCCTAGTTTTAAAGATCTAGGCATATATAGGGACAGACAAACAGGGAAGCGACTTTGTTTTATGCTATGTAGTGAAGGATTACCAAAGTGATACATTACAATTATCTTTTACCATTATAGAACTTGTGTAATATACATTTTCCTGTAATGCACGCTCAATTACAGGATAACCACAGCTTACACATTATCGAGTATACATGCTCTGAATACATAATTAAATTATAAATAAATTTAAAAAAACAACGAACTACCTAATAAGAGATTTACATCCTTTTATAAAAGATTAAAAATTACATTTATAAAATACAATAAAACAAAAGAATTAAAAAAAAGTTAAACGTATCACTTCATCACTTCAACTCAGGTACAGACGCCAGCACATAAAGCTACTACAATCTGTCAATTTTCTTTAATAGATTTTTAACTTTATCACTAAGGCCTAAGGTTCAAGGAAGATTGATTGGGAAAATTTGACAGTTTCGGGTCGCTTGATGTGATAGATATATACTCGTAGGTAGATAGATAAACCATTTATTTGGCGCACACAAATGATAGCACAACACACAAAAGTACAATTATATGATAACCAATTACCTACATGAATATGATATAAAAACAAAGTGCCGATAGAAAAACAAATACATAAACACACATATCGAAGTAAAAGTGACACTATGACAAGTACTTAATATCGAAAATACACAGTGCGGTGTGCGTCTCAAGGTTGTACCAAATGGGACACCAGCTCAGCAAGTGTCAGGCAAATATACCTGACGCTGATATTCTGCTGGATCCCTGCACTGACACACGGACGTTGAACAGACGAGATAAATTGGTGTTATGACAGCGTTATGAGTGAAATTATGCACAGCCGTGCGATTCTGTAACCATCTCACCGTGAAAACTTGGGTGGAGTGAGCGTGGAGCGAGTCGTCAATGGTGTCAATCCTTAGCATCAGCATGACTCAGAGCTCACTCTAAGCTCACTTCACCTTAATTATCACGGTGAGATTTTTTCAGAATCGACCGGCTGGTTTGTGTACCTTCAAATTTATGCCCAAGTTAACAGAAGGTTTCATTTTCAATCCAATTCATTCATCACGATTCTATCAATTTAAGGCTTTTGTTTTAGTAGTCATATAACTTTTATCCGAAGAATAAATAAAAGAAGAATAAATATGTCAAAGTGTCATACACTTTGACATATTTTCTACTAGCGACCTGCCCCGGCTTCGCACGGGTGCAATGGAGAAACACTGATAATTTTAGAGCCATTATTAAATAATGGCTCTAAAATTATATACTTTTTACGAGAAATTTTCTCGTAAAAAGTATAGAAGAAAAAATGGTTACTGTGGGTTATCCCTAAGAGATAGACATATACCATCGCGGACTTTTTTGTAGACGTTTTTAAGGTGTACAATACTGTAGTACATTATTTTGATCTATCTCGACGGGTTCAGCCAGCGTTTACAATGTAAGCGAAAAAAAATGTGTTTATTTACGACATCACATTAAAAACCTCTAAAATGATCAGTGTTTCTCTACTATATTATGCATGTATTATACATATAAACCTTCCTTTTGAATCACTCTATCTATTAAAAAAAACCGCATCAAAATCCGTTGCGTAGTTTTAAAGATCTAAGCATATATAGGGACAGACAGACAGGGAAGCGACTTTGTTTTATACTATGTAGTGATTCAAAGCTTGCATGCGGCAATATTTACACCACAGTTAAAAGCTATCTGAGTATTGAAAAATCCAAATTTTAATGTTTCATCGGTAATAACGTCTGTAGTACGCTTGCTACCTGCGAATTACATAGATAGACTACTTCTCTCACTCTCTCTTTCTCTCTCACACTCTTACTCTCTTTCTCTCTCTCTTCTCTTGGTAACTTTTAATATTTGACGAGCCTGCATTTGTATTATACAGGCGGATACTAATTATTCATTTAATCCGCGGTACCTACTAATAAAACGGCTGCAATTCAGTCATTAGACCAAAATTTGGTTCATATTGAAATGAACACGGCATTTACAATAATATGCAACTCAATTCGGCTTTCATTGCATCGAACATAGACATATAATGAAGCGGATGATTTTGGATTAATGGCGCAACAAGCTATACAGGGTTATTTTAAATTGGCTAGCTAAACTTCGCAGACTCGATGGGTATCGATTTCTAAACACAATAAAACAGTTTTTGTCAACTTATACTTCAAGTAACAACACCAAAAGTGGTCCTTAAGAACCCAAAAAAAACAGCGAAATATTTTATTTTTGGGTGTTTATACCTTAGCTAGCTTTTGCCCGCGGCTTCGCCCGCGTGGATGTCGAAAAATATCTACGCGGAAATAAGGCGAAACATTAGTGATCTTAAAGAATTTTAATTAAAAACAAAATCTCATCCCCCTTTTCACTCCTTTAAGCGTTGAAATTCTAACAACACCGTTGCGTTAGCTTCCAACCATATGCCTAGATGGTAAACTTATGGAATTTTACTTCGAAAATTAAGGATTTTCCATACACAAATTCATCCCCCTTTTTAACCCTTCAGGGGTGAAATTATCAAAAACGTGGTTGATTAAGGAATGTAAGTTTGTAATTTTTCCTGATGGGAATACCAACGTGGACACGGCTTGAAAAACTATAAACTCTATAGTTCAAAACACCTACTAGTTTGGTACTAAGTTTGGTACTAGTTTGGTGGTTACCTACACAGAATTCACATCTTTTTCCTTTTGAAATTCTTAAAATGTGCAGTAAAATTTAATTACATTAATCGTCCAGCTTTGTGCTAAAGCGGTAACCATTGGGGGAAATATATTGCACTATTCAAGTACGACTTTACAAGATAAAATGCTAGTTTATTTGCGCAGTTTTTTATTTTTACTTACACGCTTTTTAATATGCTTGATTTGTATGTTAATAAATATTGTTGCGACATTGTATTCGTGTAAGGAATAATAGCAGTAAATATCTGATTGCAGCAGTGAGTTTTTATAATTTATTTGTAACCAAACATTAATGAGTTGGAAATTTCATATTTTCTCGATTATTCAAACTTGAGTGAGTAGGAAGCATTAGGGATTTTTGGATTTTAGATAAAATTTGAGGTTTTGTTGCAGGTGGATAATGCCAAAATTGTGATACATACGTATTTATAAAGATGATTTCTGAGAGGCCAGACTCTGCAGTGCTGGGGAAATTAATCCAGCTTCATGTGTCGAGATGACATTATTGCTGACTATGGGATTTATTTTTATTTTACATGATATTTTATGATTTTATTACTTGAGTTTTGAGAGACTGAATGATGTTTTGTTTTGATTTTTTAGTATTGATTAACATAGTTTTGAGACCTTTGTTTCGAACAACTATGGACATGTAATTAGCCTGCAATAAATGGAATTTTTATTCTTTATATTTTGGAACAATAAAAGTACCATTTTCAGTTTTTTTCCAATGTGTATTGGCCCTACCATCTCTGTTTTTATGTAAAATCTACTTCTGCGACGATTACACAATACAATAAATATATAATATTCGAAGAGCACATTAAATGTGCTCTTCGAATATTACCCATTTTCTGAAACCTTTAGAATCGTCGATGAAAATACTAGAATCACTTGACAGTTTTATTACAGAATATTTTTCCCTTTCCCTTAATTACTTGTAAAAAACGTTTCAGCAGTAAAAATTACAGGCCCTAAAACAAGGAACACGACCCATACAGGTCCTAATAAATTATTCAAACGTTATTCACTATTCGTATAATGAGACCTAGAAGTGTATTCAACGGCAGAACTCTACTAATTACGACAAACTTTAAACAATACTGGACGCGAAACTCATCCCGAGAACAGTCGCCGCGCGGCTCATTGTGGACCCACAAATGCGGTCACACAGACTTTCGTATTATACATATTCAGAAAAACAATGGCGTCCTTGCGCCATTCAAACAAACTAAGACAAATGAAATATTTTTCCAGCTATTTATTAAACAATTTTGGGATTAATGGTGGTTATTTTTTGGTTGGGTAGGGGTAATCGAGCTGCGGCTTGGGAATAAAGAGAAGAGAGAACGTAGCGCCTTATTGTCTCTTCTCTTCTAGGTACAGTACGTATGCAACTGCTTACATCAGTAGATGTATGAAGTTGCATATGTACTGTACCTATTCTAATTTGAGAAACGACTAAGTACACATATATTTTTTTTTTTCAGTAAATAATTATAGGAAAATAGAGAGGAAAACGCTGATGCTGAATATTCGACAGTGGAGAGAAAAAAGAAATGGAACTAAAAAAACTGTCGATTTTCATTACTGAAAAGATGTAGACAGAGGCATAGTAAAATGTTTGATCATTAATATATTCCAGCACTAGGTTTCTAGGTTTCCCAGCACGGTAAAGGAATAATACATCGTGAGGAAACCGGCATGTCCTAGAACCAAAAATTCGAAGACATGTGACATCTGCCGACCCGCACTAGGTGGCTGCATTGCGTGGTGGATTACGGCCAATTCCCTCGCACAGAGAGGCCTGTGTCCCAGCATCATAGGCTGATTATGCTCCTAGGTTTTTAATCCAGTTACAAATCCTATCCAATAAAACTGAAAACTCACTGAAATAAATAAAATCCTTCGGTAAACTAGCTCAATATTTTTTAAGCTTGCCAAGATTTGCTGAAGCCAATCACTTTACTTTTTCACCATATTTTTTTAAGGTATGATATTGTACACAAGAACGTGTTTGCTTTTAATAAAGTAAGATCTTCAGTTTATTTCAAGCTCATAAATACTCAGAAAAAGTGTAAGTTTGTAACTTAATCACGTCGCTGAAGCGGTTACACGGTTTTGGATGAAATTGGCAGCATTAATGTATACTCGTGTAATAAAAACTGAGGCGAATAAGAAACAAAAAAAAAAAGGAGTGAAACAGAACTAAAATAATAAAATTCTACCTTAGCAGGTGCGGCATGATGAGCAAACACCGAAAATACATGTAGTTGAAAAGTTTCACATACGAGCCCCGTGATTAGGAGTCCACTTTCAGATTTCGAAAATAGACCAACAATAAAGTGATCTTCACACCGTTGATTTTGGTATGATCGCGTGCCTAGCCCATAATGACTTAAATAGAAAAATCTGATGAAGGAATAGCTTTCCTAAAAGAAAGAAGAAAAGCCCACAGCTTTTCCTAAATCTGACGACTTTAAAAACTCAGAATTGGACATTTTTTTATAGGATATTCATGGTGAATAAAAGTTATTTTGTGGAAAATGTTAAATTACGTTTCCAAACGTAACCATCGTATCGTATCGTTCCCAGTGATATATAAATATTTGACAGATTGATGGAGCCTTTTGGCAAATATGACGAAATTTCATTCATTCACAAAGGGGTTATAATTTTGCATCACTACATAGTATAAAACAAAGTCGCTTCCCGCTGTCTGTCCCTATGTATGCTTAGATCTTTAAAACTACGCAACGGATTTTGATGCGGTTTTCTTTAATAGATAGAATGATTCAAGAGGAAGGTTTATATGTATAATACATACATAATATAGTAGAGAAACACCGATAATTTTAGAGATTTCTAATGTGATGTCGCAAATAAACACTTTTTTGGCGCTTACATTGCAAACGCTGGCTGAGCCCTACGAGATAGATCAAAATAATGTACTACAGTATTGTACACATTAAAAAGGTCTACAAAAAAGTCCGCGATGATATAGGTCTATCTCTTAGGGATAACCCACAATAACCATTTTTTATCCTATACTTTTTACGAGAAACAATGACTCTAAAATTATCAGTGTTTCTCTACTATATTATGCATGTATTATACATATAAACCTTTCTCTTGAGCCACTCTATCTGTTAAAAAAAAACCGCATCAAAATCCGTTGCGCAGTTTTAAAGATCTAAGCATACATAGGGGCAGACAAACAGCGGCAAGTGACTGTGTTTTACACTATGTAGTGATCAGCATTGCACCCGTGCGAAGCCGGGGCGGGTCGCTAGTTTATCTATATAACAACGAACCGAGCAGCTTTGATTGCTATTTGAATTTGAAGCCTTTTTTTAAGATATGTCGGGATTAAGAAGTTTGGAAATATCAAACACTTAAAAGTAATGATTAAAAATTATGTAGCAAAAATAATACATCGTCAGAGTACACCATAAACAAAGTTGATTATTTTTAAATTTTACTATGACACTAAGTAAACTAATTATTTGAAAAACATCCTCATCTTAAGGGCTGTTCAACCAGCTGTCATAGTAAAATTTTCTATGCATGATATACCAAGGGGCGAACAAGGAGTATGTGGAGTGAGCTTTGTGAGGTGAATGCGGAACAAATCATTAAACACAGTTTGAGTAAGTAATGTTTTGGAATAAAGCTGAAATGTATGATTTGTAAATTGCAAACATCCCAAATTAGGACGTTTGTACTTGTGCTACCCGTGACCAAAGGTACGTACAAAAATATTCACAAAACAGACTAAATAAACAATGTAATCGATCAGACTTCATAAAGAATTTAAACTGTTTATATTATGTATCAGTGAACCACAATCGGATTGCAGCCACAGACTGCGGTATTTTTCTATCCGATGACTCTAACCGCTACGATATTGTGTCATTCATTTTACAAACAGTTTTGTCAACAGTATTTGGCTAGATATGGTCAGCAAGAGTGAAAACTCTAGAATCAGGCTGATTTATTAACCCTACAAATGTCATATGAACCAGCGATTGTTCATAATAAAAATGCACACGAAACGACAATCTATCTATACCATAGAAATGTAAACAACAGAAGTGGCAAGGGGGCGTGTCTGTGTTCAGGCGTCATATAGGCATGCTCATTCTGTTCAGGCAAATGGCTGTCTCCGTGAACTAGTGCGCCTTCGACCGTGATCGTTAAAAAATATAAGAATGCCGTGCTTTTCAGTGGTTTGTCGTACAACCCGAAGCTTTTGGCTTCGGTTTTTACATATAGTTTATTGTATGTTGCAGATTTAATTTTTCGAACATTTCAAACGTGTTTATCCCCGAAGTTATGTCTCTCTGATATAAAAATAGAAAAATAACGATAATAATGCTTAAACGCAGCACTATCGTCCCTTAGACGTGATTGTAAGGACCGCTGATGTATTCGTGTTGGCGTTTTGATACCGCAGCGTATATGTTTGCCGAACGCCTACTCGAATTTAAGGGTGGATTTAAAACGTTCAAATGTATTTCTTTTAGAATAGCTCATGAAGAATAATGAAGAACATCAGTTCAATGATCTCTTGCTATACATAAATTAGTTATACAGAAAACGTTCCAATGGAAACAGGCATTCAATCACTATTTGCGGGTAGCGTGCTCAATGTTGATTTTATCGTTACATTATTTCGTTGTTCGAGGGTTCTCGTATTGCCTTCTACACCGGTAATTTGTGAAACAATACCTCTCTTGGAATTTACCCTAAGCATTGTTATAATAACGTCTACAATGAGACTTTTGGAGTCACCGTTAGCAATTTAATCAAGTCTCCAATTTGATCTTCGGTTAATAAATTTGTTTAATTGTTCAAGAGTAAGGTTGAGGAGAGAGGTATTAGGATATATTTTGCGCTGAAATTGAGTTTAATTTAACTTTTGTTACTTCGATGACTTGATTTAATTAAGTGTATCGTGAATCTATGACTTTGGACTGCTACACAAGCTTTATTAATTACACAAAATACCATCTACGGAATTTAAAATAGAAATGATAAAGTGGCATTGAAAATAAAAACTAAGGTCATCATCTGCCTAGCCTTTTCCCAACTGTGTTGGGGTCAGCTTCCAGTCTAACCCGATGCAGTAATAAAATCGAAAATAAAGGAATTAAAAAAAATGCCTGCAATTTTTTTTTGCCATGTATTAATACAAATAATTATCGGGTTTTGATCCTATTCGTCATGAGCATATTAAGTACAAACCGAAAATACGTGAAAAATAGAGGAATCTTCACTTCGTGGTGTTTTTTATCGAGAAACTTTTAATATTTTGTGTTTCTGTTCCAAAAAAAGTTTGGAAATATCATGTAGTTACTTACATTATTTTAATTTTATACATAAATCTTATCAATTTCATGAAAAATCATATTGAAGTGAGGCTATTTGGCTTGATTCCCCTCTTAATACCATTAATTAACATGGCTACTACCTATCTGAGCTCCACAACCCAGTTACTGGGTAACGTGATACCCCTTGGCAAGACTGGTTGTCAGTCTTTCGGGCTTCAGACTACCCGAAAGAAAAAAGTATGGTACCTTCAAAATTATTTATACAATAAATAGCGTCCAATTTTGGTCTTCAAGCAGACGTTTGGCGTGTGCCATATAAAATAGAATTAAATAAACAGTGTTTAAAAGAAAAATAAACGTTGTAATCGATAGACATCTCATCTGTTCGATCTAATAATAAAAGCTGTTTTTAACCGACTTGAAAAAGGAGGATATGTTCGGTCATATATGGACGGATTTTCAAAATTCTTTTTTTGTTCGATAGAGGTTTATCCCGAAATGGTCCCATTTCAATTTCATTTTCATCTGGTGATGAGTTTCAGGGACAGACAACGGAACTCTTCAATAAATACCAGTAAAACAACCGCGATTGCTGCTATCGCATATGTATGCATTGTTTACGCAATCGCACAACATAACATCACGTCTGTACCCTATAAACGCAGACGCAGTACGCAGATGTGTTCAGTATACCACCGTACACCCTCATTTCTGTCAAAGTTGTTATTGGGGTACCTCTAATCTTGCAAGTAAACTTCTGGCATAACTTAGGTACAACTAAAAAGTAAAAAATAAAAACTTTTTTTATAAAAAAACAACCGCCTTCCAAAAAAACTCTACCAACTGAAAAATAACTTTAATTTCTGAAGCCGGTGTCAAAAACGAAAATGTGGAACCAACGACACCGACTTCCAAAATTAAAGTTAGTTTTCAGTATTTAGTGTTTTTTGGAAGGCGGTTGTTTTTTTTTTTATAAAAAAGTTTTTATATTTGGTTTAATCGTAAAGCTTGATTACTTGCAGAACGTTTACTAAGAAATAAGTATCTTATGATTGCAATCTGTAGCAGTAACAAGGATGGCCTTTATAGCGTGCACACAGAGACCAACTAAAGTCAACATTCAAATGGCACTGAGTAACTGCTTTAACTGCTTTGGTTTCTATGAAATCGTCTGATTGCTCGGTCTGTTTGTTTGCTTGTTCGTATCAGTCTATCGTATCGCAAGGCTGTATTGCATTAGAGTTATTGCCTGTAGGTCCTCAAGGAATGACGTAAATAAACATAATTTATTATCTATATGGAGAACGTAAAATAAGGGGGACAGTTTTCTTCGATGTGCGAATAGAATTTAGATCTTTGGTGAGTTTTTATTATAACTTAGCTACCTATCCTTCCAACAACAATAATGAGGTACCGAAATAGACTTTTATTAGTAACCTATCACTTGTCTTAACTTGGATCCTTTAGCCTGCGGTTTTACAAAAATTGTTACATTAAGCCAGATAAAAGTACCCAATGTCTTTCTCCAGGTTTTCTTTAAACCCTATGCTCAATATCGTTAAAATATATTCAGTAGTTTAGGTGTCAAGAAGTAACAAACAAATAGACGAACTTTCGGATTTATAATACCGCCAGAATGAAGTTGTTTAAGAACCCACTTCCCTGATTCCCCTCTACATCAAACCTATAGCATAATAATTATTCCCAAGAAACAAAATGACTGGAGTCCAACTGAAAATGGACTGCTTTTTCGGCCGGAAACTGAAAACGAAAAGGGTTTTTTTATATTTTTTATTATGTAGTAGTATATAGTAGATATATAAAAATATATATATATATATATGTGTATTATATAGTATGTTTTATTATTTTATTTATACGTTTAAACTTAAATCACATGAAAGTTTATCCTTTTTTCTAAGAGTTTTTTTTAATAATAATCAAACAATCACATTTCATATGCGAGAAAAGGCATTTTTTTTCTGCATTTTCAGTTACTGTGGTTTAAGTATTGGTAACTATGGATTTTCTCTGAATATATTATGAATTAAAAGTAATAATTTACCGGTTCTTATGTAATTTTTTTTCAGACGAATAGATAATAGTCGAAAATGGATATTTCAGATGAAAATTTCCAGAAACAAAAAACGAAATTAGGTTGGATTTTAAAAAAGACCCATATTCGAATATCATAACATTTTGACACATTCCCAACACACTTCGATTTGTATTTAGAGCTTGCATAAATATTTTGAACCTGTTATTATTATCCGCTAATGTCAGTACGTTCCGAGTAAGTTCGCCGTGCGTGACTGATGACCAATGTAACCCGTATTTATTGCAATTTACGGGTTATTACTGGGGGCCAACTATTATTTGAATGGGTTTGTTTTTGTGTGGAAAATAAGAAAATTGTGAGTGATTGAACTGGTGACATGTGTACTATAGGTGCACTTCTGCCTAACCATTCGGGAAATACACGCGTGGTGTTACGTTATGTTGTTTGTTTCGAAAATGCCGCGATAATGTGGGTAATATGTGCAAAGAAAAAGAAACAAAGAACAAGTATTTATTGTCACTCGTGCAGGAAGATCACAAATTTAACACAGTCAAAAATAAAGAAAAACAAATTATATTTAAAAAAAAAACCGGCCGATTGCGTTTAGTTTTTGTTTCGCCAATTGTTTTTTTCCACGCACAATGAAGGGTTCCGTAGTTGGAATGAGTTTATCCCAAGAACCAACTTAACATTGTAGTTGAAAATCATATTCTCCCATATATTGCAACTGCAAATGTAAGTTGGTCGACTATTACTCGTAAACTGTTAAAGTGGCAAGGTAGTTAATTATTATGCACAAGTATTTTTTTTTAAGTATTACCGTTTAGGTTATCAAAATCAGACTAATAAAATGAAATATATCAGTAAAATAAATAGTTAATCTTGCATTTTAAAGTCCAAGTGGATATTTTACCAATTTTGGATATAATGTGAAATGCAAATCTGCAAGTTATGAACCAATACTTTACCTCATCACAAGACACAAGGCTAATTCTCGTTATTAAAAGCGTTCAATATCTGGTCCTTTCACATTTATTTCACCTCTGACAGCAGCAGCCCAAAAGCAACCTTATTGTAACGATAATAAAGATCACTCTGATTTTGACAGACTTATCAATAGCAAACCAACAGCAACCCAACGACAATAAAGATCATTGTGCTTTTGACAGTGATGTAAAATCAGAAGTAAAATAATTGTGAATGGACTGTAGTCGCAATCTTATATCTGCGACAATCAATGTCAAAAACGTGTCAAATTGTACGAAAATCAGAGGTATTTATGACAGATCGAGACTGAGATTAGAACGCGAACTTTCTGGAAAATACAGCCGGTCGATTCTGTAAAAATCTCACCGTGAGTAGTTATGTGAAGTGAGCTGACATTCCATCTAATGCCAGATATTGACACTAATGACTGCTCATTTTAAGCTCACTTGACCTGAGTTATAACGGTGCGATTTTTACAGAATAGCACTTCAGGAATTGCTATTTCACATGCCATTTAAATATTAGACTCGTGTACCTTTGCTTTTCGCTCCAGTTTGGTCCCTCACGACGATCTCCATACCATCTTCTCGTTTCCACATGACCCTAGGAGGTGGTACACCGCGAGCCTTGCACGAGACCCTGGCTGTGCCACCTTCGGGAACCATCGTATCTCCCGAAGTCTCTTCGGGAACGAAGTCCGGTGGTATCACTACATCTAGGAAGCCCATCTGCGAAAAACGGAGAAAAATATTGTAAAATATTATCAAGTATGGGATCAGAACTGATTACAGAATTAAAGCATTTTTTAAATAAACCTCCTACTGCTAAAACCCTCTTCTGCAGATAATACAGATAAAAACGGTTGACGGTTTCCAAACACGTAGCTTAGGTAGGTAGGTCTGTAGCTCCCAATGTTATTTCAATTTATTTCCTATAATAAATATACAGTCAAACAAAAATAATAAACTGAAAACATTCTCTATTTGAGCAGTGGTGAGCAGTGCTGGCCTAGTGGTCACGGTCGTGACTTACGAGTTGTAGGTCGTAGGTTCGAACCCAGTCAGGCGTTTTACTTTGTGTAAATTATATGATCACCACTGCTCTAAAAACGGTGAAGGAAAATATCGTGAGGAAACCGGCATGTCCTAGAACCAAAAATACAAAGACATGTGACTTGTACCAACCCGCACTAGGACCGCGTGGTGGATTACGGCCTACTCCCTGTCACAAAGAGGAGGCATGTGTCCCAGCAGTGGGAAAAATGTAGGTAATGTATTCTCTATTTTAGCAATCCTTTTATCACAAAAATCAAATCAATATACGTATTGGATATATTACCGAAATCCAGAACGGATAACATCCTAAAATCAACAGCCCATCGCAAGTGTAAACAGAATCATTTAATCATCGAGAAACCTAACATAGTTCACATCGCTGATGAAATTAAATCTATATTGTGCGGTTTGCCGATCGCCAAAGCGAAATTATTTACTCGAAATTGCTCAGCGAGATGTTCTAATCATATTTTGGTTCAAAATTGGCACTAAATTAAAGTCTTTTCATATTTGCTTCCGACGTATTGAACCGGGAGCTACAGAAAATAAATAGAAGTGGCAATTGTTTTTGAAGCTACTGAAATATAACAGTGTTATAACACTTTTTGATGCTAAAACCTTTGTATTGGAGAGTATTCGTCGGAAATATTATAATTCTGAATAACAGATTTGTTCCGACTCCTGCAGATTAATAAGAATGAAGAATTATTTGAATTGAAATAAGTTTTAGCGTTTCCTTCATTTAATAAGTTTGTCGGGTGGTGCAAAGTGTTTGAAACATCGCGCTGTTGGGAGGAATAAAATGCTTCAATTAATTCATTTGTTTGAATGCTGTAGAAGCGATTCGCGTAGTCATATTATTGTACATTTCTCCATTATTCTTTCGTGTTCATTCATAAATATCTTAACTAAAATATTATTTTAATTGTATTATGCCTTAAATAGTGGTTAGGCACAAATATTAACATGACGAGGAGAAGACAAGACAATGACAAGGATTATCTATATATATGTATTACTAGCAGCGCCCCACGGTTTCACACGCATAAGTTTCGATCCCGTTAGAATATCGAGATAAAAAATATCCTATCTGTTAATCCTGGTTATAAACTATCTGTGTACCAAATTTTATCCAAATCCGTTTAGTAGTTTTTGCGTGATTGAGTATCAAACATCCAAACATCTTCACAAACTTTCACATTTATAATATTAATTATATTATATATGTATATAGTAGGAAAAATTAAAGTTATATTTCGTGCCCGTCTTTGTGATCACGTTGTTCTTCTAAGGCAGATCACACACTACAGCGCCACGAAAACGGAGACAAATTCCCGCGCGGAAGCGCGTTTTTATTTCATTCGTATGTAAAAAATCACACGCGTTATCTGCGCCCCGTCGCGTGGTGTGTTGTAGTGTGCGATCCGCCTGAGCTACGCTATGGATTTTGATGCGGTTTTCACCATTATTTAGAGAATACTACTCCGGTAGATAAATAGTTCATTAATATTAAACTTACACATATCTATTAAATACATCTCGGCTGTTTTATCAAGTCGTAAAAACCGGGCGAAGCAGGGGCGGGTCAGTACAAATACACACACACTAAAATACACTAGTATTTCATGAAACTATCATGAGAGTCAAGTTGTATAAATTACGGAGTAGAAACCTACATACATATCTTGATGACGTCAACTAACGTCCACAACAATCTATTATTAGCTTTTCAAACTATTTCAAGAAAAAAATGAGCATTATCACGTTACCCTTTCACGGTAAGTAGAGATCCGTGGTGAATCAATCAGCGTATTGAATGCTATCGATGTGTCTACGTCACGAGCCACTCATGCCCAACGGCAGGTCAGGCAACACGTTAAGAATTTTATTAGCAACAAGGGACGGTTTTTTTTTTCTTTCTGTGTTTTCTTTTTCTATTTGGAAAATATTAGGATGTTTTTAGCTTTAAATCTGGGGAATTGAATGAGCGTTATACTGGGGTAGGTAGGTATTTTGTCAGCAATCGTTTTAGAACAAAAATAAAATGAAAAATAAATAGATAGTAATTTTACAGGCACAGTTAAATTTGTACATCACAATGTTTGGTTGACCATTGACCCCCAAACTAAACAGGGCTTGTATCTTGGGGTTCGGAGTGCGAATGAGCAGAAAGAAATAAATGTTGGTTTACAAGGCAAGTTATTGAACCGTGTTTTTTGTTGTGTATGTTTGTGAAAGTGTGAAAGGGGGATGCATTATGCTGGCACGAAATTCCTTATCGAGGCTTGCGTTAGGATTTGTCAGGTAGAAATCATCACATAAGGAAAAAACCGTTATGCCCCCTCCTTGCAACATTCTCTCTTTCTCAGTCTCTGTATATTATATACGAGTGTGTGTGTGTACGTGCGAGTATCGCGTAACGAACTTCGTTCCTGACGGGGTCTCCCGATCTCACACGTTTTTTAACACGCTTTTTTATTGCGCCTTTAAGTGGCTTCAACCGCGAAGCATACAGAGCACGAAGATACCTCAGCGGTCGCCGCTACAGGCGGCATTGTCATCAAATTCCATATAAACCAAGCGTGTGTGTCACCGTTTACTCGCACACGACACTAATAACTTATACAGTTTTGAGAGCAGTAAGGATGAAATTATTTACGCAAAGTAAAGCGTCTGCCTGGGCCGAACCCACGACCTGCAACTCGTACGTCAGGGCCGTTACCACTAGGCCACCTTGTTTGTGTTCTTTAATTTTATCTATATTTTACTAACGTTTTTTCTAATATCATCACAGTACATGTAGCCAGCTATTGAACCATTAAAATTAAACAATATAGGTAAACTCACAATCATTTTAAGCTTAAATATTATAATAATTGATGAACCAGAAAATGTTCTCACATATCTTTTCTCATTAATGTGGTAACTACCAACTTTAAAAGTGGTTAAAAATGCATGAGCACTACTGCATAAGTTGCAATTTATGTCAGTATATTGGTTAAAGTGCCCCTCACCGCGTGACGCATTCTCGTTAAATTGTTCCTGAATTTTCAGTGCACCGCAGTCCATTACTTTGTAACAAGGATCCGGGCTGCGGTGTGTTAAAAAAAGTTGCTGAATTATACGCATGGTGGATTGTATTTTTGGGTAGGATTGGCTTAAAATTCCTGTACTTGATGGAAACATTGAAAATGTTCGCGTAAGTTCTATTTTCGAGAAGCATTTATCTCTTCATATATCGTTCGTGGATATAGTTTATCCTTATCTTAGTAGTATATCCTTACCGATTTCAATAACGGCGACTCTTGAAAATGATTATTATTATATCCTAGCGTGTGCCCTAATATGACTCGCCAGACCGAATACTGTTTCAAATACTCGATCAAAACGAATGCAATAGAGTAAGCCGGCAGAGCTAAAGGTATAGGTATCTCTTTACGTATTTGGCGTTTTTCGGTTAGCGTATCAAGGCGCTTTTTTTTTTTTTCGAAAGTTTACGCTTTTGTAGACAGTAGAGCGCCAGGATGACATATGTGAAGCGAGCCTCTCCCAACCTCTTGGATCAATAGCGCAATCGATGGGATGCCTCTTGAACACATCCTTATAGCGGAGATGTTGACAACCATGCTTTCGTTTACCTTCTTCCATCTCAGAGTAGAAGGCCACTTTGGCTAAATAGTTGTCCTCCATGCGAAGGACGTGTCTGAGCCTGAACCTGAGTTAACGCTGCATAAGTAAAGCTTCCATGCCATACATGTCAGAACGGCGCAGGACCTCCGTATTAGGAACGCGGTCCTACCATTTAATTTTCATTGGATTTTTCATTGGAATTTTCTTTGGATGGATCTCAAAACCTTAGGTGAAATGTGTCAAGTTTCCTTATGTCTGGTTTGTAGAGGCACCATGTTTCTGCGCCATAAAGAAGGACAGACCAGATTAATGCTTTGTAAACACTAACTTTTGTCTCTAGCTTCAGGTCATTGGATTTCCAGACACGATCATTAAGCCGTCCAAAGTTTGCAGCGGCATTTGAAATGCGCGATGGCGGTGGTTCGCTATAATGAGTCTAAAAAGATGCATAAAGAAGCTGAGAGTCATTTGCACTCTCCGTCATTGTGGTCATTTTTTTGGGACAGTCGAGATACCTGAGATTCTTTTGTTTACGAAGATCCAGGTCAAAGTGGAGGATCATAATATAGGATAATATATCATATAGGTATCCAATACGAAATGCAAGAAACATAATATATTTTACCGAAGCTCACATGAAATGTGATTAATAATATGTCTTTAATACGTTGTCTCATATCTATGACTAATAGATCTTTGATCCTAGATATATGATGCCCGTCTTACAAATGACGGACAAAAAAAAAAAATCATATCTACTTTTCTGAGTTTCTGATTTTACATGGCTGACATCGTTGAAGGAAAACATTATGAGGAAACCAGCATGTCGATTCTGTAAAAATCTCACCGTGAAAACTTGCGTGGAGTGAGCTGTCAGTGTCATTCCACTGAGACTAGGGATTAACTAAGCAAACATTTAAAATCATAATCGAGATTTTTATCATATTTTTTATGCTAATTCTATTGATCATTTTATATTATAAAAAACTAGTATTTTACTTGTCAAAACATTACTATTTTGAAGGGGTTTTCAAATAAAATAGCAAAACAGAAACTTAGTTAGAATATCAATTTTGTTTTGTTTTTCTCGTTTAATCCTTATACAAGGGCTAGTTTTTGTCCTAGATTAAAACCCCACAAAATAGTAATATTTATTTATTTAATTTTAAAGAAAGCTTACAGACTAATAACAATTTTGAATTTCGTGCATAAGTAATGACATTTGCTAATTACAAGCTTCCACATATTTTGACTATTAAAATACCAGCTTTGAAATTATATAAAAAGATCAATAATTCGCATAAAAAATATTATTAAAATCTCGATTGTGATTGTAAATGTATGCTTGGTCAATCCCTAGTATCAGGTGGGTTGACACTGACGACACAGCTCACTCCACGCTCACTTCACCTAAGTTTTCATTTATAGCTGGACTAGACTACTAGCTGTGCCCGCGGCTTCGTTAGCGTGCATGTAGGAAAACAAATTGGATTTCTTGGGCTTTCATTAAAAAAAAAAAAAAAAAACTAGCCCAAGTTACTCCTTATAAGATCAGCTATCTGCCAGTGAAAGTGCCGTTAAAATCGGATATTAGCTGATTCGGATAGCTAATTCGGAGATTAGCTGGAACAAACAGACAAACAAACAGACAGACAAAAAATTTCAAAATAGTTTTTTGTCATCAGTACTGTATATACTTGCATATGCATTTAGCAAAAAGCTGTTACTTTAATATGACAGTAAAAGGCTATGATTATACTCGTAATACCTGCCGTATTATAATTGTAAGCATAATTATGCTTCCAGGTATTCTTTCTTATTTTATCGACTCACCTGACTTTTCATAGGATCAGTATTAATTTGACACATGTATTGTCCCCTGTCTTCTTCTTGCACGTTCTTGATGTGAAGGTACCAAGTAGAGTGGTCGCTGTGGGAGACGGATACCCGAGGGTTGTGGGTGATCACGTGCTCGTGGATGGCCTGGATCGCCTTCGTGTCTGCTTTCACCCAGCCCACCTGGAAAATTGAGAAGTTGAGAAGGTTCTGGACATGTAGTGCCTCCAATTTTTCCTTCATAGTTTTTTTACTTCCTAATCTACTTATAAATGTTGTGATATTATGTGAAGCAATATTTTATGATACAAATAATCTAATAAGACGTTAATTTGCTGCGCCCTAAGAGCGCCATTTACTCATTAGTTAATCCTAGTCTTACTCTGTAGCTTAGTGTACATGTTCAATAAATTAATAATTAAACTAAAATTGGCATGAAAATAATGTCTACATTTTTGCAAGTTACGCATATGTTTGCAGTTACTTAAATGGAATATCAAAAAAATATATTGACGAACCAATAAAAATGTGTTTTTTAGGAAATTTATTGATCATACAAGGCAAAAAGAAAATGTATAGGGAGGGAAATTTAGTGTCTCAAGGGCGTATTGCAAAAGCACCACGCTAAGCATCAGCCTAAACCTGCCTTTCCCAACTTCTAAAAGCGAGGCCTCTTAACAACACTTCAAAAGTCATTGCGATGAATAATGTAAATCAGTTAAGTAAATTAATTAAATAGTAAGTATGTTAAGTAGATTGTTCTTCCGTTTTAGCAGAGAGAGCAGGCCTACCAAAATAATGGAAAGATTTTTCCGACTGTCAGGAGTCTATGTATTTAGCCCTGCATCCATTGAACATTGGGTAAGAAAAATCTTTGATCTTGAGACTGGTCATCTCTTCTCAAAAACTAAGAATGCTAGCTTAACGAAATAACTTGTGTTTAATAGACAATTAAATGTTCCTTAAATTAAAATAATAAAATGTATGTGTCACTTTATATTATATTCTTAAAAAATTATATAAACAAAAAAATAACCAATCTCATCTTATAGGAAAAATAGAAAAGCAAATTTAATTTCTCCCACTTTAAAATTTTCTTGAGTTTTAGTACTTTGTATTACCCCCACGTACTGTAACCACTACAATTATGTGGTTTAGCATGCTGTACACCAAGTTTTCTTATACTATGTTGGGGAATATTTTTCCATTCCTCTACAAGCGCAACTTTGAGCTCTTGAAGCGTGATCGGGGAATGGTTTCGGTGACCCACACCTCGTCCAAGCTCGTCGAGTCGTCGTCGTGAGAAAGCGGTTTTGAAGCATTGTGTTGACCATGTATAGACGTTCTCGTGCTATGGTACACAGTGCTATGGTGCTTGTGCCTGGTCTGCGTAGGTTAGAGCCGGTTTCCTCGTAACGTCGGAGAACTGACTGTACAGTTGACACCGACACACCAACTGTCCTTGCTGTATCACGCTGACTCCGGTCGATTTCCAGCATTGTGAGAATTCTGGTGCATTTTTCAGGTGTAAGCGACATTATAACAGCTTCAATAATGAATATTGAACATCAGAAACGCTGTTTACCATTGAGATGGGATATAACAGGAGATGCCCTGTTATTCTATACACGGTTGTAGGTAGGTGCCAGAGCAGCCATCTTTGTCGCCAAGTTTCGTGGTAGTTCAGCTGTCAAATGGTTGTTTATTTTTTGTATTATTGAGATTTGCGAGAAAATTACGAGGACTTTACCTTTAAAACTGCATGTAAATGTTGAAAAACAGCAATTCAACATGCCTGTGTGTTGTATTGTGAAGTGTGGTGCAAGGAAGAATGAAAATCAACCTCAACTTTCTTTGCACAGGTTAGTAGCCGGTTTTCATGCATAACACATACAATAATACACATTCGATGATATAATTGTAACGCGATCATGAATTTATGGCTAAAGTATTGATATTTGGGTGAATTTCCGTATAACAGACCTTTTTATTATTTTGTTAATTAATTCGTTTGTTTACAATAATATGTCATAATAGAATAGTGTTGTACCGTTGCCTAATAGTTTCCGGAACTAGTTCCTCCGCTGGAACGATATCGGTATATTCTGCTATGTTAACATAAATAGTCGTGCGTCTTATTAGCTCCGATTGACCTTGCTAGGTCCGGCCCGTGGTTCACAGCACCAAAATCAAAATATTTTCTTTCACATAGTGCCCATGTAGGTTACATGGGCACTTATGAAACGTCAGAAGCTAGATGCACGGTTCCAAATGGTGGTTTCCTATGCAGAAGAACCAGCGAGAAACTCCACGGTTACTCTTTTAAAAACAATTGGCTTTTACAATGTCTTCTATTTTTTTAAGTACCTGGTACTTGTTGACAGGCCTACACTGTCCTCCCCTACCTATTAACATTGTAAAAGCCAATTATTTTGAGTAACCGTGGAGTTTCTTGCCGACTCTTCTCCATAGAAACCACCAATTGGAACCGTGCACATAGCTTCTGACGTTTCCTATTGATTTTAGTTTCATATGCTAATATAATATAGCTGTAACCAAAATTATTTATTGATAAAAATACTTGCACTTTTTATAGGTTTCCTAAAAAGGAAGGACTAAAGAAAAAGTGGTTAGAGGCTATTGGTGAAGAAAATATTAATCCCCGACATAAAGAATGGTACCTCTGTTCACTTCACTTTGAAGAAAGCTGTTTCAATAGAACACTTGATGTAATGAGATTACATGATAACTCTGTTCCCACAGCATTTTTGGTAAATGTGTATTAAAATGATTGATTAATAATAGCCTGGCCGTTTGGCCTGAAATAAGTAAATAGATAAATAAATGATAAATGATAAATGATTTATTTTCTGTAAGTAGGTTTGTACAAACACTTTTACATGTCAATCATATTTTTTAAACTAGATGAGGTCGGCGTTTCCTATCTGACTACTCTGAGAAGAAAGGCCGAAACAAACTCAGAGGTCACAGTCTCTTTTAAAGTCCAGACATAATCTTGGTCAGATCATGTGAAGACCATGCAGATTGGTGTCTGAAATGGTCTTTTGAGTAAAGAACCACACAGATTGAGCGGACCTGTCCAGTCAGTGCACGCATTTGTCAAAAATTGTGTAGCTCAACTCAGAACTTGAGGAGCCTTACGATTCGACGAACAATACCAATGAAAGGACATTTGGGTAGGCCGCATAAATTACTCAAACTGCCAGACCATGATTAAAACTAACTAAGAAGGAAAAAAGAAATGACCCACATAGTCTTCACACTCACAATAATAATAATAAAAAATAAGATACTATACAAAGTAAATATCCATGTCATTGTTTATATAAAATTCATCAATGTCAATGTGTATATAAAAATCCGGACATCATCTTTGATCTTTGAGGACCATGTAGATTGGTGTCTGAAGTGGTATTTTGAGGGAAGAACCACACAGATTGAGTGGACCTGTGCAGTCAGTGCACGCATTCGTCAGTAACCGTGCAGCTCAACTCAGAACTTAAGGAGCTCAACGATTCGACGAGCAATACCAAGGACAGAACATTTGTGTAGACCGCATAAACCACTCAAACTGCCAGACCATGATTAAAACGGAAACAATATATAAGAAATAATAATAATATATATATTAATAATAAGAATTATTATTAATTAATATATATCTTCTTATTATTATTAATAATAAGAAGATATATATTAATTACATATATAAAAATCATAATAAATAAATAAATCATATTCCACAACTTTCACACAACGCCATCTAGTCCCAAACTAAGCAGAGCTTGTGCTATGAGTACTAATTATAAAGTATCTTTATCGAAAATAAACTAGGATACGTTACTATAAAGTAGGCAACCTTAGTTAGAACGGACTATAAGTTAGTATACTATATTATGATCCAAACGTGATAACTAGTACGACTCGTATTTAGTATCGATACTCGTTATAGTAACACCAATGTTCCTTGATTGATACAACCCTAGCAATGGCAGCCATTTTTTGAGACAATATGAGTTGTAGGTAGGCACCCTTTTTTCGTAGGTATTTCCAGTCCATATATATATGTCTATGCTGTTTACATACCTTTTTGTATGACAGAATAGAAACAAAAGCAAAAACAGACGCAGAAAATTCGTAGTTCCATTTACAAAAGTTCCATTTTTTTTTTGTCATTTTCGATAGCATAACCTTACAGTAACTGAGAAGGTTTATTACTTTCATTTAAGGAACATTTAAGTGTCTATTAAACACAATTTATTTCACTAAGCTAGCATTCTAAGTTTCCGTGACTTTCAGGTATCTTTATGTGACCCTAATTCATTGCTGTCGAATGTATTTGACAGTTAAAAAGTGTCTGTAAATGGTTCAATTGAAATAAATGCTTTGAGTTCGAGTTGTGAAAAAAAAAAAACTGATTTTTTGGTAAGCAGTTTTTTTTATTCTGCCTAATTTATAGGTCAAGTCAAACATTAAAATAAGGAAAGGGTTCGCTTAAATTAAACATAAACAAAACTTAGTAATTACGTACGCAGCCTTAGGTAGCTAACCTACATTTCTTTTTATTAAGATTGCGCCTTCTGTAGTGAATTGCCCTAACTTTTTAAAGCTCCGCGATCTTTGGATAAGGCATAGAAAAAAAACTAAAAATTAACAAACGCTACGCTTGGTTATGGATGGAAAAAACTTTGCCCAAATAATATGTAAGGTATCCATGTCAAACTTCATCTAGCCGCAGACTGTGAAGTACGCGGTTATACGTCTACGTCGGTACATACAATAATTAGGGTTTGCACGTTTTCTTCTAGAGTATCCTCCTCAGTCCGCCACATTTATACCTCAAGATTCGTAAAGACCGGTGGTCCTTAATAACGGACTAAATGGGAGATGGCCCTAAGTACTCAGATTATACATTTGAATTCTCATTGTCATGTCCGGTTATTACAAATGTATATCAGGACTTATATATATCACGACTTTATGACATAAGATAATTTGTCCGTTATAATGATCTCAGGGACTCAGGAGGGTATATTCTTAGTATCAATGCGGTTTGGGTATTGTGCTCAGTGTGCAGTCAGATTGAAAAAGATGTATTTATTGACCCGAATTAATTTGTTTGTCTATAATATTTGTTCCTTAATATTATTGTATCAATGTGTAGCCACTTGTAGCTAAGTAATAACAGACGCACGGGTCATCGATCAGGTTAAGCTATGCTTGCCGCGGTTGGTCAGTGGGTGGGTGACCATCTTCACATACCAAGACCCCCCGTGCCTCGGAAAGCACGTTAAGCTGTTGGTCCCGGCCGTCATTCGTGGATCTTTGACAGTCGTTACGGGTCGTCAGTAGCCCGAAAGTCTAACAACCAGTCTTACCAAGGAGTATCGTTTTACCCAGTAACTGGGTTGTGGAGGTCAGATAGGCAGTCGCTCCATGTAAAATACTGGTATTCAGCAGCATCCGGTTAGACTGGAAGCCAACCCCAACATAGTTGGGAAAAGGCTAGGCAGATGATGTGTAGCCAAGAGTAGTGCTAGCCCAATGGTAAAAGCCCGCGTCCGGGGTCCCGTTGGCAACCTTTGGGCACGGAACCCTAAATAATGAACACTAAATATGTATAATAAAACTCTGATAAATTTTGGTGAAGATTAAATTTGAGCCCACAAAGCTATTTATGATGCGGTTTAGACAATCCAGCTCTCTATCGCGGCTTATGGCTAATCCGGGCCGGCTAAACTTTTCAACTTCATAATTTTACCGTGGCTAGATAGTTTATTCGGCTTAAAACCAACTAGCTTACTCAAGTTAACTAAGATAATTAATATTCAGCCACTCGACTTTGTAATAATATAGTTGTCGGAGGAAGGGCGCAAGCTTTTTGTCTACGGACTATTAATATAGATTCGAAGTAATAAACGCTCGATTTATACGCGAATTACTTATTCAGTTCACTATAGTAAAATACCTGTAGGCTGAAGCTGAAATTCAGTGAAGCTTCAAGCTTATATTATGATTTTAGGTTAAAATAATTTGGTTTACTCTAGTGTAAAGGAAGCAAGCAGTTGTATGAGGTGAATAAAATCGTTTTTACGTGAAGAGATTTCGTAGAATATCGTTTGTTGTGGTACAATTTACTCAATCTAATCATTTTTGTCAAACTAATAATCGTTGTCAACTTTTACTATCATATCAAATTAAAAAAACTTTTTATAAAAAAAAAAGACAACCGACTTCCAAAAACACACTACAAAGTGAAAAATAACTTTAATTTTGGAAGTCAGTGTCGTTGGTCCCACATTTTCGTTTTTTGACACAGACTTCCGTAATTAAAGTTATTTTTCACTTTGTAGTGTTTTTTTGGAAGTCAGTTATTTTTTTTTTATAAAAAAGTTTTTATTTTTCACTTTTTAGTTATACCTACCCCACAAAAATTCGTATAACACGACTTACTATGTAAATATCAGTGACAGGAAGTTATTAAAACATCATCAATATAAACTAAGTGAAAAAATCGTATTACTGAAGCAAACTCAAAAATTTTATAACATTTGAATTAATATGGGACCAGCCCTGAGGCATACCTTATCCATCCAAAAAAGTTTAAAAGTGAACACTATTACTTTTTCTGTCATGCTTATTAGTTCTTTCTCTCAAAAAACCTTAAATGTAGACCCTCATTATATTTTCGTTTATCCATGATGTCTTGGTGAAAACATTCTCCCTATTCTAACATGTTAAGCCCATAGTTTTAAAGTCTTCTAACATGTTATCAACTAGCTCTCGGTAAGATTATTATCATAAATAACTACAACAATGCAAACTTTTTAAGGAGTATGGGTATCTTTCCTTTATTTCAGCAACCAATGAATAGAAAAATCCTAAAATAAAATTTAGGACAAAGAAAAATGTTTTTTTTTTTTTTTGTGAAGTTGTGAATAGTTAGAATATACTTACGCGAAAGTTGCCCAGGTTCACAACTATACATTCGAAGGTTGCGTCTCTCCCGATAGGCACCGTCAGATTCGTAATGGGCTCCCCAAACTCTGGGACCTCGATACCTCCTGACAACAAACAGAAAAATATGATTAAACTTGAGAAAGATACGAAAAGTTAAGCTGAAAATGAGATTTTCCTTAAACGAATTAGTTCATTGGATTTCAAACGTAATGAACTAAGTTCTAAATCCTATAATTAAGTCAATTATACAATGTGGAGACAAAATACGACAGTAAGTTTAAACACTGACAAAACAAATGCATAAGAGTATTTTGGAACTATCAAATAAATTGAAATTAAAGACGTGATTTTTTCAAACAAAGTAAATAGGTAGTACTCGTATTGATGGGATGACTATGGGTTTTGCCAATCTTTTGCTAGCTGTCATCATCATCTGCCTAGCCTTTTCCCAACTATGTTGGGGTCGGCTTCCAGTCTAACCGGATGCAGCTGAATACCAGTATTTTACATGGAGCGACTGCCTATCTGACCTCCACAACCCAGTTACTGGGTAATATGATAACCCTTGGTAAGACTGGTTGTCAGACTTTCGGGCTACTGACAACACGTAACGACTGTCAAAGATCCACGAATGACAGCCGGGACCAACGGCACCGTGGACCGTGGACCGGCCCAGGAGGGCCAGTCTCGGCAGTGCCGTTCATTCTCAAGCAGCCATCGTGTAGAGACTGTTGTCCAGCGGTCACTGTGCACGCGGCTGACGTGACCCGCCCAATCCCATGATCCCCGTTTTAGAACGCACCGTGTCATTTCATACTCTGTCAGTTCATTTATCGCCTAAAATTCTGCGCTTCATTGATATACAACGTGTAACGTTAAATGCGCAAAACCTCTTAAGGGGTCATTGTACTCATCATTATGAACAACTTTTACTATGGGACCAAACCGGAAATCGCGAAAAAAAAATCAGCTGTTCCCTACATTTTGACGAGTTATGCGAACATAAATGTAGGGAACAGCTGATTTTTTTTTCGCGATTTCAGGTTTGGTCCCATAGTAAAAGTTGTTCATAATGATGAGTACAATGACCCCTTAAGAGGTTTTGCGCATTTAACGTTACACGTTGTATACATGTTTTTTTTACCGTCTCCAAATTTTTACAGGATGTTCTACCCATGAATATGAACAACTTTCACTATGAAACCAACTGTGAGATCACGAAAAAAAAATCAGCCGTTTCATACATTTTGGTCAAGTAGGTATTGAACTTTTGTACTAAACAGCTGATTTTGATTTCGTGATTTTAGAGTTAGTCCCATAGTGAAAGTTGTTCGTAGTCATGAGCAGAACACCCTGAAATAATTTGGATCCTGTAAAAAAATATCTAGAATATTGCATTAGATATACGCAGTTTAATTTGTTGCCGTATTGTCGTCTCAACCTTGTATAAGCACCAAAAAAAAACATTAAAAGGCTCTTGGATTCTTAAAAACTTTGCCCGTTTTCACGCTAAACTGTATCACATATACAGAACAAGGCCACATACCACAGACCAAGTTCCTACCCCAGTTACCTGCAAAACCAAACGCATCGCGGCTTCGTGCTTAACTGATGAGTGTGACGTCAGCGTTAGTTAGCGCTGGTATGTAGTTGGCTTATCGGACGTCACACAAAGTTGCTCGCGATACTGTCGCCAGCAGTTGCACCTAGCTGGGACCTTGTGCAACAAAGTGTCAACTAACCACTTCAACTTGTACCGTTATTCGCAGTTCAACTTCAGAAATGTGAAGTGACACGAATAACTTTGCCAAGTGATAGTAACTATGTAGGCATAGACCGCTGTGCTCGCGATCTTGTTTGGGACTATTGCTCTGACATGATTTCTTGTATGAATTTTTGTTAATAGAATATTTTTATGTTTTTTGCTGACGTAGGACATCATTATTGTTGTTGTTTTTTAAGTGTTCGGAATTTAATTAATTACTTATGTTGCATATCTATGAATCTATGTAGGTATACATATGTTAGAGTGGATTCTATAATGTGTACAAAATGACCAATAAAAAAATAATCATATGAAATTCTACTTGTAATTTCTTCTCTCCTGTGGTCTGTATATTTTTTTAAGATTAAAAAGAGGTATGTTCCGACACTTGTATGCAAACACCGTTTGTTTATATATATACATGACATCAATGAGCTTCACATTTATTTTTCACTAGCAGTGCCCCTCGGTTTCACCCGCATAGGTTTCGATCTCGTGGGAATATCGGGATGAAAAGTATCCTATGTGTTAATCCTAGTTATAAAATATCTGTGGGCCAAATTTCATCAAAATTGGTCCAGCCGTTTGAGCTTAAAGAAGTAACAAACATACAAACACACACACACACTTACATTCACAAACTTTCGCCTTTATAATTATTAGTGTGATATTTTTTAGTTCAATTCATCAAACACAAAATTTGCTCTTCACATCGTTCATAATATTATCGCATAATAGCCAAGATTGCACCAACGTAATTTCACTCTTAGAACCTAACTAAAAGCACGCTATTTCGAAGATTATTTTGTTACACACCCTGATAATTTTGTCACGAGAAAAGCAAAATATTCGGGATCGAAATAGGGAGCGTCGGATCATCACAACCTATTTTGTCATGGTCGGAAGATCCCATCTTGAAACCCAACCAAATACTATATAGGATGTAGGCATCCTTTCAAATCGCTGACGTGATGAGTGTCAATATCTTATCATGATAAAACAAAAAATAATAATAAATTTGATGGTTTCTAACTTCAAGTAACAAAACTGCCAGCAGTCGATTACCCCCAAAAAACACTTCAAATCATTCCTTATTTTTATTTAATAGTGTTTAGATATCACAACGTCTGCAGAGTTTCGCTAGCTATTTTTTTTTAATGTTTATTAATGCATAATGTTACAGTTTTAATTCAGAATTTTATTTAAGACTCATAAATATCATCTACATAATTATCATATAACTCAATAGGATCCTGCCGGTCGATTCTGTAAAAGTCTCACCGTGAAATCATAATGAAGTGACCTTGAAGTGAGCAGTGTCAATAGTGTTAATCCCTAATGACAGCTCAATCCACGCTCACTTCACCCAAGTTTTCACGGTGAGATGGTTATAGAATCGCACGGCTGTACTCGTATAACCCAAATTATTAATTAAATGTCATGTCACACAGTTTTAATGCCAGCATAATTTTAAATTTAACACACTATAAACGTAAACAAATTTCAACTGTAGTGCAACTTTAGTGGGCAAGTTTCACACGTTTTGCAAATAGCCATGGTCCCTAAGTGAGAAAATTGCAGTTGGGCCAGAGATACCGTGCGTTAGAGGAAACTAAAAACGGTGTTCTGTATCCTTAACGAGCGCCCAGAGGCGGCAAACTGTGAAAGCTTCCCTACCAACATTCAAAACATCATTTTGCTTTTTCCATTCCATAAGTTAGACCATCTTTGTGAAACTAAATAGCTAAAGACTTCTAGTGAAAAACTGCTCGAGCTTTAAAAGATTGATCGTAAAAATAACAACACTTTTATGAATATCAGATAGCGTAAAATATTTTAAACAAACTTTATTTACGCTTCAGCGTCCTAATTCATCGTTTGCTGAAAACTACAGAAGTTTTTACCAATTTCTTGAGAAGGAAGGCAAAAACTGTGTGACGAGTTACGTAAAAAAAGTCTGACTTTTAAAGAACATTTCTCTGTATAACGACAAGTATGGAGGGATGTAACGTTACCGAACGGTCTCGTGGAAGGCAGTAAAAACTGCCATTTTGCAACGACAGCGTCCACAATATCGTCACAGACTGGGACGCAGTAAAATGTTTACAAAATATCCTGCTTTTGTTGTGGGTGCCACTAGAAGTGTTGGATATTGCTTTTGTATTACCGTTTTAGCGTAAACTCAGTCGGCCATTTTCCTGCAGCTGCGGTAATCGCTCTGTTTTCGGGAACACTTGTACAACTCATCTCTAGGAAATCTCTATTCATGATTCACGTAGCATTAGGAACGTGAAATACACCTTTATTAATGGATATTATCATACCCACTGGATATTATCTATAATCTAGTAATAGGTACATTATTATTGGATGATATATATGGACATATTGCAGGTAATTAGGGTAATTGTTTTCTTTTCACGTCAAGGGGCCCTTGGCTAAATAATAACCGCCGCACAGGTCGATCGATCAGGTTAAGCTACGCTTGCCGCGGTTGGTCTGTGGGTCTTTACATAACGAGACTCCTCCGTGCCTCGGAAAGCACGTTAAGCCGTTGGTCCCGACTGTCATTCATGGATCTTTGACAGTCGTTACGGGTCGTCAGTAGCCCAAAAGTCTGACAACCAGTCTTTCCAAGGGGTATCGTAATACCCAGTAACTGGGTTGTGGAGGTCAGGTAGGCATTCGCTCCATGTAAAATACTGGTAGTCAGCTGCATTCGGCTAGACTAGAAGCCGACTCCAACATAGATGGGAAAAGGCTAGGCAGAATGTTTTGTTTTCACGTCATAGTTGACCTAACAAAACTGCCATAAACTATAAGAAATGAAAACGATAATTTTAGATCCTCATTTTTTATGTTGGAAAGTTATTTTCCTACGTAGGTAGAACTTCAGTTAATCAAGTACCTACATTTCTCTAATACAAAATCAAAGATAATACCAAAACTTCCCAAAGGTTATACATTCCTAATAATGTAGCAAAATTCTACTATAACTTCTAAAACTTATTAATAATGATTAGTGCCCAAGTTTTCTCCAAACTTCAATCTTTTCTGACACTTAAGAGAGGCTAATCGAATTAATATTTTCTCTAATTTTATTACAGAGTGACTGACCTTAAACTCAAACTCAAAGCATTTATTTCAAATAAACCAATTACAGGCACTTTTGAATTGTCAAGGGGTCGGTCAGTCAGAAATATGAAGCTAGTTGCCCATTCCGAAGCGTAGTACCTGTGGAGAAGAACGGACAAAAAACTCCACGGACACTTTTAAATCAAAATAATATGGTTACATCATTCATGTTAAAAATTATGCATGTGAGAATGATGCAGAGAGTTAAAAGCGTCCGTAATTAAAAGATAAAAAAAACCGGCCAAGTACAAGTCGGATTCGCGCACGAAGGATTCCATACCATTATCTAGAAAAAATCACGTTTGTTGTAAGGGAGCCCCCTTAAATATTTATTTTATTATATTTTTTAGTATGTTTTGTTATAGCGGCAACAGAAATACATCATCTATGAAAATTAAAACTGTCTAACTATCACGGTCAGCGGAGTCTTAGTAATAGGGTCCCGTTTTACCCTTTGGGTACGGAACCCTAAAAATAATTTCAAATCGTGGGAAAGGGCCCTTACTTGTCCTCAAATTTTGGACATGCCGGTTTCCTCACGATGTTTTCCCTCACCGTTTTGAGTATATCAATTGGAATGAGTAAAATTTATTAATTACTACACGCTTTTACAATTCCTAACGATATTATCGTGAACGGCCACGTCTATGTGCATAAAATCTATGGAAATACGTGCACGTTATTGTTGACGGATCATTAGAAGCGTCTTCATATTTCCATAACTTTTACTTCCCTGTGTTATCGTGATGTCATGACACGGACGGGGTCGTCTACGATATAAATATCGTCACGTTTTTTTTCTTTTTTTACTAGCCTATGTTGTGTCCCACTCCTCCCATTTTTCTTCCAAACCTCCCTGTCTGGTGCGATCTCTGGCCACGTTGGCCCTGTAAACGTCATCAGATCATCACAGCACCTTCGCGGTGTTCTACCTCGACGGCGATATCCTTCCTCAGGTGTCCGGTAAGGGACGATAGAAATCTAACGTCACGTTAGAACTGATAAAATGTTAACCTCTAATTTCTGCACCATTTAATTGAAGTGAATCAATTTGGTTTAATTATTATTGCTATTATTAAGTAATATCGTACACATAGAAATGTAAGTACATGTGTATTACAATTGTACGATATTAATAACATTACGTAGTGTCGCGATGGGATTATATGTTATCAGACATCAGGCATTTGTGTATCGCAGTTAATTGGAGCTAACACATTGATTAAGGTTAATGAGATGTTCGGTTGATATTTAATTAGAAAGTATGTTATCCGGGTTGGTGAGAAGGAAAATTTGAATAAAGTGATCGAGGAAAGATGGATAGTTACTGGGTCTTTCAGACTTCAGTCTGAAAAAAGATGTACAATTATAGATAATGTATTTTTTTTTGTCTCTTTACTCTTTCACACGCTGCTTACATCTCTCTATCTAATGTCCTATCGCAGGCATGGTGGAAGAGATTTCTTATGAAATAAGCATCACCTTTGTACCTATTTCTCTGTTCTGTTTTTTCTTGTCTGTTTATATAATTATATGTGTAAATAAATGGTAAAATAAATAAAATAAAATAACCCTTGTTCTTGAGGTAATAGATAATTACTATTAATGCACAGTATCTTACCCAGAGCAATTGAAAAGCATAATTATTGCTACGCATAATTATTGATAAAGACACTGAAGAAGGAGTACTTTTAGTCCTTTCGCAGTTATTCACCTCGGGCATCAGCAACCCAGTAGCAATCTTATTGTACCGATAGTAAATACCACTGTGATTTTCACGGTGGAACACCCTGTAAAAATTTGGAGCCAGTAAAAAAAAGAACGCTGTATATGTAACTCGTACATCACACTACCTGGTATTATATCTCCTTCTCTCATTCACCCATCAAAAGGTTGTCTTTAAAAGATCGCTTTTAGCGATGAGGCCGCCCATTGTGTCACCATATGTAACATTTCTACATTTATATCTGTGATTTGTATGGTTCACACAATAAAGAGCATTCTTTACATTATATTATATATTTTTATTTTTTATACTTTTATTAAATTCTTTATAATATTTCCTTTTAAACATATTTCACAGTTGACATTTCACCCTCTACCAACAGATGCACATAACTAACTGTTCTCAACATTAAATACGATGTTTATCACAGTTATTATTTTACGTACAAATTTTCAACGTCGCAATATCAACGGTGATACGTTCATAAATTCAATGAAATTACCCATCTTTCTGCGCTTCAAAGACCCCATATATTTTCCAGTCGAGACAGCGCCTTGCCATGTGGACCATCACGCGAATGATAAATCAGTATGGCTCGCAATATCTACTGAAATATCGCGACGAATATTTAAAGTTGAGATTTTATAGCGTTTTGAAAAGTAAAGATTTCAGGTTGAACGTGAATATTAGGATCTCTTCGAGTGTTGGATTTTTTACCTGCAAGAAATGATTTAAGTACTTATTGTTAGCAATCAACATCACAAACGAATATAGTCGGGAAGCTTTCGAAAGTGAGTTTGTTACGCTTTTATGCTAAAATAGCTGAACGGATTTGGATGTACTCAAATATCCATTATGAATTGTGATAATTAATATCGTAACACTGAATTAATACTCAATACTCAATCTTTATTTCCATTACACAATGTGTACTCAGGTGGCAAGTTAAAAAAAAGAAATTGTGTTCATTATGGACCAAGTCGGGCACAGCAAAAAAAAAAAACAAATTTATGTAAGAGAGAGGAAACTTTAAATAGCGAATCTTGAATCTAAAATAAATCTCATCATCATCTGCCTAGCCTTTTCCCAACTATGTTGGGGTCGGCTTCCAGTCTAACCAGATGCAGCTGAATACCAGTATTTTTATCTCTAACATAAATCTAATGATAGAATCTAAAATAAATCTAATGATACCATATTAGGGACGCTTTATACTATATATTTTATCGCTTAGATATTCGTTTAGACTGTAATTGCATTTTTTAATTAAAAATTGTTTTAGTTTTTTTTTTTTTTTTATAAATATGTTCATTTTATCCAAATGCTTTTTTTTTAATTTAGTGTTATAATTGCAACTCATAATTAATATTTGAGTGCACTACAAAACAAAATTTCATAATTTATAATAATTTAGTAATATTGAAAAAATAATCAAAACGCAAAGTATTTGACAGCTATTTGCGACCTTGCCCACTTTCAGAAACCACCCTTTTGTTTCTTAGGTACAGTAAACCTCACATCAGTGCCTGGAAACACTAGCCCAACGAAAATCACACCTACTGCTACGACATAATTATATCAATGTCAAATTGTAACCTAACACTTATGTATGTGTTGACTGTACTGCAGTTAGATATTTCAAGGAGTCAGTAATATAAGTGTCTTTGATTTTCTGTTTTGGCGACAGGTTTGAGTGATTTATTTCAGGCAAATAATAACAACCGTACAGGTCGATCGATCAGGTTAAGCTACTCTTGCCGCGGTTGGTCTGTGGATGGGTGACCATCTTTACATACCGAGACCCCTCCTTGCCTCGGAAAGCACGTTAAGCCGTAGGTCCCGGCTGTCATTCGTGGACCTTTGACAGTCGTTACGGGTAGTCAGAAGCCCGAAAGTCTGATAACCAGTCTTACCAAGGGGTATCGTATTACCCAGTAACTGGGTTGTGAAGGTCAGATGGGCAGTCGCTCCATGTAAAATACTGGTATTCAGCTGCATCCGGTTAGACTGGAAGCCGACCCCAACATAATTGGGAAAAGGCTAGGCAGGTGATGATCAATAATCCTCAAGATAAGCCCGACGGAGGTTCGTGTGTTTTCGCCGCAGGCACTAAGCGGTGTCAACGCACTCTCCAGAATTTTAGGTTATAGCTGTCTCAAGGGAAAAGATCGCGATGTGAAATATTAAAATGTTCAGGAATATTAAATATTAATGAAATTATGTAGGTAGGTAGTACCTTCCTGGCGCCGGTGTGATATTTTTAAATTTGAATCGTAGAATATTTTTGATTAAAGATAGCGGATAGTTTCTGGTGGAAATGTGTAAGTAGTAGTTGCAGTTCTGCCGTCCGTCGAGAGAATGCATTCTTGACACCTCTCAGTGTGACAGTTCTAGAAGCTAATTAAGATCAAATTCGAAAAACACGTATTCCTTTGTATGAAACTGACAGGTGTCAAGAACGCATTGCCGAACTGTAGGTAAGTTAGTTAGGTACAGACGCCAGTACATCAAGCTACCCGAAACTGTCAAATTTTCTCAATTAACCTTGAACCTTATGCTTTAGCAATAAAGTTGAAAATCTATTAAAGAAATTTGACAGATTGTGGTAGCATGATGTGCTGGCGTCTGTACCAACTTGTGGTGGAAATTTATATGGTTACAAAAGAAAATGAAAGAAAATACACTACCGACCCTTATTTGCGTTTATGGATATTTCCTCAGTTGTAATATGATTTAGGTTCCAGACGTCCACAGGGGGTTGGAGACGGACGTCAGGAAACTTGAATGAATGCCCATAAAATATACGTAAAGGGGCAGTTGTCTTTTGTTTGAAGAGTATAGGCTACATAAATACATAAAATGAGATACTACAGAACGCTACTATTACTTACTTATTTTGCTATATTTACGTTCATACGATCATACATGCATCAGGTCATATACAATGTGTAACCAAATTAATGCATGTTATGAAAATAGTTTGTTCAAAATGGTTTACTGAATCGATTTTGATATTTTTAATAGAAGTACTGTTGATCCCTATAAATATTAAAACTACGTATATTACAGTCAAAACCAAAGGTCGCTAATCTACTACGCTAGACCCATAAAAAGTGTGCGACTGTGTGCGTGCGTAGATTTCAATGTGACCACACTTTTCTTCCACAATCAGAATAAGTAATTTTATACATAAACAATGTTTTATACACAAGAGTAAAAAGTCAATGTATGTAATAACTATTATAACATCATATTCTAATTGGGTGTTCGCTGGTATGGGTTAATTCGGGGACATGTTGTATAGGTATATGCTTTTAAAAATATGTATATTTTTAACATTAAAAAAGTAACTTTCAATCATTAAAACAACAGCCTTAATTACAAAATACAAGCTAACACTAAATATATAATAAAAATAAAAGAAAAAGGGAGGAGCTCATTGGGCGCCAAAAAATTCGTCGGCATCTCTGTCAGTGGGAAAAGTGCCCAAAAGACTGGCAGCATTTATTTATTTATTTATTATATTTGGGAAAACAAACAGTAGTATATTAGGCGTGAACATATTTGTCTTAAAATTAAACTTAACAAATATACTACCCACCACATTTTCCACAGATTACCATATTATATAATAAAAAAATTCAAAACAAACTGTAAGCAAACGTTAACTGTAGCAGGGCTAAAATAATGGAAACAAGTTTTAAGAAAAAAAGATAACAATATTGTATCAAAGAGGTAACAATTTAAAAATAAATATTTATCCATGATGGGTATCATACAGGTCTAGTGTAGCTTAAAAAAATTATGCAAAAACTATGAGTCTAATGCTGATCCTTCAAAATTTTAATAACATCGTTTTTAAATTTGTATCTATTTAGGAATAATATATCTATTGCCCCAAAACGAGTATTGTATGTGTCGACTAATCGATATAAAGGAGAGCGCGCACCAGCATTGGATTTACAAAATCTGGTAGCAAACAGTCGCCTGGTGCGTACCACCCGCCCGTGCACTGTTCGAGGAACCAGGTAACACAAACCAGACACCAAGTCAGGACAATCAAACTCGTTACGGCATACACTGAATAAAGTCATTGTCTCAAGAAGGACGCGTCTGGACTGTAATGTCAGTAGATCGTATTCCTTAAGAAGCGATTGGTATGATTTTTTCTTCCGAAAACATCTAAATTGCATGGCACGAAGGTACTTACGTTGGACCAATTCAATTAATTCAGTATATTTTGCATAGTAGGGGTTCCAAATCGGTACTGCGTATTCTAACTGTGGTCTAATTATGGATTTATATAGGTGCAGGAAGGTGGAGGGTCGATGGAAATCTCTAGATGCTCTCATTACAAAGCCAAACATCTGATATGCTTTATGGACAATGTTCTCTACATGAACATCTAGGTGTAGTTTCGAGTCCAGCTGCACACCAAGGTCACGAAGGCTGCTAACTTTATTAATAACACTATTAGCAATTTGATAATTAAAATGTATGATATTTTTCTTTTTAGTGAACGTTATATTATGACACTTAGGCAAACTAAGGTACAGTTTATTATGAGAGCAATAGTCAGAAAAACGATCTAGATCACGTTGGAATTCTACACAGTTTTGTTCATTTGAAATTTGTTTAAAAACTTTTAAATCGTCAGCGTATAAGAGGAATTTTGAATTTTGAAAGCAATATTTTATGTCATTTATAAAAAGTATAAATAATAAGGGTCCTAAAATTGAGCCCTGTGGGACTCCCGATGTTACTTGAATACAACTAGACTCAAAACCATTAATCACAACCTTTTGGGTCCTATTGGATATATAAGAAACAAACCAACGCAGGAGATCCCCTCTGATACCATTAAACGCGATTTTATTGAGCAACAATCTATGGTCCACTTTATCAAATGCTTTTTGAAAGTCAGTGTATACCGCGTCTGTTTGTTGTCTGTTATCAATATTTTCGAAAAGTTGTGTTGTAAATATTAAAAGATTGCTTATGCAAGACCTACCTTTTACGAACCCATGTTGTTCCCTTATTAAAACATGGCGAATAATTGGATATATCTCAGCATGCACTAGTTTTTCAAAGATTTTAGATAATGTCGATAATATGGAAATTGGACGGTACATCTCTGCATTGTTTTTAGAACCATTTTTATGCACTGGTACGATATTAGCGCGTTTCCATACATCTGGAAAGACTCCACACGAAATACATTTATTAAATAGTATATGTATCGGATAGCATATTGTATTGTAGGTATTTATTAAAAATATCGCAGGTATACCGTCCGGGCCAGGTGCTTTAGTCGAATCTAACATTTTCAATTCTTTACGAATATTTTCTAAGGGGAAGTACAATTTACCTATATTAAGATCATGATCAGTACTTGCTGGTGGAGGTATCCATGAATCAGCATTAAATGTGGAGGGTTCGTAGACAGAATGGAAAAAGGAAGAAAATAGCTTACACGCTGCAGTAGGATCACTGGCAAAATTTTGTTTGTAATGTATCATGCCAGGAATTCTATTTGCAGTCTTACGGTTGGAGATGTATGACCAGAAAGCCTTAATATTTGTGGCAATATTATCCTCAACAGATGCCATATATCTTTTATAGCATTTATCAACTTCCTTCTTGAACCTTGTTCTTATAACAGAAAACTTTTCATAGTCACTTAAATTGCCGCGTTTCTTCCACTTCACCCAAGCACAAGTTTTGTTTTTGAATGTACGTATAAGTGAACATGTGAACCAGACGGGAAACTTAAAATTCCTCTGTTTGCATGTGGGTGTATGTGATCTAATTATTTCGAATATTTTTTCATAGAAAACAGACACAGCTTCCTCAGGTATCAATCCGTCAAGTAAACCACTCCAATCAACATTACTGATATTCTTATTTATCTCGGAGTATTCAGCTTTGTAATAATTGAGCGGATTCGGAATTTTACATTTCGAGATACGTGGTGTATACACAAGCGGTACATGGACGTAAAAAGCAGGGTGATAAGTATCAGTGGGCAACAGAGGAACATCAGAAGCGAAGGTTACAGAATGAGAATTACAAAAAAATAAATCCAGTATACGACCGTTGCAATTGGTTAAATGATTATATTGCTTCATATTTAGTTGCGAGCACATATTTAACAGTTGGCGAGTTACGTTAGAAGAAGTATCTGTAACACATTCCATAAACGAAGTTTTATTCGCCCAGTTTATTTGTGGCATATTGAAGTCGCCAGTCAAGATAACATTGTCCACACGAGGATCATCAAATAGAGCAGAGAGAGAATTAAGAAAATTAAGGTATATTTCTTCCGTAGCATTCGGCGGTATGTAAGTAGCACATATTAAATTATAATTATCACGGCAGGAAGGAATTTTAATTATTTTATGTTCAGGTAAAATTAAAGGGGGTGAAAATGCGAGACAAGATGGTTTTAATTCTCTAGAGACTGCTATAAGGACACCGCCACCGTCTTTTTTTTGAGTAACAACACGATTACGATCACATCTAAATACAAGGTAACGTTGGTCTATAAATTCATTATCTGAGATATCAGGTGTTAGCCAGGTCTCGGTAAAAACAATAATATCGTAAGCATTCGCCAAAATATTCAAATACAACGTGTTCAGCTTTGTCCTGATCCCTCGACAGTTCTGGTAATATATCGATACATTATTATTAGCCATCAAGTAAATAGATCAATTCAATAGTATTAAATAAAAGCATTTTTGGGAAAATTATTAGATAACGACACATTAAAAACAGAGGAATGAAATGCGTTACATACACTAAGGTGTCTCTATAGGCAATAAAGGCATAGATATAATTATGATAATACAGCAATGATTTATGTATCAGCAGCAGCATAAAACAGTTAGCGGACATATTTTCCTTAGCAAGGGTCACATTGTTGGAGGACAGCGATACTCTTACATGATAACATACGAGACAGAGCAAACGAACAAAAGGTGAACATACAGCAGGTAGCAGTTTTTGATTAGTAATTAAAACAGCATTAGCACTTCTTATACTATTTAAAGAGGGTTTAACTATCAACAATATTCTAAGAATGTATTTTCGGTGTGATTTTACGTGATATATCGGCTTCAGCACGAATGGCAAAAGTAGCCGAGTCATCCGCTTTTTTGACCAAGACGGTTGCGTTTCTGATCCACACGTATTTAAATTCATTAGCTTTGGCTGCTTCACGACACTTACGAAACAAATCCTTATTTCGAAGTGTTAAGTGCTCATTAATGTAGACACGACATGGGGTACCGGAGAGTCCAATGCGATCAGACGTCAGGCCCTTGGATAAACGGTACGCACTTAGTAAATTATCGCGAAGCAAGCGTGATGCGAACTTCACTACAATGTTCTTCGGGCGATTATTCTGAGCGTGTGCGTGAGGAACACGATGAATCGCAACTACATCATGTTTTGCTATAGGTATATTGATTGCTGAAGCAATTGACTCCAGCACAGAAATCAGGTTTTCACCTCGTTTTTCAGGAATGTTCCCCAGCTCAACGTTACACTGCCTCGCCTGTTGCTCCAGCAAGTCTATTTTACTTTCTAGTATAGACACTGACGAAGCCGCAGAGTTCCTGACACTCATCTCAAGATCAGCAATACGCTTCGCACTGTCTTCGCAGTTCGCAGAGTTAAAATTTACTGTTGACTTCAGCTCTGCTACAGTCAGCGACAAGTCATCATGTTTTGCACTTAGACTCGATATTTCTAATTTTGCCGCCGAATATTCTGTACGTAGTTCCTTCAGTTCTGTTTGTATTTGTGAAGAAGTTGTTGATAGGGTGTTAAATTCATCTCTTAGGTTACCAATAGTAGCATTAATGTTCAAAAACTGATTATTTATGTCGGTGCGCAGGTCTCTTATAGTTTTTTTAAACTCAGCAGATAGATCCGCAATAGCTAGTGCCAGCTCGCAGTCAGGTTGTTTCCTTTTTCTTTGCGTGACATTAGCAACGGTACCAGAATCCTCTTCTGTATGCAGATCCGGACTCGACTGACTTTTATTCGGTGAGCGAAACATTATAGGTAGTGTGTATACGATAATATGACGTACCCAGACGAGTGTACACCAACACGACGATACAGGTAGTCGCTTTGCAAAAAACGTAAAGCCGTAGATAGCAGAGCAAAATTTTGGCGTCGGGAAACCACGCAGCGATGGCTTAGTGGCTCAACCGGCTACACTAGTCACCTCGAAACGGCCGACCTCAGGTTCGAGCCTCACCACACGCACCTCTTTTTCCAAATGTTAGATTTCAATTTGTGCCGTCACTGGACGAGAGGGACACCGCTCTACAAAATCCAAAATGGCGCAGGCACTATATGACACAACCCGTACGATAGTAAGAGAGGTACCGAATTTGTTAAATGAGTACAACAACAAAACTTTAAAAAATAACTTAAACTAGCCCCGATACGACCATGCAGATCAACAGCACGTCTGCTCACAGCAAGCGAATTGAATGAACTGTGAATGCATTACCAATACTCAACTCAATATATTAATTGCTTCTACGTGTGAACTTAGGTGGTAGGTTTTACAGGATATTTTCATTGTGTCGGGCACAGCAGAAGGAGGAGAGAGAAAGAGGGCGTTTATTTGACTACTTAGTTTTTTATAATAAATATTGTAATCAATATATATTCTAAGAGAAAGTGTACAACGTGCGTGCCGCTAAAACTCAGAAATGAGTCCCGGTACGATCAAGGGAGTTATATGGTGTGGTAACCCTCTATCTCCTGTCCATGGAGAAGGTTCCCGTTTTTACCTGAAGGGCATGCCTTTGAAGATATAAGGGCTGGAAATTTCACCCTCTAGAAATTTCTAGAATAATCCAGAACAATCGAGAGTATTCGAGAGCATTCCACAACATTCCAGAACATTCTGGAATCTCATATCAACTCCCTGAGTGAAGCTGGGTACCCCAGCTAGTTATTTAATAAAAAAACATATAATTTAAAATTTGTCATTTAAATATTTGATAGAAATTGTTTTAATTTATTTATGAATGTATTAAAAGTTTATTCTTCTTGCCATGTTGGATGGCAATGCCAATTCTTTGGGCTTAAATAGGGCAGACATCTGGTCGTAATATAATACTAGTTATAATATAATAATTAGGATAAGTACATGTTATCGACTCATGTAATTACCGCATCCAATCTATTGTACAGCAGCCGCAGCTTATTTCAATGTAACCGATGGATACCGCGTGCCTACCTTAATTTTTAGTCAATCGATGTACAGTGTCAACCAAAAGTCCATAGGCAATCCCACAAAGCAATAGCTTGACGTTTAGTTTGACTTACGACCTTCTTTTGATGACACACATACTCGCATTCGTCGGCAACAGATCGTATTGAATAAATTCTACCATTAGGGTATATGTCATCATAGCTTAGCAGTTATCATACGTCGGTAATCGGGTAGTAAAGCTATATTGACTCGTATCCGTCGTTTTTTCTTGATAGCAGCAGATAGTTTGGTGAGCTGGGTTGAATATTTGTCAGCAGTTATAGTTTCATTGTGTAATAGTTCATTAAACAGCATGCCTTGCACGTCCCAGAAAGAGAAAAGCAGAAATTTTAAGCGGTTCTTTTGACTCAGCTTCGGTTGAGTTGGTGGCGTTTCTTCTCGAGGCTGCCAAAAAGCACGACGTGTATCGTTCTCGTAATGAACCCATGATTCATCTCCAGTATCCAGGTCAGACAAAAACTCTTTAATCGGGGTCGCAGCAAAAGTGATTGACTCATAGCCACACGAACTGCATGACTGGCGTCTGTAAGAATGTGCGGTACCAACCGAGCCAAAAATTTTCGATACACAAGCTCATACAGATGGTATTCCACGGCGTGGTGACTGCAGCTAAGTGCTACGGGGTGTTCACAGTAATAAGATCCTTAACGTGCTTATGCAGTTTTGATCGTGTACTGTACATACATACATCACTAATGTTGCATATCACGTTAACCTTATAGTTACAGATCAACTGTTATAACAATGCTCAAAGAAGTTTTCACTTCAAAATGAGCCAACAAAAATTGACCAAGTGGTTTTAACAACTCTATATTATAATAATAATAATAATAATAACTTTATTTCTCACCACAATATACATGTTATTTTACATCGGTCAGATTCGACAATGACATATAATTCAGTTGAGTATATATTGTGGGAGACTGGTGCCTAAGTTAGGCTCGTGGCCTGTGTTTCAGGACACCAGGATCCCACCCCTTTACATTTTCATTTTACAAATTATGTACTATGCGCGCTGACAGAATGTAGTAAGGTATGACATTTTATAGGTTTTATTTTAATTAATATCTAGATTAAGTATGCGAGACAAATGTTAGTAGATGTGTAGTATTTGTGATTGTGTGGGTGTGTAAGTGTGTGGGTGTGTTAGAGTGTGTGATTTTGTGTTTAGGTCTTCGTAAGGATATTTTCAGTATCATTATAATTTAATTTTAGTAGCCAGTCAGTTAGCCTCTTTTTGCATTTATGCTTTGTGACACGATAGATATGTAACACCTTATTAGTTTTATTATATAAGTAGCCACCTAAATAGCAAAAGAACCGCCTTGCAAAAATAGTTTTGTGACGTAGATGATGGCGCTCCACTGGGTCATATCGCCTTTTCCCCCTGGACAGCGTTGGATTATAAACCAAGAGTGTATGCTGTTTCAACAGAAGGTGCAATATAAATAGTTGGCGCACTGTCAGGACTTCAAGTTCTTTGTATAGCTGTTCAGTGGGGTAGCGATACGGGCGAAAAGACGACACTTTCAGTATAGCTCTTTGGGTTCTTTCGATTTCTATTAGGGTAGTTTTTGGAGCTCCACCCCAAGAGGTGATGCAATAGCATATTATAGACTGAGCGAGGGTGTAATACACTAATTTCATAATGTTCTTATCGACTACATGTCTCAGCGTTTTGAACACATATACTAGTTTTCGTAATCTGCTACAAAGGGTGGTAATGTGGTCTTGAAACCTTAGGTTTTTGTCGATTGTTATTCCCAGGTATTTTACATTCTCAGCCTTGGTGAGTGATTCGCAGTTACAACTACCAGTGTGTGGGCTTGTGCAAGAGTGAGCTACAATAGTATTATGTAATGTTTGGGAGGATTCATTGTTTTTTATGGAGAACGCTATGTAATTTGTTTTGGTTGCATTAAGGGTCAACAAATTGTCGCGTAACCAGTTGGATACCGTATTAAAGCCTAGTTGTGCGCACTCATAGACATCTTCCCACGAGTTCGCGCTGAACAAGAGAGCAGTGTCATCAGCAAAGCTAATAATTTTGCCATTAGGGATAGTGAGTGTACCCAGATCGTTGATATAGATGAGGAATAGTGAAGGTCCGAGCACACTACCCTGGGACGTGCCGTAGTTAATTGTTTGTTCCTCACTGATGAATTCATCTATCTTTACTCTCTGGGTACGCTCACTCAGGTAGTCTTTAAAGAGGTCCAGTGGAAGTCCTCTGATTCCCAAACTTTCCATCTTACGTACAAGAATTGGGACAGAAACCGTGTCAAAGGCCTTAGCAAGATCCAGAAATATGGCCATGACTTTATCCCCACTATCCATGTTTGTGACCACATAGTCTGTCAACTCATGGACCGCGTCAGAGGTGGATTTGCCTGAGCGAAACCCAAACTGCGTTGGTGCGATTAGGTTGTTTTTTTCCAAATAGGTCACAAGTCTGCTGTTCATTACCCGTTCCAGTATTTTGGAAAAAGCAGTTAGCACAGATATAGGTCTGTAGTTTTCAACACGGCTCCTGTCCCCACTCTTGTAGATCGGATGAATTATGGCTTTTTTGAACACGTTAGGAAATTTACCTGTGGAAAGAGCAAGGTTACATATGTACGTTAACGGAGGCACAATCACGGCCGTGTGTTTTTTCAAGAGGTCACCGGATATCCCATCCCATCCCGCGGCACAATTATTGCGGAGTGACATTAATATTCCGGCTACCTCTTCCTCATCTGTTGGGAGCATTACCATGGATTGCGTTCCGTGAGTTTGGTTTCCCTTTGTAGTTCTTGTTTGTGTACCCTTTATGTTTTTTGCTAGTTTTTCACCTATTTTGGCAAAAAAGTCATTGACATGGTTTACAGAGTGTTGTGGTGTACTTGATGAGGCTAATAATTGTGATGATGTGTTGGCTTTCCTTGTCGACCTGCTTGAGATATTATTTATAGCCGACCATAACTGTTTAGTGTTTTTTCCAGCTTTTTTTATCTCATTTTTTTCAAATTCTATTTTTAATTTCCTTAATAATTTATTACAATAATTTCTGTACCTAGTAAAAGTAATTCTCAAAAATTCATTGTTAGGCGCCTGTTTAAATTTTCTATGCAACGCGTCTCGATGCCGCATACATCGAAGCAAACCAGGAGTAATCCATGGCTTTAATATTTGTTTACGGTTCGGAGTCTTACCAGATTTGGAGTTAGAATCTATCACGTGTTTTATTAATCTAGTTATTGTTTCCCCTGCCACATGAGGATCTTGGGTCTTGTATACTTCACTAAAATCTAGTTGTTTTAGGTCTGCATCTATTTTAACATAATTAAAACGAATACAGGTTTTTGTAATTATTTTAGGCATTCGTTTGGACAAGAACAACATTACCGTCTCATGATCAGTTACAGCAGAGTGTGCGACTGAAGTATAAGCAGGTAGTCGAGTTTTCAGTATGACGTGGTCAAGACAAGCTTGTTGTCGCGTAGGTATTGTATGGGCAGGTAAAAGGCCATGGGTAGCCAGTAAGTTTAAGTAGGAATGTTTAGCGGAATCCTTGCAGTGTTCATGTATATTTATATTTATGTCTCCCGTAATAATTATAGTATTGTATTTGGATAGCCTACTTAGGGTATTATTTAGGGAGTTTAGAAAATTATCTAAGTCTTTGTAACCTGGCGGGCGGTATATCGCTAAGAGAATAGTATTTCTATCGATTTTTAATTGGAGACAGTTAGCATCTAAGAATGATGGCTCCTCTGCAACTATTTGCAGTTTTTTATGCACATACAGGACTACACCTTCATTTTGTGTATGATTATTGTTGGTAAGGTAATAGTTATAATTCGTCAACTCAGGAATATTATGGGTGTTAGGGAGCCAACACTCGGTTAGTGCGATTATGTCCCAATCAAGTTTTGTCCGAGTAAGTGTAGTCATAAAACCCGCCATGTTTTTGTTTATACTTCTAATGTTCTGTGTAATGATTTTAAGTGTTTGATTAGGTATAAAAGTAGGTGGGGTACAGTTTTCCAGGTCGCACGTCGTAGCATCCGACACCGAGACAGCATCTAGGTTGTTTAGGTTGTTTTGTGTGTTATCGAATGTTAGTGCTAATAATTTCAATTTGACATTTATGTTTTGAGCACCGCTTAGCGGCGTAACATATACTAGGCATATTTACACGGTATGTCGGCTGATTAAGTTTGTGAGCGTTATGGATGTGATATATGATGTGTATATTGTATTGTGTAGGATGTATAGTTAATGTTAGTAACAAGCTTGTTTGTTTTGAACAGTGTATGAATAATTGATTAATTTTAGTGTTAGTGTTAATTATTAATGGAATAGTATGAATTTGGACTAGGGTTAACAAAACTGTGATGACAAAGATAGCATGTAGTTGTAGGTACCGTGCTAGTCATTTTTTCTTACGGAGTTTCGCGAGGTCTTCTTCGGTTTTGATGAGGCGGCTTGACATTCCGTCTTTTTCACGAATATACACCTTGCCATTTGCAACCCAACATTGATGGTAACCGAATTCCTTCGTAAGTTCACGGGCGAGATAATGCAGGCGTCTGGTCATAGCCGTGAGCACTTCATTTACATATAAGGGTTGTCTAGGTACGTTTTCTAGTAGATGGGATGTGTTCAGGCGATTTTCCTTGTTGTGCTTATTAAAGTCCTTGGTCGACTTTAGAAACTGTTCTTTAATGGTTGCCGACGTGAATTCTACCAAGACTGGACCCACCGCGTCAGACTTGCTCTTGTAACGGAAGATGTTTTTAATATCTGTTGCACTCACGGGTTGACTGATGATCTGACCCAATTTTTGTACTGCACCCGTAAGGGAGTCGCGAGTTTCAAGGGATGACGACGGTAGATTTTTAATTTCAAGCGAAGCCACTTTTTGTTGCTTTTCTAAGAGGTCTACCCTAATTTCAAGCGCTTTTATAACCTTTTGGTTACTGCTACATTCCGCCCGTAAATCGTTAATTTCCACAAGTGCATCATCATATTTTTCTGATAAAAAATCTATTGTCTCTTTGATTTTTTCATTCTGAGTTCTTATTTCAGTGTTTTGCAAGCTGATCGCAGTATTTTGGGACCGTATATCCTCAAGAGCCAATTGTAACGAATTCATTTTCCCATTTTGTTCATTCTGTTTAGCAACTAGTTCAGAAAACATTTCCTTCATATCTTCCATCATTTTCTCCATTCTTGTCATGTCATCTACACTGCGTTTCCTTTTCCTTTGGGTTATATTTATACTGGTATCGCTGCTAGTATTAGTAGTCGATGTCAGGTTTGGTTCAGATGCTGAGTGGGGTGAGGCATGAGGAGGCGTGCGACTAATACCGGAGAGCATATTGGGAATCTTGATGCGCAGAGATGACCGCTGTGTTCTTATGTACAAACACGGCTTAGTTCCACAACGCTACGAATATTTTCGAGTATTACTCGAGTGCGCCCGCTTAGTTGTATCCGTGACTTTGCCAAGCGTCGTCGCACCGCTCGTACCTACGATGACTCACACGCTGCTGGTGTTAATTTAAATATTTTTGCCGTTGAGTTGAAGAAAAAAAAAAAACGATGATATCTTCTGTGTGATTTGATGGATTGAAGAACTTTTTCATGCACCACAATACACGTTCAACTGTCTACACATGGATATATTATGACACTTAGATATTGTACTTTTAACACCTGTTATGATTTTTTTAAATTTCTCAACTAAGTAGATACGTGTTGTCGCTTTGCGCGCGCGAGCGATGATGATATTGTTAAAATAATATAGCTACTACCAACCGACATCTAGACATCTAAGCTGCTTTGGATAATATCCGACTATCCGAGGCTAGAACCTAGAGTAGAGAGGAGAACTGTCGATACTATCGACATTATTAGTACTTAGAAGTAGTAAGAATCATTAGTACGAAATGGGATACTTATCGTGGCTTCAAATGGTTTTTAGAGCTAATATTGAACATTCCAATTTAATGGCGTGTTCACGTTCGTTGATGGTTGGTACAAAGAGACTGTGAGATGCGTCCAGTTTCATTTATTCATTAATACTTATACGTTTGGCGAACATCGGCCATTCAATGCGATCGGTATTACGTTTAAAACGCAGTGCTGGTCGAATTTAGGCGCTGTTTATCACTGTGTACCACGTACTTTTGGGACAATGCGGTGGTTCATAGCCTCGGTTCGGGGAATATTCTCCGTATTTCAAAGTAATCATGAGGAACTCTCTACGAGAAACTCGGTTCAAAACGGTTAACAGTCGGTGTTATTACTCATTAATAAAAGATTTATCACAAGTCGATACTGTTTTGAGTAAGTTTATCAAACGAATCTTCAGCTAATGTAAGATTAACGACGAAAGATTTGTGTTGACACGTTGTACAAAGTTGCAATTAGGTTATCACATTAAAAAGTACAGCGCTTACTGCTAGTTGTTATCAGTCTGTTAAAATACAAATAAAATAAACAATTTTATTAAAAATTTAAAAAAATTTTGAAACAAAATAAATAGCTTAAAATTGGCACGAAATAAACCACCCTTGATAATAATAAGTCAATAGACACGCGCGGGGCGATGGTAACCTATCAACAATTCTATACAAACTATAAGGTATTGTTACCAAATAATAACAAATTAAGTTTAATGTTGTTAAATACTCAAACGAAAAAAAAACCGACCAAGCGCGAGTCGGATTCGCGCACGAAGGGTTCCGTCAAGCTACTACAATCTGTCAAATTTCTTTAATAGATTTTCAACTTTATTGCTAAAGCATTAGGTTCAATCTTGATTGGAAACATTTGACAGTTTCTGGTAGCATGATGCGCTGGCGTCTGTACAATGCGTGGTTTCAATTACTGTGATAACCTAATCGCCACATATACGAAGATTTCATTTTAAAAACTTTTGACTTACTCAACTTACAATATTTAGTATCGAAACTTACAAAAAATGATTAAAATTCATGCGTTAATTATGAAGTAATTGCATTTCGCTAGTGCTCATTATAAAAAAATCAGTCTTAAATATGATTCGATTGATTGATTACGAGAAGAAAAAATAATTTTCAGGTCGCTAAAATAAGTGATCCACAAAAATTAAATCATCTGCTTGCGACGTTTTTCAACACAAATCTGTTTTTCATTTACATTTTATTCAAACAAATTCTCATAAATGATGATATTAACTGTTCAAATAAAATGCAAAAAATCGGATATCCTAAATAATGATTTTCGGTCGCTTAATTCAAATGGTAAACTAAATGAAAGTTTCAGTTGGTCATTTGTCATTGGACGTGCGCGGCGCGCGCCGGTTCCGACCGTCCGAGTTCCGGCTGCAAGCTGCTTTTATTAATATTTCCAGCGCGAATCCACGCTTTATTAGCAAACAGCCGTCATGCGGCTGATAAATTATTAATGTGGTTGCAGCGCAGCTTGTGTTTTGTGACCCGTTTTTTAAACAACAGCAACGTTACATGTGTTTTCGGCAGACTAATGTACTTAATTGATAGCTTTACGTAATTGCGTCGCAATAAGGTCTCATGAAATATGCAGCGAGAAAAATTATAATAAAATATTCGTGATATTTATTCCAACAAAGTTTGTGTGAAATCGTTATGAAGGAACAAGTTCGCTTCGCCATTATAGAAGTAACTCCTACTTCTTATTTTTTGTAGTGCTGAAGAAAGCCGATGATGCATATACGTTTCAATGGCATCGTACTCGTAATTCGCAACTGAACGGGTTGCGTGTGATCTCCAAGAATATCTCTATTATGATTGTGCTGAACTTTATACCTACAATAAAGAAAAGTTACTTTAATAACGTATGTTATGAACATACTTGCTTCGTTACGTCACTTTTAAGTTTTGCCATTTTCAAATGCAAAAACCGCTTCAGCCAGTACAAAATAAAACTGCACTTTTCCATCAAAAGCGCTTTAAAGCGGAATGAATAGGTAGATACGTCACATTATTACGATGGATGACTTGTCCCTTCCATAGTTTAACCGTCTGGCTACATTCTTAAAGACAGACGGAACCATTTGTCATGAAGCTGAATGTCTAGGATGCAATTTTCAGGAATGCTGCCTGTTACTGTGCACTTTTGGTCACTATCATAAATTACTTTTTGCGTCTATAGGTGGGTACGTATTTTGCAGTAATATAAATATCAAATGGCAATTAAATTTTTCGTTGGAATACAATTCTAATTAATATACGTTTATTCTTTTGTAGAGTTTCACGAAATGATTTACTGAAATGTAGAACTATCGTGCTATGAATAAATTATTTTGATTCTACTGATGTAGAATAAGACCACCCATTGTTCACGAAAATTTCTAGAATTTTCTGCATATACAACATTATTTTAAGTACATATATTGCAAACCTGAATATAGTTTGTATAGAATAAGTAACTGAATCAATTCCAATAATTTTTACTCCATGTTATATTTTGTCTCAAAAAGATTTAAACAGGTTACAAATTGGACACACCGAGCGACACTAAGTACATATCCTCGATCATATGCGCACAACAAAGGTCACGGCCGGTCATAGCGGCACTTGGCGCGGGTGCACCGGCTGGAGGGGCGGGCGGTGCGGGGGCGCCACGTGGTGTGAACATATTTTTGTACGGACATCCAGGTAACATAAAAAGCTTATAACATATAAGATACCTTTTTGAAATTCTTTACATAAAATACTAGACACGTGTTTCGGGTTTCGCATATACTAAAACTAATGTTGTATGTAGGTAAACTAAAACTCATGTTCCCACTGCTGGGACACAGGCCTCCTCTCAGTGAGAGGGAGTGGGCCGTAATCCACCACGCGGGCTCATTTCAGGTTGTTAGATGTCACATGTCTTCGAATTTTTGATTCTAGGACATTGTTTTCTCTAAGTTTTCCTTAACCGTTTTGAAAGCAGTGGCGATGAAATAATTTACAGAAAATAAAGTGTCTGACTGGGTTCAAACCTATGACCTACAACTCGAAAGTTGCGACCGTTACCACTGGGCAACAAGAGCCACAAGAGTGTTAGTAACTATTCCATTGTTTTCAAGATTACCTTAACCTACACGATATAATGTTAAAATGAAACACTTAACTCCGTGATATTATATAATCAAATATTTACAATTTCTCTTGATGTTTTTCGAACACAAGCTCTGTTTCCTTCTGAATATAATATTCGCACGTAACCTAAGTTTCAAGAGATTAAAAAGGCTTACCTCGTCTATTCATAATTTATGTCGTTTTAGCGTTTCTAGGTCTTGTAGTGGCTCTATTAATATTGCTTTGTTGTCTAAGCATCGTCTGTTTATCACTTTTATCTCGACTAGCGGGTTAGTTGCGTAACACACTATCAGGAGCAGCATTGGCTTACATTTTGACAGTTCGAAAACATTCATTGCGTTATTTACGTTGTTGAGAAGACAAATGTTCGTATTTTTCGAACTTAAGAAGCAATGGTACAGCAGTATCCTTCAAAATGATTCAGATTGAGATTATGCAATTAGGCTTTCTGGGGATTTCAAATAGGGACTTCTGTTACTAAGATACGTAAATTTTAAAGTTCCTTTTTTCATCAAAATTGTAAAATCTACTGCTACAAAACTAAGTATTGGACTGTTACGATATCCACAGTTATGGAGATTGGCACATGTTGATTATTATCTACAGCTAAATCGTAGTTCTTATTATGAAAACAAAAATAGTAACCTCAATGACAGATTTTATCCACGTGAAAACAAAATGTATTATTTTATTATTCACACTTAAGAAAAAGTTTTTAACTGTCTGTCTTTTATGTTGTACGACTGCAAATAGGGTTCTTATTAGACTACCTACTAATATCACTTTCTTATGTACAGATACAGGGTTACATAACCTGCAGTTTTGGAAATACGCAAAATAGGACTCACAAGGAGAAAGAAGATGAACTTTAAGTTTATATCTTTCTACATTTTTTGGAGGAAATTGTGCATTTTGTCGACTAAGTTCTATTCTCATGTGATACTTTAACCATCTAAGAGCTTAGACAAGTGACAATCAATTTCAAAGTGTTTCGAATTTCTTTCAACAAGATTGACAGAAGAAAGAAAGAAAGAAACAAAAATAGGTTTATTTGTCACAGAAACACGTGCACACAAAAAGATACTTAATTCTAATAATAGAGAAAAATAAAAACAAAATATATTTACAGTCACGAGCACAAAGCAGAAATAGTTGACGGCTGCACGTCATGACTGTGACAAGAAAGCTTCCACTCAGCATGATGCTGTGCTCTAGGGGGGGGGACCCACAGCATAGCGCTGATTTTCAGTGGTTATTTTTAGAAGCTTATAAGCCTTCGTAATCTAGTACATTTTTTACTTTTCCAACATCGTCATCGCTGATAAAATCTAACTTTATCTAGGACCACTGGTATCTGTCCAATAACACCTGGCAACTTAGCCAAAAAAAAAAAAATACACGCGTTGCCTACGTCTACTGGGAATACAGCCATGACCGTTATGATTTTATGAACTTAATTTAAATATTAAAGCGTAGGAAGATCCTTAGAGAGGTTGTTTTTATATTTATAATGAGTGTCTCGCGCTACTACATTTAGTTAATTCAACCTTTTTAATTTTAAGAGAGTTGTAATTGGAAGCCTTTTGGTTATTTTTTTATTAAAGACTCAATTTGCTTAGTAAGGTAGAATGGTAACAGGTTATAAATTTAGTACCTACCTACCATGCGGATTGTGTTTAAGAAAAGATTATCCTCTCTGCAGCCGTGGATAAATAAAAACTTTTTATAGCACTATGTGTTAAACCCGCACTTAAGTCACGCTTTTCTGTGACTTAAGTAGTTCATTTGTACACCGAAAAGCGTCACTTAAGACCTTTCGGAGTGTTCTGTCATACTCTCAAATCAATCCACAATGCTGAGAAGCGCGGTAAAAGACAAGTGCTAATCCGGCCTTGTTCCAAAGTACTCCTCAAGTTCTTATCTGTGATGATGAAGCACGGTTACATTGGCGAATTTGAAATCATCGATGACCACAGAGCTGGAAAGGTTGTTGTCAATCTGACCGGCAGACTGATCAAATGTGGAGTCATTTCACCCCGCTTCGACGTTCCCATCAACGACATTGAGAGGTGGACTAACCTGCTACCGTCACGACAGTTCGGATACCTGGTCCTGACAACCAGTGGTGGAATCATGGACCATGAAGAAGCCAGAAGTAAACATCTTGTAGGAAAAAATTTAGGCTTCTTTTTCTAAGTTTAAGTAACAAGCACACTACTACTATTGCTTTTGACACAAATCAAACAAATACACAGTATTGAGGGAATGGGCCGTAATCCTTTACGTGGGCCTAGTGCATGTTAGTGGATGTCACATGTCTTCGAATTTACGGTTCCAGTACACGCCGGTTTCCTCAAGATGTTTTCCTTCACCGTTTTGAGAACAGTGGTGATGAAATAATTTACACAAAAAAAAAAAATGCCTGCTTGGAATAACCACCGACATAGCCGCCATAGCCCGCGCACAATGGTCTACTTGAAGGACTATAGGCGGCAACCAAACCCGTAACATAGAACATAGTGCCAGCTTGGGTTCAAACCCACGTTCAAAACCTCTCCAACTCGTAAGTCGCGGCCGGGCCACCACTGCTCTCGTGCTAAATGTCAACTTATAATTTTAGACACATTCCTAAGATAAATAAGCATATTCTCTTCACATAAATACGAGACAAATCGATACTCAAACGGCACTAAAGTGTTGAAACCATTTGCAAATCTAACGTTCGGGTTATAAATATCAGCGTGGCGCAGGACTTAGAACATATATTATTTCGTGCCGTGTTTCAATAATGAAATAAATCAATGCTTCTAGTAATATCAATCTGTGAAAAACGATGTTGTTTTCAAGCTTACTCTAATCATTTCAGCGTTAACTATTTGGTTTCATTCGAAGTATCTTTGTCTATTTGTGATTTAGCCCTGATGATGACGATGAAATAAGATGATTATTGGTCAGTCAGGAAAATTTGATTTTGAACAAATTAACACCCTACGTCAATTTGCGTACATAATCAGTTATGGCGTACATAATCTATAATGTTCCCGCTGCTAGGATACAGACCTGCTCTCTGTGAGAGGGATTGCTCAATTCCGTCAATTTGGCGTGCTAAAGCTATTTCATACAAGGGGCATACGAGGGACTCGTGGTTAAGTAATAACAGCGGCACGGATCGATCGATTAGGTTAAGCTACGCTTACCGCGGTTGATCCACGGTGACCATCTTTACATACCGAGGCCCCTCCGTGCCCCGGAAAGCAAGTTAAGCCTTTGATCCGGCTGCCATTCTTGGATCTTTGACATTCGTTACGGGTCAGAATTCCAATAGTCTGACAACCAGTCTTACCAAGGGGTATCGTATTACCGAGTATTGGGTTATGGAGGCAGTCGCTCCTTGCAAAATTCTGGTATTTAGCCGCATCCGGCTAAGACTGAAAGCCGACCTCAACACAGTTGGGAAAAGACAGATGACAACCATTTCATACAACTGTCAAAGAATGACAGTTATGATTTGAATATACGGTCAAATTAAGTTGGTATTCAATTTCTTTAACAATTAATTTTTATGACTTCACATTCTACATTCTCCAGAATCCAATAAATTTATCCGTTAACCTGTGTGACGTAGAGCTAACCAAAGATTTGAGTAGTTTACCTATGTGTAAACAGAATCAGTAACATGTTTGCTTTCGGGCTATTTGGGTCTCAATATCAAATCGTTTAGTTTGTAAACATAGCTAATAGGGTCGGCCCATATTCCCTTCGGTATTATAGAAATGAACGCTTAAAACTTTAGTTGGAGAGCCGACTTAATTAACTAAAACGTAAGTAATACATTAGTCTCTGGTAGGCCAAATTTTAATACCTCGGGAAATATGAAAGTCACCAGGCATATAAAATATTTATTACTCTTTTAATAAGCATTCCTTATTATTCATGACGACTAATTTGAAAATGTAAATTGACTGGCAATTTCAAAAAAACAACAAGTTTATTGTAACCAAGTAACAATGTTCACTTTATTAACCAATTCACTTCAAACGACCTTTTTGTATCTAGAATTAAGAGGGAAAATTTATTTTTCACGACAAAAAAGAGGCAGCCATTTCGGACTTCATAAAAAAAAAGTGGCCAAAAGTCGATGGCCACAAGAATGAACTTTTCCCATTTCTCATTTTCGTAATTACTCTTAAATCTTCTAATTGAAGAAAACCTGAAAGTGGGTAGCATGCTGCCTAAACTGAGATGGTTAGAATTATTTCGTAATAAATTCCCGGTAATGCTACAAATAAAAAGTTTACGAAGACTGTAAAACAAACTTTTAAAAGACAGCTTACTCGAGTTCATATTTTAGATTCACCTTGAAAGCAAATTTAGTAGTGTGGTCCTCTGTGGCCGGACCACAGTTTAGTACTCAGATGATATAGTTCGAAATAATACGTACCTAAAGTCTACTTTCATCGGAATATATCTATATTTTTAGTACCTCAAGAGATATCTTTTTAATTAACAATTTATGTGGTCCGGCTGCGAGGCACTGCTCTCTGGCCGCGCCACCTCTAATTAAATAGAGTATAATGAACTATTAATAAATCAATATCTCGAAAAAAAACTACCTAAAGAGTACCTTGCATACGAGAAATATGGTCCAATAAACCCCTTTAGTTAAGGAGTTATTGGTCATAGAGTGTGGTCCGGCTGGAAAGTATACTCTGCAGCAAGTCAATTTTGCAATATTTAATATTAACTAGCGATAAATCAATTTATATAATAGTACCTTTTCTCTACTCTTCGTTGATAGTTTTTTTTTTAAGAAACTAATTATTTTGATTAATTAATCTTTAAAGTATGTGGCGCGGCTAGGGAGGATTACTTTCAGCAAATATAACGAAATATGCTTTATTTCTTTATGCCAACGAAAACTGCATAATAAGTACCTTATAAAAAGACCTGGACTTCATCTGTAAACTTTTATTTTTATTACCAACAATGATTTTTAAAAAGGTGCACTTTTCGGTTTTTGTTTACCTATCTACCTAAGAATAGGTAATTTGACGAAGTAAGTGAAAATTTGGGTTTAAAATAAACAATAAGTATACGAAAAACAAACATATATTTTCATAATGAAATATAAACACAATTGTTAATAAAAGGTATTGTTGTACATGACGGAAAAGTGTTTTATATAACTTGAATTTAAGCATTTAATCCTTTAAACAAGAAATAGTACTGAAAAAAAGTGTACCAAAACCACGTATTAAAAATATAGTCAATCAGTATTACAAATAAAGGAAGTTTTGAAGTTATTTTCCAACTTTAAAATGCAAGGCTTAAATTTAAAATAAACATTTTCATAAAAATAAGTTATAATTTACAATTTTGCGTATAAAATACAATGAACATTAATTTGCTGGTTTTTAGTCATTGTAACTTTAGTACTTAAATCATCATATGTTTCCCAAGTATCATCCAGACGCTTGCAGTGAGCGACGTAATGATGAATATTTGGTAATTTAATTACTCAATCACTGACAACAGTGTAAATAATTTTCCTTGTAATGTCATAGTGTCTGGAATGTCATTTAAATCAACGCCTAAATCAATTTCAAATATTAATAAATCATTCAATGTGTAGGTAATATTTTTTTTACCGGTACATTTTACACCGTCGTCATTACTTTTAACACATAGCACACCTGAATCAATCTCTAACATTGTTTGAGCCGATTCTTCAAGGGCTGAGATGCCTTTATCAGACAAAATTAGTTCATTCAGTGGCATGTACGAACATACTCGTTGAGATTCTGATGTGGAGTTGTTCTGACTGCATTGTGTATTTGTGCATCGTTTTTCCGATATAACTATACAATAATATCGTGTTTGATATTATTGTTGGTCATTTTGAAATAGTGATTACATAAAATGATAATGGACTTATAAAGATTTGGTCATCATTTTTGTTCGATAAATTATACCTACAAAAGTACCGGCTCACGTATTTTACGCATGTTTTCATAAGATGGCGTTAGAGATCTTGTCTTTACAACTTGAGTAATTCCCTAAGGCTGCGCAGCGGCAGGGTACGTAAAACTGCGCGCGCAGACTTACCTTCCAATATATTTTACTTACCAACTTCTAGAAATAAACCACCAGGTACAAATACAACAAATATTACAGATATATGGCCAATACCCAAATCGGACGCTAGACAGGCAGTAAATAAAAGGAAACATAAGGAGTCTGAAATACTTAGCAGTTCACCTTACAAGCTTCAGTTTGAGCAAGCAAAAGGTTGAAAAAGAATGCAAGAAACCAGCAAAACAGCCTCGAAAATAGAATTGGTCATATAGTGTTGTAAAGAAGTGTATAGAGAACCGATCACAGAAGATTGGATAGGTTGTTCTGTGTGTTCTAAATGGTGGCATGAAAAATGTTTGGCGTGCATAGGCTTTGGACATTTTAAATGTGATTTGTGTACCTAAAATAAGTTATCTTTATATGCGCACTTTCAAAGGTCCCACTGCGCAGTCTTACCCTTCAGGGGATTTAAGACTGCGCATTTCCCATTTCTCATGTTTTCATTAATTACTCCAAAAATAGTTACGAAATATTTGATTTAGTTTATCGTCGATAAATTACATGAATGTGTCTATATAAATGAATAAAGATTATTTTGCTAACTTATTATTTTCGTGACTTATATTCAATTAATTCTTAAGTGCGCAATCTTAGGGCACTCTACCCTATACTTATTGTTTATTTTAAACCAACATTTTCACTTACTTCGTCAAATTAACTACCTATTCTTAGGTAGATAGGTAAAAAAAACCAAAAAGTGCACCTTTTTAAAAATCATTGTTGGTAATAAAAATAAAAGTTTACAGATGAAGTCCAGGTCTTTTTATAAGGTACTTATTATGCAGTTTTCGTTGGCATAAAGAAATAAAGCATATTTCGTTATATTTGCTGAAAGTAATCCTCCCTAGCCGCGCCACATACTTTAAAGATTAATTAATCAAAATGAATAGTTTCTTAAAAAAAAAAAACTATCAACGAAGAGTAGAGAAAAGGTACTATTATATAAATTGATTTGTCGCTAGTTAATATTAAATATTGCAAAATTGACTTGCTGCAGAGTATACTTTCCAGCCGGACCACACTCTACGACCAATAACTCCTTATCTAAAGGGGTTTATTGGACCATATTTCTCGTATGCAAGGTACTCTTTAGGTAGTTTTTTTTCGGGATATTGATTTATTAATAGTTCATTATACTCTATTTAATTAGAGGTGGCGCGGCCAGAGAGCACTGCCTCGCGGCCGGACCACATAAATTGTTAATTAAAAAGATATCTCTTGAGGTACTAAAAATATAGATATATTCCGATGAAAGTAGACTTTAGGTACGTATTATTTAGAACTATATCATCTGAGTACTAAACTGTGGTCCGGCCACAGAGGACCACACAATTTAGTACTTAACTAGTAGCTATCAAAGTAATGTAAACATTACTTTTTATGAGCTGTGACGGTCTGAATACAAATCAGTGAAAAATCAATGTAAAATCCTTGGTATATATTTAGTGAAACTAAGCTCTAGGCGCGAGGTCTCAAATAAAACGGGAGTCACGTTCGAGTGAGTGATATCACGTCTACGGCTCATCAGCGGCTGCGCGTGACGACTTTAGCGCAAACAGATTTCACAACAAAACCACTAACATAGACCTGTAACGATTTCCAACTGTGAAGATTTCTTCAAAAGAATTGTAATAGGAATGAAAGGCTGCGGGTCTTGTTATAGTGGCGGAGTTAATAAATACGCAAAAGACCGCGCGGCTGCCGCGGCGTAGCCAAGTTTTCTTTCTCCTAACTTTATTACGCCATTAGAGATCGCGTGACGAAGAATCGCACTTTCTCGCCTTAATATAATTTGTTTTGATGGTTGTATCAAACGCACTACCCTTTTTCATGTCTTGCTTTTGCTTGAGTACCTACTTAGGAGAATCAATCAGGGTTGTAATGAGGTTACTCGAGTATACTCGTTGGTAGTTGTAAGAGATTTTATATTGCGTTGGTACTAACTTTGCTGTATAGACTCTTTACTGCCCAAGAATTTCTGCTGATGCTGTCAGTTCCCATCTACCTATCTTCTATCTATATTAATCTATCTATATACTAATAAGGAATCTGAAGAGTTTGTTTGTCGGAATTAAAAAAAAAATCTTTTTGCATTTGATAGACCAATCTTTCGGGGAAGACTATAGGCTATTCAACATCACCCTAAAACCTTTAGAAGCCAAGCACAAAGGAAACTAGTCAGAAAGAACGCTTATGGAAAACGAAGTAATAACGCGGACAGGTGATGCGATGTGGCGGGGTGGGTTGGGGGCTAAAATTTGACGCGAACGAAGTCTCGGACAAAAGTTCGTAATAAAATATGTCTAGACATTGCATTAATGCTTACAGAAATAGGTACGGTATGCAAATAAGTCTCGCTGTCAGATCTTGTTCGCGGCAGAAAAATGTTACACAACAAAATATAAATCAGGAGCCACTAAAAACACCCTCCCGAGTTCAAATACATAAATCAAAACAGCAACCGTAAAACAGAAACAAGAAACATATCATTTTAACACCTATTCCATTTCTATTCTGCGCACATCAACTGTCTACATCTATAAAGATTACTCCGTAACGATGAACAGTAAACCCTAAGAGCCGTCATTCCTTTTTTATTTTCAAATATGAGTGTAATAATACTCAAAGTTTTAAATAAGCTGCGGGTTATTGAAATAAAGGAATGGAGTAGGATCGTCTGCTACGGGTTTATTGCCAGCTGAGGTGATGCATAGCACCACCACCCATCCTAAAAAAGGCGGTACAGCGCAGATTTATTATTTTTTCTCGAGACATTTTTCGGGGTGCTTTAAATGCCTTACATTTAAAAATACATGGCCAGCTGTATTGCGCCTCCTATCCTAACTGCCGTCCCTACTATTTCGTGAGGGTGTATATTTTGTTCGAGGTTATATGACCCCTAAAAGGCGGCCGAATTTCCTGTCCCTTCAAAATGTGCTTCTTATATTTACGAACATGTCCTTTAAAAATAGTATTTATCCTTAATAGCGTGTTAACACCTATAAAATGTGTCGTAATTCATTTTTATGAAGCAAATCTTATACCCATGAGCGATATTTATAGAAAGTATTATGACCTAAGACTTTTTGGGGATAAGGAAGGATTTCAAGTTAGATTTCCGCAAGTGTTTATTGGTAAATACGATCTACTTAGCCCCCGTATAGTGCGAAGCAACGCGCGTTTTACTTGTTTTTACTGAATGTGCAAACACGCTGTTAATGTGTGTGTATGCAAGCGTAGGAGCTCTTGGTACCGTTTCGAGACAATGGCGAAGACAGAAATGTGTGTGTGTGTGTGTGCGTTTGCGCGTGTGTGATGCTGACGCTACTCGTTTTTACACGCAAATATTCACAGCGAGTCTTTACACCTGGTTACCATAAGTAAAGCGCACGTCGATACATGACATAAAAATACTGGACCCACGAGAGATTAATTTGTCGCGCACTAGATTTTCAACGCACTGTTTACCACTGAGAGATGGAAACCCATACATCTGCCTAGCCTTTTCCCAACTATAATAACTATGTTTGGGTCGGCTTCCAGTGTAACTGGATGCAGCTGAATACCAGTGTTTTACATGGAGCGACTGCCTATCTGACCTCCACAACCCAGTTACTGGGTAATACGATACCCGTTGGTAAGACTGGTTGTCAGACTTTCGGGCTTCTGACTACCCGTAACGACTGTCAAAGATCCACGAATGATAGCCGGGACCAAGGCTTAACGTGTTTTCCGAGGCACGGAGGGGTCTCGGTATGTAAAGATCCCATCCCATCCAACAGACCGTGGCAACCGTAGCTCAACCTAATCGATCGACCTGTGCGATTGTTACTATTTAGCCACGGGCCCCTTGAGAGTTGAAAACCCAACAGTGTATTTTTTAACGCACTGGGAAGCTCTGTGTTGGAGTCTCAAAGCTCGAATCAACACCGAGAGTTGAAAATCCAGTGCGCAATAAAAAGTCGTCGCGTTAAAATATCGCCCGTGTATACTACAGCTTTAGCAAGAAACAGGCGGAATATTGATACGTAATATGATCTTACCTATTCATCCGATCTATTAAACCGTAAACAGAAAAGATAATTAACTAAAGACCTTATTATCTGAAGATCATAATATGTTATCAGGACTTTAATAACATTCATCTTATTTTAAATAGATTAATTACATAAAATAAAAAAAAAAGTAAATTCGTTTTAAGAAAATGATTGCCATTTTCGTCCATTTTAGATTTTGCAAGAGTTAATAAAGTTGTTTTTAAACTTAGCAGACGGCTTTAATTACAGCCAGGTCATAACAACGTGTTCTGACAGATTCTTAATAGAGTTACCTTCAGATGTTTTCTAAGTTTTTTTGTTGTTATTCGCTTAGCAAAATTACGAACAAATTGCTCTATATAGAACTTAAAAAATACTAAAATGTGAAACAAAATCTAACAATACGCCAAAAATGGCTTCAATCAAGAAGATGATTGGAAGAATTAAATGTTTTGAAGTATCTTATTTTATCTATTTCGAGTAATTTGTTGAACAAGGTTTCATGGATTCCGACCCGTGTTTATTGAAACAATAACGGTTTGGAGTTTACAGTCATCATAATAATTAAAACAACAGTTTATATTGAAAAAATCTTTCCGCAAACAAAACTTTGGTGAATTCATAATAGACAGTTCCTTGCGAAATTTTATTCCGGGTTCTAATAATTAAACGATAATCGAGTCAGTTGCACTACAAATATTTAAATTTCTAGATTTGCCCTCACCGTACTTAGTCAAGCGAACAACTGTCCATACTGAGAAGAGCGAACTCATAGGTATATTATTAAATAGCGTTTCCATGACAATCAAGTCAAGCACTGCGTCATTGTGTGTCAGAGGTGTCAAAACAAAACAGAAACACGACTATCTATAGGTGCGGTAGGGCGAATTTAACGATTTAAATCTTTGTTACCCTCATATTACAGAACAATGCTCAATTCCAAATCTAGATTCATAATTATCGAATTTCAAAATAATCTCAATTCAAATCTCATCTCGAACACAAGAACACAACACAAACCAAAGACAAAAGAAAATCGACAAAAGAATATATTGTTGTAAATACAACATAAATACCTACTCCTTCGTACCCAATTAGTAAAGACATAATAAAGAGAAAATGGCGTAGGTATTATCTCAGATCACAAGTATTGTTAACGGCTGCACAGTGGGGTACAAGGGTACACGAAAAGATTGGGGGTGTGATGTCATTAGGGGTCTTCCTGTGCTTAATTGCGTCGATGGCGACTCGACAGGAAGTCGAAAGATTGCGTTCAAATAGCAAACGTTTTCGTTCTGTCTGTCCAGTAACTAACCAGACGGGACCGTTGAGTCAGAAGAAAATTGTTATGTATCTACGTTTATAGCTATGTAGCACTCGATGGAAATTAATTTTCCTTTTTGAAATAACGACTTTGTAATTTGTAGCGCTTCGTAGGGACTCGGTTTATTTCAATTTCTTGGCGTTTGGTATTTATTTGGAGTGTAAAGTAAAGTCGGTGTATTATTTGGCCAAAATTCTTTCTAGAATCGGCCATGAGTTATACGAGAACATGTGCTCGTGTTGTGTAAGAAAAAAAATCATTCCGCACGTTTGTAGCGGCGGTGGCGGACCAGGATACGTCAGACGACTGCTTAGTTTCATTAAAAAAAAAACAAAATTAAAAATCATTTATTCAAACTAGGCTGATAATCAGCATTTTTTTAATTTAAAAATAACATTATACAATCCACAGAAGACACTTCCTAGTGCTTAACTGGGAAGAAGTATCGCAACAAATTGTTAAGTTATAAGAACTTGATTCTATAATTCTATACAACAGTATCAACCATGGGGGATTTATTATGACACCTGATTAAACAAACCCATTGGCAGATGTTGCTAAGTACCCCAAGTCACAAAAGAATAAGAAGCTCCCGAATAATAAGCAGTTGATTTTTTGGTAATAACTACTAATAACACGCACCTAATTGCTATTTTTATAATTAAATAAAGTTATAATATCTACATAAAACAATATTCTAGCATACCCGTCCGTTATAAGGAGTTCATATAATTTTATGCGTATTGTGTACGTAATAATGCAAGTCTCAAAGGAGGCGGTAGAGTTGCAGCTAATTGGCATGTAAATTGGCTTGCTCTTAACATATGTGGGTATTCAAGAAGTAAGATATTTTTGGCTTATTAGTCGATTCGCACGAATTTACTCGCCCGAAATGGGCGAATCGTCACTTTTAAATTATATAATTTTCCTTATAGGCGACTCGCACGATGCTAATTTATTTGTGGGCGAGTCGACAACTCCAGAAATATGTATTAGGCAATTGGCAAATTTTGCATTTAATGCAATGCCTACAAATAAATTAACTTCGGGCGAGTCGCCTGTAGAAAAAATAATATTATTTAAAAGTAACGTTTCGTCCGTTTCGGGCGAGTAAATTTGTGCGAATCGACTAATAAGCCTATTATTCATGAAACGAATCTAACTGGAAATATAATGTGCACCCGAGACTATACAACCTCTTACTTAATGATACGAAGGATCTAACATAATTTATGCCTACCCTTAGTCTCGCCATTACCAGAGTACCAGAAAAAAAATAAACAACCTTTTTCGCCGAGCGGCGGGCAAAGGCAAATCTTAAACTGTAATTACTTCGAAATGAAAAGAAATAACAGAGCTCACTTTTGATAAGTAAATCCTTAGTCATAGTAATTATATAACTAAAAGAAAAAAAAACGCGCACCTAAGGCACTCGTAGGTAGCCATTTTATTTTTGCTTGGTCCTGTTCACTGCTAACAATGCGAGTGACGTCGGGTTCAAGAGAAGGCGGCAAATGATTGATGAGGGAATTAATTAATACGCCACTTCCTTTTGGAGCTCAGAAAAAAACAAAATCAGCACTCACGGTATAAATACGTTTATGCTAGTTTCGCTTTGATTGAACAGATTTCACTCTGATATAAATCAAAATTAATTGGGTGTTCCTACAGTTTTATGAAAAGGTTCCAATTATGTTTAGCTTTTTTGATTTATGGACATGAAAATGTAAGTCATGGCATGGGCAGATAACTAAGATAATTCCACTTACCTTTGTACGTATTTTTCTGTTCTTTTCTTCGTGTCTGTTTATATGTGTGTACAAACGCCAGCATATCAAGCTACCCAAAACTGTCAAATTTTCGCTATCAACATTGAACCTTATGCTTTAGCGATAAAGATGAAAATCTATTAAAGAAATTTGACAGATTGTAGTAGCTTGATGTGCCGGCGCATCGGTACATAAATGGTTAAATCACGCCTCGGGCCCTATCAAATTACCAGCGCTGCTGTATATATGTCACCGGAAAATAACAAGAACCGCAAATTTATAAATTTCCTAGGGAATTTATAAAGTAATCTAACCTAACCTACCACAAATTTATAAATTTCCTAGGAAATTAATAAATTTGCGGTTCTTGTTATTTTCCGGTGATATATATATATATATACTGCATGATTTTTTTTTTACCGTCTACAAATTTTTATAGGGTGTTCTACCCATGAAAATGAGCAGCTTACACTAGCTATGGGACCAACTCTGAGATCACGAAAAAAAAAAATCAGCTGCTCCATACATTTTGCTCAAGTAGGTATTGAACTTTTGTATTAAACAGCAGTTTTTTTTATTTTTTTATTTTGATCAAAAAGAAAAAGTCAGCGATAACGTAGTAAAAGCACGGGTAGGCGATGCGATGCGACGACGGGGTGGATCGAGGGGACAAGAAATATCACGCGGATGAAGTCGCGGGCAAGTAAAAATAATAAAATTGTAATGTCAACTATAAATGGGACATCTGCTAATTAATCAATCAATCGACTCGGCCTATCGCAGTCCACTGCTGGACATAGGCCTCTCCCAGACTACGCCACAATACCCAGTCCTCTGCCTTCCGCATTCAGTCTACCCCAGCCATCTTCTTTAGGTCGTCCGTTCATCTAGCTGGGGGGCGTCCCACACTAAGCTTGCCGATACGCGGTCTACATCGGCTAAGCTCAAACTATAATATTCTAGTTCGAGACCACTAGAAGAAAAACTGTGCAAATTAAATAAGACCTCAGCGCCATTACTATCTGCCTAATGCCATATTTCTCAACCCTTTTTCCCGCTGTTTCCAAAGTTTTAATTAGTGCCAGAGGACATTATCCAGACTCTTCTTACTCTGGCCTCCGCACTCGAACCTCCTTTCCGAATTATCCGATTTTTACTTCTAATGCGAATTAACTTTTTCTCAAACTTCGACAGTGCCGAATCTTTTATCTGAGTCTGAGAGGAGAAAATTTTCACTCGGTTTTTTTTTTAAATGAACAGCAACACGTCAGGCCGAAATTTCGTCGCATGATTTGCGTAGAAAACATAAGTATGCGGATTTTCCATCGCGTAATTTCGGCTGTCATACTTTGCTACGTATTGTTTTTTACATATACAGTGGCCTCCAAAAGTTAGTTAAAATTTTTTCCACTTCAGTTTCGACACATTTAAAATTCTAGTGATCAAATGTTGGAACTGTTCTAACGTTTTTATTGACTAATTCAAATACTCAATTAATCCCTTAGGAGAAAAAATAATCAATTAATACCTTAGGATTACCTGATTATTTTTTTATTTTAAATCTTATTGTAGCATCACAACTGAAGTGGAAAAATGTCAACTAACCTTTGGAAGCCATTGTATACAACGTGTAACGTTAAATGCGCAAAACCTGAAAATAGTTTGATCAGAATAACGAGCAGAATTAATTGAACCACTTTTTAATATAGGTCACATTTTTCAAAAAATCTTCATTAAAAACGTTGCCGTGTCTATTTATTAATAGGTCAAGCAACCCAATGTCAGCGCGGCGCGGCGGCCCGGTGACGACTCCTCACTCGGTAAAGCGTCGTCGCAGACGCAAGAAACGATCAGAATGGCCAGTAAAACTAAAACAGCACATAAAACCTTTACAATTTTTTTAATGAATTATTTTCTATCTGAAATAGGTCAATTGAATTAAAAATCAGTTGGGGTGTCTGAGTTTTTGTGCATTTAACGTTACACGTTGTATATATATACATACAATTGTACTTGTCTATTGTTCAATGTTTATTTAAGGAAAAGGCACCAATAAGCGAGGGATATTGGGTTGGTTATCAAGTTTAGTTGAAAGGGCGATAGGTACCTTATCGATGTAGGAATAAGTTGATCTGATGTTAAGGGTAGACTTTGTTACGCTACCTTTTTGTTCGGGGCTCCGATATTACAATATTATATACCGACACAATGAAACGGAACATTGTTTTTGTTACGTTATGTAAAAGATATCATGTAATGTGAAAATCAGGAAGAAATCCAGTGTTCTGACGCTAAAATTGCTTTGCGAAACCCAGATTTTTGTATTCAATTTGTCCGGTAGGTAAATATATTAACAGACTATAATTAGGTATTAAAGATTTCTTCCTAAATGGATTATATATTTGACAGTCTGAATCTGTTAAAAATATAATCAATTGACATACATTTTGACAAATTTTTGACATTGATTGTCGCTGAGATGAGATTGCGACATGAATTTGAACATACGAGAATACGTACGGGCCTTCTGAACCAACGGATATCTTCCACGAGTCTTTCCCAAACCAGACAAACACCGAACCCACTCGAACATTACCAAAGAAAGTATAGTAAACCATATTTAACAACAAACATTAATTAGTGAGCTTACAACATGTTGAAAACGCTTAAAACTGTCGTCAGTTCGAGTCAGATGCTGAAGATGCGACCTCGTTTTATAATCCTAGCGAGCGCCGGATGAATGGACATAATTTTCTGCACTTGACACCGTGTCTAGGCCTCGTCATTGTGGAGCAGAAGTACTGTTTTGTTCATTTTTATTACTCTAGTCATCTCCGGATCTTGAGACAACAGTATCGTAACTGTCCACTTTTTGTTACTTTTTATAATGAAGTGTCGTAATTTCAGCTGTTTGGACCTTTTTTTTTAATTGCGGAACAAGAAAACGTCTATTAAGAAAAAATGTAGTCGGAGTTTCTTACAAGGAAGATTGAACATGCTTTGTTTTAGGGATACTGTGGATTAAAATTGCGTTTTCATAACAAAGCTGTTTATTCCGTCATGTAATTTTTTTTCCGGAGTCTGGATTTGAGCCCGGTCGATGGAAATAGGTTCGCCCCCTAATACATGGGACTTAAACATAGCTGGAAAAATGTGGGTGTACTTAGGCACACCTCTGAAGAACCCTTCTGGGAATATTAGCGTGATATTATGTTATGAGGTTATGTTGTTGACTAAAGGAACAAATGTATATTAAAAACCAGACGGCCAATTCCCATAATTAAAAAAAAAACCGGCCAAGTGCCTGTCGGACCACCCATTATGAAGTTTTCCGTAGTTGGAATGAATTAACCCAAAAACAAACTTAATATTGTAGTTGAAAATCATGTTCTCCCATACACTTACATTGCAACTGCAAATTTAAGTTGATCGACTATCACTCGTAAACTTGTAAAGCCTACTTAGCTGTGATCATTCTCCTTTTAATTTCGTTATATATACTACTGCCGTGAATTTTTTCACATACCCAAATACATCCATTTAGCTGACAGGGGAGGTCAGGGGAGTCAGGTGTCCCCTGACTCTAACAAAAATTAGCACTTTAAAGCTTAATATTTCACAAACGGATCCCTGAATAGTAGTAAGAATAATTTTAAAAGACCTATCTAACGATACCTCACACCATGGGGAAGAAGAGAAAAAAAGACACGAAGAGGAGGTACCGTATTTTTTTTTTTCAAGATTTTATTTTACTACTTTATCGATGTGATTAATATGTATATCCATGCCTAATTATAGCTTTCTAGTACTAAGATTCTCTGAGCTAAGCTAAATCTAGTCGCAATCTCAATTCAGCGACAATCTATGTGAATGTACAGCCGTGCGATTCTGTAACCATCTCACCGTGAAAGCTTGGGTGAAGTGAGCGTGGAGTGAGCTGTCATTCGCTAGGGATTAATACTATTAATTACTCACTTCACTTATGATTTCACGGTGAGATTTTTACAGAATCGACCGGCAGGTATTTTGGACAGATTAAGACTGATATCAGGATGTGAACGTTCTTAAAATCACGAGAATTGCCCCTCTGGTCAGCTTAAATAATATTTCGGCCAGTCATTCTAATCTCACCCCGTTTGATTCTGAAGTCATTGCGGTGAGTGCGGAACGAACTTGTTACTCACAAACCCATTACAAACGTATAACAATTAGCCCAAATTTCGCAAACTAATGAAAGTAGCATCCACAGAAGGGTCAGCAAATGGTTCTCAACAACACCGGGAAGTTAACTCCACAAAGCAAAAATTATAGTGTCAACGCTGTACTGTGTTGAGTAATTGCACTGAAACGGGAGAAAATACCTCGTCCTGACTGCATTTGATCTCCTCATTCAGCTGTGAATGGAACCAATTTAGTGTCGGTTCACTACTGAATGTACATGAAATCAGAGAGACTTGCTGTTTTTAATTATTCGCTAAAATACTGGTTTATGTGTGATAGTGATATGAGCTACCCAAGCAGCCAAACAGATCATGAATAAGTTTTATATGTCTATAAAATATCTTACCTTTGACTTGGCCCAGATAAACTTTGCTAAAAAAGAGTGTATTTATAAATTCAAGTCGTCCAAGAATTCAAAATAGTTTTTCAAATACGGTCTTCAGGGCTGCTGAAGTACCTACTTAGAATTTCAAAATTCATTTGATGAAAACTTAGTCTTATGTCCATGATAAATGCTACATAAGCATTTTCTGAACACAGAAAGAAAATTGAAATTTATAAACAGAATGATGATGATTTATTGATCAAAATTTGAAAAAGCGCGTGATCTTAAATATCCTGTCTCCAATAATTCTCCTTATTAAATCATAGAATCTCATTAAAAACTGAAAACCCATTGTAAGTATTGCCACAGAAATATATTGTAGGAACTTAAATGAATCAGAAATAAAAAACAAAAGAATGTCCTGGACCCTAAAAACGTGGTATCATAATCCAATGCAATGTTTTGTATGTAAAAAAAGAAATACCATATTGCATGCTTATTTTAATTAATTAACTGAAGCTCATGCGAAGCAAGGGAGCCCATTAATACATTATTTACGCGATATTGCAATTTTTAAGCCTTATTAAGAACGCCATAATATGTAGAGGTACAGTATTCTCTTTGAAGCGATTTTCGGAAGTATATGAGGCGATTAAAGGATTTTCAGGGATCTGTGAATTTCACTTCGTTACTTTAATGAAATAATGCGACAACAGTTTCCAGTCGAAACAGATGTTGGTGGCATATCAGGGTGTCTTTAGTGAAAATATGTAGTGGTAATTATTATTTCTTTTGAAAGTGGAAAAACTGCACTATCATGGGAGGGAAAAGGCTAATGAGAGCACGTCAACAGTTTTGACGTACTATAGTGGACTCTATTAACAAGCGCAAAAATAACCCGACTGCAAAAACACATAACCGAAAAAAAAAAAACAAGCATTACAATCTAAATATATTTTTTTATAGACGTTTGATGTTTGACAGAATTTTGAACTTTGTTTTTTGGATGGCATCGCAGGCGGGCAACCAAGAGTTAAACAATTTCAGGTTATTGGTTTGTCCCCGCGTATAAATCCATCAATCGGTTTGGGCTACAGAGCATGTCAAACAAATAGACATATTACATAAATACTCTCGGAAAACATTACCCTCCTTCTGGGGCAGTTGGTAAACATAACGGATCAAGGCGATTGGCATTTGAACACAATCTTAATACTTAAATGATATCAGAATTATTTGAATTAAATTGTGTTCGCTTGCACCACAATTCACTAAATGCGTTTGTCTTAAAACGTATTTAAATTTTTTGTCTCTTTCATATTCAGACGATTGACAGAAACGGTACGATGTTTTATACGTTTAGCGTTAAGCGCGTTCAGTGATTTCTGGTGAAAGCGGCCATAAGTTTTCCAGCCATTTTCGTTTAGTTACCAAGTGGAAATAAGCAAAAAAATCTTGATATCTTGAATTCTAGAGACCTCAAACCTAGTAAATTGAGAATGACTAAAACATGAGAAAAACCTAATACTAAAACCTAAGAGGCGAATAAATTTAAATACGAAAAGAGTAACATGTATCGAGGGTCTCTATACTGAAATGAGTTAAGGTCCCAAAATGGGTAGGTTACTCAGTGAGGAAAAAAAAAACGATGTTATCTTTCCTAACTAGATACGACGCGAAATAATTAATGATCCGAGATAAATTCCTCCTCGAGAAATATTTAAAGCGTTGAAAGAGTATTCTATTGTTTTTATTCAGAGGGAATTGGCTTATGAAAGCTATTCAAATTTGCAAGAGATTCAATTTGCATAACGAGCGATTTGTACCTCATAGAGATTAAACCTCCTGGCCTCCGTATTGTTTGCAGAATAAGGCCTGTAGTACACAACACGGTTTCTTTACGGTACGAAACATTAACCGCACCGCAGAATAACTGTGTGATTTGAATCGAATGCGCATACTGCGACGGCGCCCGTGCCGTTGTACCGTCGTGTCTGTCAACAAGTTTCCATAGTGCTCCATACAACACCGACGACCGTGCCTACACATGGGGAATCAACCCTGGTTTTTCACAGCAAAATCGCAGTTTTTGACGGCAAGAAAAACGTGCGTCTACAAAGGGCCCAAAGAAACCGTGCCATGTACAACGGGCCTACGCGGCCCGTTTTTTCTTTCTGTCGAGTTTCCTCCTTTGAAAACCTATTCCGGAACATTCTTAATAGCATTTGTCACAATCGATCTGTATAATTTGATTTAAGTTTATTTACATTAGCGTTCCGTCCGTTTCCGAGAAAATACGTCGGCAAAATAACTCGCTTCTTTAAATATTAAAACAAAAGGTAATGGTGAGTTTCGTAATCATAATTAATGATTACATTGTAAATTCCTAGGAAGCTTTTAGAGTACATACATTTATTAGGTAACCGTCGCATTATTTAATTTGCGACATACTTCTAGAAAAACTTTGCCAACATTAAGAGTTTACCGTCACGTGCCATTTGCAAACTTCGATGGCGGGAATCGTGGTACTTAATAGCGTTGGCGTACAAGTTAAACGATACCAATGAACTTTAAGTAGTTTTACAGATCGTGGAGAAGTGTGGTAGAAATATGAACCTAATATAGTTAGTAAATATTTTAGGTAAATGTTGATTTAAAGAACCGAAATCTGCCATCCCGAAGGGTCAGACAGATGTGACTTATACCCACATTTCACAAGTTCCATATAATTGGGGGCAAGCCTATTGCAACCAGGCACAAATCCACACTCCGGGCTGCTATAGAGAAATTCCTGACGGAAAAATCCAATAGTACTTTATTCGACCTGGGCATCGAACCCAGGACTCCATGCGCTTGCGACCTATTAGACTAACGAAGCAGTAACTCAGTAAGCAGTCAATACTTATGACATACGTAGAGAACATAGAGAGGTGCTTAGGTAGGTAATATGGGCTAATAGGTAATACGGGCTGGTGTCCGCAACTCCACGTCAATGCGCGTATTTTGCGTACGGAAAAGAGAGAGGTGCTTACATTAATCTCATAATTATGACCACTGGTTATGAAGACGTACGAGTACGAGTATAAAGCTCATTAAGCGAACGTTTAGGTAACATATTAAATGTAACTCAAACTTTTGGGGTATTGTTATGAATAATTTATGACATTACAGTGATACTATCGAGGCTCCAGATTATTAGAGTAAAAGCTGGATATAATACCTACAATCTTACATTAAATAAATACAGGGTTATTTTAAATTGACTAGCTAAACTTCGCAGACGCGATGGGTACACCAATCACGATAACATTATTTTTTTTTTTTTTTTAAGAAGATCAACAACCGCTGTTAGTCTTATTACTTGAAGTATGAGTTGAGAAAAACTGTTTTCTTTTGTTTTATCGTGTTTAGATATCGATACCATTACGTATGTGAAGTAAAGACAAACAAAAAACAGATTTTTAAAACTGCATGTCGATTTTGTAAAAATTTCACCGTAAATACTTGCGTGGAGTGAGATGTCAGTGTTATCCCACTGAAGGGTGACTAAGCAAACATTTACAATCATAATCGAGATTTTAATAATATTTTTTATGCTAATTCTATTGATAATTTTATATAATTTCAAAACTAGTATTTTTGTTGTCTAAAAAATACTATTTTGTGTGATTTTAAAATAAAATAGCAAAACAGAAACAGTTAGAATATCAGTTTTGTTTTTTTTCCTGGACTAGTCCTTATAATAAGGACTAGTATTTTTTTTCCTAGATTAAAACAAATAAAATTATAAATTAGCATAAAAAATATTACTAAAATCTCAATTATCATTGTAAATGTATTCTTGGTAAATCCCTAGTATCAGGTGGAATGACAATGACAGCTCATTGCACGCTCACTTCACCTAAGTTTTCACGGTGAGATGGTTACAGAATCGCTCTGCTGATATTTCAAGTGACTACATATAGCAGCGCTTACCTACTTCTGCTGTTGAAACCTCACCTTTTATTTATTTATTATCATGTTTAGATATCCATACCCATCACGTATGCGGAGTTTAGCTAGCCAATTTAAAAGAACCCTCATTTCACCTAATTTAAATAAAAATCTGTCTCAACCTACTAAATAATTAACTAACTAATTCACTTCATATCGAAGTTCCAACATTACTAAGAAAATAACACAAACAACGTCTCCTATCTTAATGGGTCAAACAAGTTTAGTTTGAAAAAAATATTTTATATTTTCCTCCACAGAATTCATCGTTACAAGAGAATTTTTCAATGGTAATAATAAATGTAAACGAGCCCTAGAAGGTGCAATTAAAGCGACACAGAAGCGGCGCAATTCGTCGAGGCCACGTCTTCCCTCACAGCTGAAAGTTTTAATTTGCGTCGAAGATCATTGCGACACTGATATTTTATATTAATTCTTGAGAGGCCAACTTTGTCTCCATGGTAATTTGAGTTCTATGATTCGGTTTCTTCCTAGTTTTAAGGCTAGCCAGGGTTCTAACGTGTTAATACTTTGATTAAAGAAAGATGTCTACAATTTCGGTGAAGGAACACGTCGAGAGGAAATCTGGACTTATATGTAGTTAATATTTTTCTCTGTACGAGAAGAAGCCTTTGTCCTGCAGTGCTACAATAACAGACTGGTATTATTATTATCTACAATGTTTTACTTATTACATATAATTATGAGGTTCTTGTGCTTGTTGCAATCTTCATACGGCCATAGAAGGCTCTCCCTGCTTTCAGTTGCCTTGCCATATTTTTATGGGCTCAACGCAGCATGATATCGTCTTCTCCCATATATCTCAGTCAGCTGTAATACCTATCAATATTGTCGTATAATTCCGAAATATCGATCTTAACATTTAAGCTCAATTATTCCCCAATATCCCTGATGTTTAAAAAGTAAATTGCAGTTTTATAAAGTGTCATCAGCCTACATTAGCCTCCTGCTGTCCTATCGCACGTCATTTAACTCGATTTTTGGCAACTCTCATCCCAAACACCCTTCGGAGATCGTCGCTCCTCTTAGCCTGAGGGCGTCATACCTTACTTTGTTGATTACGGTCTCCCCTCAAAATCCAAGGGTCATCGGTTCCACCGGCCGTTACCACTGAGCAACCACTGCTCAATATTTGTACATAACCAAACGTATTAAATAGGCTATTAATACTAGGTTTTGTTACAATTTGCGGATACAATTCCAATATCAGGTCATTAGAGAATCTTCAAATAGAAAAAGCCTGAGGGCGTCCTACCTTACTTTGTTGATTACGGTCTCCCCTCAAAATCCAAGGGTCATCGGTTCCACCGGCCGTTACCACTGGGCAACCACTGCTCAATATTTGTACACAACCAAACGTATTAAGTAGGCTATTAATACTAGGTTTTGTTACAATTTGCGGATACAATTCCAATATCAGGTTATTAGAGAATCTTCAAATAGAAAACCGACAGATACAATTTACTGAAACAGTAGCTTCCGGTGCTGGTTATAAATTCACAATTAGTTTAATGAATTGTTAACAATTTGAGCATTTTAATTTATTTACCATTAATTAAATTGATGTTGTTTTAATTCTCGATGGAATTATGTTAAGTTTTTCCTTATACTGATCTCCAGCGGAGGTTTATATCTTCATTAATTTTATTATACGGGCGTATCTTTTCGATTACTAGGTAGGCATATTATAAAATGGAAGTCGCCTTCCGTGTTTGTCTGTGTGACCACGATGTTAACCTAAACTTCGTTACGGATTTTGATGCAGTTTTCATCATCATTTAGATAATTTCTTGTGAAAGATTTATTTATATTACATTAATATTAAAAATACATTAATATTAAGAAATCTCGATATTTCATCATGTCGTTAAAACTGCGCGAAGATTGGGCATTGGTCGCTAGTGTGTATAAAATATAATATTATTTATTTATTTAATCAAAAATCTACAACGGAATACACATACTTATAGCCTAGTAGGTATATGGGACCATCTGTAGCTGAACTAGAACGAGTCCTGTATCTGGGCATACAGTCTGGGCGTCAAAACCCCTCGAAACAGTCCATATGCAAAATGATGCCTCAGTGAAACAAGAAAAAAAAAAACAAGAAAAACTGAAAAATAAAAAGATAAAGTTGCAGTATTCGAGTGTATTTCCTATCCTACTTCGTAATATCCTACTAATATAATATTATAAACGCGAAAGTTTGAGAAGATGGATGGATGGATGGGTGTTTGTTACTCTTTCACGCAAAAACTGCTACACGGATTTTGATGAAACTTTACAGTATTGTAGCTTGTACATCAGAATACTACACAGAATATTTTTTATCCTGATCACACGACACCGATACCTATGCTATGTTTAAATAAATCGACAGTATTAAGATATGTATCACTAGATACATATCTTAATACTGTCGATTTATTTAAACCCAAAACTATTTATACCATTAATTTATTTTCGCAAATTCGGTCACTACTACTATTCTGTGGGGTTTTAGGAAAAAAGGTTCCCTATATAAGAACAAGTCTACGAAAAAAAAGAAAATTTATATTCTAAGTTTCCGTTTTGCTATTTTATTTTAAAACCCTACAAAATAGTAATGTTTTGACAACTAAAATACTAGCTTTGAAATTATATAAAACTCCGAGTATCAATAGAATTAGCATAAGAAATATTATTAAAATCTCGATTATGATTGTAAATGTTTGCTTAGTCAATCCCTAGCATCAGTGGGATGACACTGACAGCTCATTCCACGTAAGTTTTTACGGTGAGATTTTTACAGAATCAACATGCTGTGCCTACTTATTTTATAACCTTACCTAATCTAGCCCCGCTGAAAAAGATAAAAATGCCATCTTTTTAACGATACGTTAATCAAAACGTTGTATTATAAAATAGATTTTTTCCCTTTCCCTGTTTAAGTAAGTGAAGGTACAATATATTTTTTGTGTATTACACATTGTAATAACGTTGCCCGTTTCGTTGTTTTGCGTTTTACTCGTAAAAGCTTAAGGGGCTCATGTGAGGGAATTCCCGAAAATGTTTTAGTGGAAGTGAAAATTTATATTCATAATATTTTTGTAAGATTAGGCTTCTGCTAGTAACACTATGAAATATTTTGGTTGTATATATTTTTGGAAAACGGCCATATGATAACAAGAAATAATGTAAATTTGTAGAACATAAGCGTTTAAAAACGTGATCACTTATTAGGTAATGATATAATGGAGTTATTTTACATACCATAACATCACGCCTTGTAACTGTGAAGGGTTATGCAAAGGTGAACTTATGGTACAGACGCCAGCACATCAAGCTGCCCGAAACTGTCAAATCTTCCCAATCAACTTTGAACCTTATATTTTAGCCATAAAGTTGAAAATCTATTTAAAAAATTGACAGATGGTACTGTTTGATGTGCTAGCGTCTGTACACCCACATTTTCTCACCGCCAGTTAAGTTTTAAGTCCCATTTAAAATGTTGTGACGGCTACCACAGCCTCAAGAATCGACTGGACAAATTAAATATCACCAAGCGATTTGATACACACGCATTAGCTAATTAGTTGCTAGTGTGTCTAACCAAATAATAATAATAATATAATATAATAATAATAATAATATACCACAACTTTCACACAACGCCATCTAGTCCCAAACTAAGCAGAGCTTGTGCCATGAGTACTAGACAACTGATAAACATACATATATATTTCTAAATACATACATAGTATAGATAAATTACACCCAGACAAAGAACAAATGATCGTGCTCATCACACAAACATTTGTCCTAGGTGGGAATCGAACCTACGACCCTGCGTATAGCAGTCAGGGCCACTAACCACTAGACCAACTGGCCTGTCTCTATAATAATTATTTATTTAATTAAAATTGCCTAAGCGGCGCATATAAAAATAACACTGTACGAGTGAGCGTATTTTCACACAGTATTGGCTGGTAATCCTACAAATATATTATATTAATATCACAATAATATTATAAAGGCGAAAGTTTGTGTGTGTGTGTATGTTTGATACTTCTTCACACTCAAAAGGCTGGACCAATTTTGATGAAATTTGGCACACAGATATAACACATAGAATACGTTTTATCCCGATATTCCTACGGGATCGAGACTTATGCGGGTGAAACTACGTGGCGCAGCTAGTAATATTATAAATGTATAAGTTTGAGAAGATGCTTGGATGTTTGTTACTCAATCAGATGTAAGCCGTTGAACTGATTTGGATGAAAATTGGCACGTAGATAGACGATTTCCTGGATTAACACATAGGATAATTTTTGTTCCGATAATGTGTTCCCTTGGGATGATAGTTGAAAGTTACTTTTTACGCCGGCGTAGCCGGGGGCAGAAGCTAGTAGGTATAATAAGTATCGCATTGCCTTGCACTTTAAAAATCATTACGATAGCTCTTCCACAGCAGTTAACAATATCATATACAACATGTAACGTTAAATGCGTAAAAACTCAGACACCCCAACTGATTTTTAATTCAATTGACCTATTTCAGAGAGAAAATAAGTCATTAAAAAAAATTGTAAAGGTTTTATGTGCTGTTTTAGTTTTACTGGCCATTCTGATCGTTTCTTGCGTCTGCGACGATGCTTTATCGGGGGAGGAGTCGTCACCGGGCCGTTGCGCCGCGCTGACCTTGGCTTGCTTGACCTACTAATAAATAGACACGGCAACGTTTTTAATGAAGATTTTTTGAAAAATGTGACCTATATTAAAAAGTGGTTCAATTCATTCTGCTCGTTATTCTGATCAAACTATTTTCAGGTTTTGCGCATTTAACGTTACACGTTGTTGCGGTTAAGCTCACAATACCTTAGTCTTTATTCCTAAAAAAGCCTTCTCGCTTCAAACCGTACATTCAGAGGTTCAGGAATAAAATCCTGTGATCACCACTGTAACTCTATTACCGCTTTTAAAACTAGTTTCGCTGAAACAGAGAAAATAGCTGCTTTGCGGTTGTGTGCCCCGTTATTGCTAATGTCTGCCATAATTATTGACATTCTCTTCGTACATTCTGTAAGTATTTATTTTCTGTTTTTCTCTGTGGCCTTTATTTCAGGTTTAATTCATTTGCTTTTACTGTTCCTTTTGTTATCTGCGGATGAAAAACTTACAACATGTCGAATAGGATAAAAAGTGTGCGAAGTTTTTGTCTGTCCACGTAAACGTAGAGTTTGGAACAGTGACTTATTATTATTTATTAGCTTCTTCCTCCTTTGTTTGCTTTCGGTAGGGTTCCGAGTTGATCTTTTATCAGGTTCTTTTATCGGAATTGGATTTTTTCGACCACTATCTTGCTTGATGCTGATGTGGGTTATTTGGTCTATGCTAAAGCGCCAGTTGTAAGGAAAATCTTGTTCAGTTTTTCTTGAAGACGAGTATATTCATTTATTTTAGTTTTTATATTTTTTCTGCCGATCATGTTTAAAATGTATCTATTGTACCAGAATGATTAGCTCAACGTCACTAATGAGACACAGTTACTTTTTCTTTTGTTGCCGATCTTTAGGAGATTTCACGACATCGGAGCGGTTATGGCGTATCGATGGCGATTTTAGTACTATACCTCTGCCTATCCTCGTATATCTATGGCCTACCCTTAAGAGTTTGTTAATAGCTGTATAACCTTTAAATTGTATAAGTGACGTAATGTTTTATCGGTCATCTTCTCTTAATGACCAAAATAACAAGTCACTTAGATCGCAAGGGACACTTTCACAGATAAGTAAAAACATTTTTCTTATGAATCGACCTCTTGAACGTTCACTGCTATTTGAGATAGCGCCGCTTGTTTTTATTTTTATTTTTATAAGTACATATCTATTTATTTTGTTGTAAGGAAATTCAAGAACTTTCAATTTGCTGTACCGATACAGAAAATAAGCGTAAATAAGTTTTCTCATATTTTTAAAGTGCTTAATTTTTAATAATTGTAAAGTTGAGTACCTATTTAGGTACGTAACCAATAACAATTTTATTAATAAGTAAGGAGACAAAAAATGCGCTGGATCATTAAAAACGAACACTATTTTCAATCCCAGTAAAAAACCAATTGTAACTCGCACACTGTTTGCCTAACTAGTAATCGTTAACAAGCTGGCAAAACAATTTCAAAAAATGCGCTCTTCCATTGGCTGCAATTCCTAGTTTAAAATAAACGGTTCGTAAGGTATTTCGAAATTTTCACTATGACAGCAGTTGTCAAATTCAGCGGATGGATAGAGTGCGTGCGTCATCGGTTTCTGCTAATTGGATGTAACTTTTCAGTGGTGTATTGCATTGGCCACAGATGTATGACATGTGAACGTCGGCTGCGTTCAGTTGGATGAATGATTCACACGTCGTTGGCTCTTCATCGCTCATGCCGCGTTCGCTGAATATTGTATTAACTCATAGCTGATGATCGCACAATTAATTTTTTGGTGGATCGAAATCGAGTGGAAGTAATAAATGTTGGTTTCTTTTATTATTTATATAATCGTATGTTGAGTTCAATCTTAATGAAACAGAACTACTGAGATGCGAAATGTTACTCGTTGTCTATTCGCAAAACAAAAATATACCTATTTTTACTAACACAAAAGTTGATTGTTGATTTTTAAACCAACAAAACTATTATGCTTTTCCAATATTGTATCACAAAAATGGGGAATCCAATAACTGTGATACCAAGTCCTAAATATTTCGACCTCGGTATTCAAATAGAAATATTTGCTAACAGTGACTCTGCATTTATCCATTTCCGTTGGCGTAGCAAAGAGAATAATGACGCAGTAGTATTTTTTGGCTAAGTGTAACTGCTGATATCAAAGGTTAAGCTGCACTTAACGCGATCGGGTAATGGATGGGTGATCTTTTATACAAGTACATCAGGACCATCCCTGCCTTGAACAGCACAAGCAGCTTATTTTGACCATGTTGGATAATCGGTCGCATGGAATGATCTCCATAACAATCTTTCAATATTTTGGGTATTTGTGAATGATATGATGTGGTAAGACGACGGTATGGTTTAAAAGATTTACCTAGTGACTAAAATTGAAAATTGTATGCTTAGATGGTTGGAAGGGCCCTTGGCTAAATAATAACAGCCGCACAGGTCGATCGATCAGGTTAAGCTACGCTTGCCGCGGTTGGTCTGTGAGTGACTATCTTTACATACCGAGACTCCTCCGTGCCTCGGAAAGCACGTTAAGCCGTTGGTCCCGGCTGTCATTTGTGGATCTTTGACAGTCGTTAGGGGTAGTTAGGAGCCAGAAAGTCTGACAACCAGTCTTACCAAGGGGTATCGTATTACCCAGCAACTGGGTTGTGAAGGTCGGACAGGCAGTCGCTCCACGTAAAATACTGGTATTCAGCTGCATCCGGTTAGACTGGAAGCCGACTCCAACATAGTTGGGAAAAGGCTAGGCAGATGATGAGATTGTTTGGTCATGTGAGAGGATGAATGAAAGGTGACTAACAAAAGAAAGGCAGATGTGAGTGGAAACGCCAGAAGGAAGCCCTAGAAGGCCATTTTATAGTGACATTATATTGGTGACTACTATCCGCCTGCAACTTCGTTTGCGTAGAATTCGGAATTCCCGCCGCTTAAAAATATGTTGCTTAAATAATGTGGTTAATGTAATTGATTTATTTTACAGGGTTATTTGTAAAACACCAACAACCTCTTAAGAGGTCACTGTACTCATCATTATGAACAACTTTTACTATGGGACCAAACATGAAATCGCGAAAAAAAAATCAGCTGTTCCCTACATTTTGACGACTCGTACGAACATAAATGTAGTGAACAGCTGATTTTTTTTCGCGATTTCTGGTTTGGTCCCATAGCAAAAGTTGTTCATAATGATGAGTACAATGACCCCTTAAGAGGTTGTTGATGTTTTACAAATAACCCTGTATATGTATAGAAAGATAGATTAGGTAGGCTTAGTACATTCGTGTCTGTGAAACCATGGAAATACACATACAAAATTTTAACTCAATCGGTCAAGCCGTTTAGTAGTTGACATACCGACAGCAGCGCCACCTAACGGGTCCAATTGTATTTTTAAAATAATCCAGGAAAGTATTGAAATACCCATATAAAATTTCAACCCAATCGGTTCAGCCGTTTAGAAGTTATGTAAAAAAGATAAGTACGGAAGGATAATTCATACTATCCGTTGTCCTATTACCCGTTTTCCCGTAGGAATGAAGCATTTTTCAGCGGTAAAAAGTAGCCTATGTTCATCAGGGACGATGTCGGCTTCTAATGGTAAAACAATTTTTCAAATTGGTCCAGTAGTTTCGGAGCCTATTCAATACAAACAAACAATCAAATCCTTCGTCTTTATAATATCAGTGTAGATATTCTTTAGCAAATTCAGGCGCGTAGTACTCGCAACTGGCGTGCGAGCATGACTATAAACGTGTATGAACATAAACGAAGCAAAATGTGTACAGCGGGTGGCGTTCTGTAGTTTCTGCCTACCCCCATAAGAAGAAGGCGTGAGTTTATTTATGTATGCTGTATTCGGATAGATTAAAAATCAACTAAAACAGGTGACATAATAATGATGGATGTTTAGACTTTTTTCCCGCAGAAAAGAAAATCAGTAGGTGTTAAAAATATTGGCGTGTGTAAGAAAGTATATTCGAGCCAGAAAAGTTGGAAATTCTAACAAAACTTGAAATGGCCTAAGGGAAACTTTAAATTACTTTTATTTCTTTACATAGTATTTTGTTTATTAATTTAAAGTTTGGGTGTTTGTCAGATTTGTTATGTTAAGGCGTGACACTTAATTAAGCGACTGTCAATAAAATGTGGCCAATATAAGGATTTGACATAATATTTTGGACAACATATAGGGTGACTGGTATTATTATATATTAGTTGCCGATACTTAAACACATGATCGTACTCATCATCACAAAAAACTTTCCCAAAGAAACGATTTTCTTAAATAAGCGCATGACCATAATCACCCCACCAGAACAGCGCGCGCGGACCGTACGGTTGTTAAATGAATGAAAAAGAATAATGCAATGTAAAAGTGGAATAGTTTTAATTGTAAAAAGAGAATACCAACTAAATTAAATTACAGCTCTTTACGGCACGGCACGGCACGGTTAGCGCAGTGGTTAAGCGATTGACCGCTGCGCTGAGTGTCGCGGGTTCGATTCCCGCACGGAACAAATATTTGTATGACCTACAAGCAGTTGTTCCGGGTCTGGCTGTTTGTGTATGTGAGTTTAAATGTTTGTAAACGCACCCCACAATACAGGAGAAATTGTTAGTGTGGGGCGTTTAAAAAATAAAAATAAAAAAAATCTAATTACCAGTCTATATGATGTCTTTCAAAAAATGGTCTTGTATTCTCGAGATTTTTTTCTTGAGTCACATCAAGGACTTCCACTGTGGGGTCCAGTGTGACTACGTACTGTGAAAATGATGCTTTATGGGCACTAACAAACGGCTACATTTTCAATATTACTTCTTTAAAATTGTAGCCCTGGCAGGTTTATCGATGATATATTGATTAGAGCTATGATGTCTTCTATATAAATAAGTAACAAATAAAAATAAAAAATACTACAATCTTATTGTCCGCACAACTCAAGTTAGTAGACATTTTTTTTTCGTTTGATAATTAATTTAATGGTTGAAAGTCGAACTACTGAATGAGCATAGAATAATGTATAATTATAAATACTGTACATTATACTTTGGTGACGGTTACCTGAAATAAGTTTACTGAATGTTTCTTGTCTGTTCTCATGTAAGTGGCGCTTTTGTCTTTTATGAGAATAAAATTATATAAACCTAATAAATTTTTTGACCTATGTGTAATACAAATACAAATAGTGGAGTCTATTTTAGTTGATTAATTAAGAGCATGGCAAAATGACTCTCGAATACATATAATATTCTCCGTCCCATTGGACTGTTAGAGTGAGGGAAGAAAGAGTGCACTTGTGTCTGTGCACACATTTGTGAATTATAATATCTCTTGCGTCGAAGGATAGTCTCTGTTGAGATTGGTCGCCATGGCTGAAATAATATATATGTACATGAATATATTCTCAAAACAAGTTAACAACAAGATATACATTTTAACCCTTAAATGCATAATGTTGCCATATGGCAACAAAGTACGTTATTTAATTTTTTTAAGAATGTGATAGCTGTTAGTGTCTGAACGCACCTATTTATGTCAAAACAATATATATACTCTATGAATATAAATATTTATCATATATATTTTTTCTAAATTCTATAGATAAATACCTATACAATAGCATTTTTTGCAATACGATACAATAAATCATGCATTTAAGGGTTAAATTATATTGCTATTATTATAGATGGTAATAAAATAAAAGCAAAGCATAAATAACACACGGAGCCGTATCCAGAATGCTACTTACCCAAATTGCAGGGTGAATGACTTGCACTCCGCAAGAGCCGATTACTTCTATCTACTTGTACTTCTTACCAAATTGATTTATTTCCTCATGAGGCTTTAGGGAAACAAATTACAATATTGCCCTTTTGTGAGGTTCGCAAGAGGGAAAAGTATATAGTAGGTACCTACATATTCCGGTTAAATTAATAAATACGATTTTTAACCCTTAACTACATACCACCGGTACTTGAGACCGCAACGGCAACTAGCAAATAAAGGGATCAGTTTATTTTCATTACACACACTAATGCATTTTGTGACTATGGTTTTTTCCTAAATAAATGATGTGAAGAAAAGGTATATTATATCCCTTAGTTCACAATTGCGCTAACTACGAAATTGACATTTTTGAGGAGCTTTAAAGTTTTTTCAAGTTTAGAAAAGAACAGTACAAAAACCAAGTAAAATACCAAAAAAATATACATTCATTCATAAGACGAGACGGAATAACGGTATTTCGATACGCGGAAATGAAATAGCATGAAGTTTAGTATGTTTGGCATTAAAAAAGTGGAAATTGAAAATTTTGTAGTTAGTGCAATTGTGAACTAAGGCATCGATATACACGCACTGTCCTACGACACTTACACATCGAAATATTTGAATGCAAAAATACGTTGCGGTCTCAGGGACCGCGGTGGTAGGTGGTTAAGGGTTAATAATGGTTATAGCTCGTGACACTAGCTCAAGATAGCGGGGAGTGGAAATGAGAAAGGGAGGTCTTTGCCCTGCAGTGGACAACATAGGCTAAAAATAAATAAATAATATAGCTCATGTCCAAAGTATTTGATTAACTATACTCTGTGCTCATATAACACACGTGTATTTGAGTACGGTGCTTAAATACAGGAGTGGCACGTTGTAGACGGCTGGAGTTGCCTCTGCAGTTGACGCGTGCGGCTTGCCGCTCGTATGTACACTAAGAGCACTAATTATGAGCACTAAGTTAAAAAATAATTTCAAAGATAAATATTCAAATGTAAACGTCATCAGATTTCTTAAAAATCTTCACAGTCAGTTTTTCTTTTCCATTATAATCGTTTTTATTTTTACACTGATTGACAACCAATTAACACTATAATACAAAATGTCCAAATACCTTTCCAAATTCCTTTACCTACCTAAATTATTCGTCGAAATCACGAGTTCGTTGTTAATTTTTCCCTCCATTTTTACAAGTGACAGATGACAGCTGTCAATCTTTTGACATTATACTAAAACATGTGACCTGTTCCAGTGTTGAAAATCATATTATTTTAATCGTAAAATAACGACTATTATTATCACTTCTGAACAAAAACAGTGTAAATAAAATACCAGCATTATTGTGCCATTATTGCAAGACTGTTAAAGAACATTGGCGAACTCCCAAACACAATTTTGTTGACATTTTTTGTTTTGCGTTTGCCGATGAAAAAAATGTCTAAATACAGAGTTTGCCATCTGCAGGTGCCTCAATATTTGATTGATGTCCGGCCCATCCTAGACCACTTCAGTTATTGTATGAGTGCAACATCCGACAGTTCGTCTTCCAATTAAACAATTAAGCAATTTATGAACATATAATTATATTGCTGTTGACACATGGTGCGTGTAGGCCTTACACGGCTTCCCATCGTAATAAACAAATCGATGCACAAACAACAAAATCTTAAGATATCAGGTAGAATCGTAATCCAGAGTCACAGAAAAATGTTATCGTATCATCGTATCAGAATCTTTAGGCAAGTAGTAGTCACACAAGAAAGAATAAATCGCATGAGTCTATAAGCAAAAGCAGTCGATAAAGTAGAAAATCACGCAAAATCAATGGAAAACACAAAATAACTAGAACTAACGCGGAAGCAAAGAAGGAAAAGTTGTCAGTAAGCCGGTTGGCAGATGAAATGTCATGTCTTTTTTGTTGGCGATGTTGCCCTACTCGAATTGTACTGCGATTTATTATTAAAAACGATGACCGCTATATTCTTAACACAAACAATTGTTTTTATTTTCACATTTATATTATGATATCGAAATATATTTGTTAAGGGCTGATTTTTCCAACGCCAGATAACTTTATCCAAGGAATAATTTTGAATTTTTGACAGTTCTTCGTACAAAATCTGTCACACGTCAATTTTATTCCACGAATAAAAAAAATCTGTCGATTGAAAAATTTGCCCTAACCTATTAATGCATTACGTAAAGCAAACCATTTTTTGTAGCTTGACTAAGATTTTTAATACATGGCAACATGAATAGTTCAGCGCCAAAAGTCATGAAGTCAAGCCAGAAAAAGAAAACTACGCCATGACTATTTTTTATCGTCAATAAACTAGTCAATTAAGTTTTCATAATGATGATTATTTTACCAAAGTTCTAAAGGTCATAAACTTGATTTGATAAAACTTATTAATTCAATTATTTCGTCGGTATCTATAACGATGACATACGTAGACGCTAATTCCATCAACAACTTCCTCGCCAATGTTCTATATTATCATTCCTTTCCTTTACTGCTCCGTAATCGTATAAAAATAATTATATCTTCGATTACCAATATAACTAGAGCAATTACAATAAGTTGACTTCCACATCGTAGCCACAACACACGAGTATCTACCGAAATAAAATGATTTCCATATTATTATTATTTTCTAGTAAAAGATGTGTGAGTGTTTTTTGTCATTTGCCAGTTATCACCTGAGCTCAGCCAGTATGTAAGACTAAGCTGCGCTCGGGGCGCGTTATTTCATAAAGTAAATATTTATGAAGGAAAGGAGTTTTCTTCGCGCGTCCTCCCGTAAGCCTCCTGATCCGAAAAGACATAAACCTCTGGGGATTCAGTTCTAAGTTCACAAAGGCAATGCTCCGTTAGCTCTCATACATAGGTATATATACTTTTCCGCTTTGAAAGTTATGTATCTTTGTATCGGCAATTGTTTTATTATTGCGGGTTTCCGATATCTTTCTTATAACAGTTTAGCTTGTTTTACGTCATAAGTCTCTGACGGCTAGTTTAGCTTTTGAAAACTTTTTGAGTTTTAATGAAGTCTTATCGCCAAAGAAATTCTTTTTCACACTTTTTAAGTAAGTCGTCGTAGAGTTTTGTCAACGTTTTTATTACTTTAGTACTACTTTAATACTTAAATATTTCTGAATTCGAAGTTGTATCTTTCTTTAATTAGAATGATTCGTATTTTTTTTTTAATAATAATTCCTTATTCAGACTTAGCGGTATAAACAGTGAACAGAAGGAAATTATTAATCGTGTGTAAGCGCCACAAACTTTGTTCAAGACAATACGCTTAATTCTATTTATGGTCTTTCGAAAATCGTTCCCTATTCACGCGCATTTCTGTTCCAAAGTAAACTGAAACTAGAGCTAATATTATAAATCACGATTATGTTTGATCTCGTGGGCTCACGGTGAAATAACACGTGTTCCATCAACATATATAATATAACCTACTTAATATATATGAGGGTGGCTTCGGACGGAACATTTTCACTAGGATTTTTCCTACGTAGATAAATATATGAGGGTGAGGTAGGGATGGTGGGAAACCGGTAAACTGACAAATCGGTATGAACAGGAATTTTTCACTGCCACAAAAATATTCCACTCAGAAATCTAGCAGATTCAGTAACACCATTAACAATTATTATAAAACTTTTTCTTTCAAAGTATTTTATGAAACACTTAATAAGATATTGTTATAAAATGAGTTAGGGACGAACGGTATAAAAGATGATATAAAAACGAAAGTAGAGAAAAGTGAACAGGGCTCCACGAGGTTTATGCAAATGTTACGCGAAATTTTTTAACTTACCAAGTCTGTTTTCTTATTATTTGCAAACAACAGCGGCTGAGTCTTAATGTTATTCTGTTTGGCCTTAAAGATGTTTTTGAAAAGTATAATCCGTATACTAAACTTGGCCCATGAAGACGTAATTGTATCAAGATGAGATGGTAGTAAGAAGTTTGGGTGTATTTATGGAGGTGACACTGGTGTAAACTAGCTTATAATGTAGTTTGACACTGATAACGACGGCCTGGGAACATAAGTCGGTCCCTTGGTTGTTGTTAGGCACTTTGCCTAGATATCGAGACGCAGTTGAATTCCGTGATATTGGATATTCGAGTTCCGTTGCGATAATGCATCTTACTCGTGAGTGGCCGCATGTCAATAGGGGACTTTTATGGCCCCAGATATTCACTTTTATTTTTGTATTCGTCCTTATGTGGGTTTGTTTTAGTTCTATATTTTTTTGAATAATTTAACACCACCCGCAGCTGTGCGCGTATTTTTCATTTTTCTCTTTATTTTCTTTTCTGGTATAAGTGATTACTTTGCCTAAGACCATTAGAAACGGTTCGCTAGATTCGTTACTTATTATTAGTTGCAGTAAACATTTTTAATGAGCCGACGATATTTTTGGTAACCATTCGAACATAAATATCCGAAAACCACGTATAACTAAAAAGAGGTAGCCATGTTTATTTCTTTCGCTTACAGACCTCTGCGAAAGTTACTTAATAGTTCGTAAAAGTTAAGGCGTACCGGAAACGTTTCGCTTTCATAACTGATACAACAAAACTGTAAAACTTCTATGCAGCCTTCGCGGGGTGACCCGAATTCCGATCGCGATAAAGGAACACGTTTTCAATGAATATTGCTGTGTTGTTCCTATTTACAAATTAATAGGTATTTTACCTTATCATACTGCTTTCGTAGATAGGGTAGGGTTTGTAATAGGTTAATAGGTCGCTTACATAATCACCGCACTAGGTAGATAATATTTTTTTAAGTGACCTTATTGGTGATGTTCTTCAGTAAGATCAGATAAGATCAGATGATAGTGCTAGCAACCAGCGTGCGTGTATGACCAGCATGTCGATTCTGTAAAAATCTCACCGTGAAAACTTGCGTAGAGTAAGATGTCAGTGTCATCCCACTGATGCTAGGGATTAACATGCAAACATTTACAATCATAATCGAGATTTTAGTAATTTTTTTATGCTAATTCTATTGATGATTTTAAATGATTTCAAAGATAGTATTTTAGTTGTCAAAACATTACTATTTTGTGGGGTTTTAAAATAAAATAACAAAACAGAAATTTAGTCAGAATGTCAATTTTCTTCTTTTTTTTTTCTTAGATTAAACCCCACAAATTAGTAATGTTTTGACAACTAAAATACTAGCTTTGAACATGATCAATAGAATTAACATGATTAAAATCCCGATTATGATTGTAAATGTTTGCTTAGTCAATCCCTAGTATCAGGTGGGATGACACTGACAGCTCACTGCACGCTCACTTCACCTAAGTTTTCACGCTGAGATGGTTACAGAATCGCACTGCAGATATATTATATAAACGTAAACAAAGGAAAATGACTATGTAAGGATCGTAGCAGCTCGTGTTCTATAGTTTCTGTCTACCCCCATTTGAAAAACCTACGAATGACAGTCAAGACCAACTGCTTAACGATGGGTCTCGGTATTAATGGATGGTCACCCATCCACGGAAAGACCTCGGCAAGCGGTGCTTAACCTTGAAGATCGGTCCAACTAACCTACCTAAAAATGATTATGTCATAATTCTCTTGCCCGTAGCCCAATGTATTTGGGGTCGGCGCAACATGTCTTTGTCTTCCATACTTCTCTATTAGTCTTCATCTCTTCCATACTTCTCTATTAGTCTTCATCTCATTCTTTCTAACCATATCATCATTTACACATTCCATTCATCATTTCTTTGGTCTCCCTCTAATCTTATAGCCATCGACATTTATACTCAAAACTCTCCTCGCGACATTTTTCTCATTTCTTCGTATACCTTGACAACCGATTTCCACACAACTTTTCAGTTACCGGTGCCACTTTCAAACTTCCTCTTATGTACTCATTTCTTATTCTATCCATTCGTGTAAGACCTACAAATTATTATAATCCCTATTATTTAATTATATTCTCAAAAAAATACATTTTCCCCAAAACCTTCGTTCCACAACAGCCTCCTTATTTCTCAATTAAAATTTCGCACTCACAATTTTTGCACCCTGTTTAATCACATATTATACAAGTAAAGGGGCCAGGGATTTGTAATGCAGTCATTGACCCCGTTTTAATTATGTCAAATTTTCCCCGTGCCTTAATGAGAGTAGGGACTGTTCGTCAAGCACTTTATGGAGGCCTACGTTCAACAATAGCCGTTGACTATGGCAGTCACGACGCTAAATTGTGAGGCGAGGAATGTGTGACTTCTGTAGGTAGTGTGACTTCTGTAGGTAGCGTCCGAGTTTCATTTTGAAGGACATTTTTGTGTACAAAATAGACATCATCAAGGTCATTCTGGGTAGTTTTTTAGAAGGCCAATTCTCGGGATTAAAACGTTTAAAATGTAGTCGTCATCATATTATTATCTCAAAGTCAAACATTGTCAAAAATGTAGGTAATTTACTTACGTGGATTTTTTGACAGATTGAGATAAGAATGCGAAAGTTCTTGAAAATACAGGAATTGCCCTTCTGGTCTTTAATAATACGTACCTAAGTATATTTTTTTCTTACACAGATAAGAAATAAGATTTGTAACTCAAGTTCTATACACCCGATTTGTATGTATACGTAATTCTTTAATTTTAAAATATGTTTCAAAATAGAAATAGTTAGGTACATACGCCACCACCACTTTCAAGAGCTACGCGTACTTCTGGAGGGTGATATGTTTATTTTATGGTATTATTCCAGCCAAAACGTATACTTTAGCTGACACGTATATTTGTTATTATTTCCATCTATGCAGCCACGGCATAAATCTGTATGGGCTGCAAGTGTGAAAAAGTTTTAAATTTGCATTTTCCCCTGTGATTCACCCCTCAAACTGTTGTAGGGTGTATAATATTGTAACATTCACGCAGATTAAGTCGAGGGGGTCGACTACATAATGTACATACGCCAGCACATCAAGCTATCCGAAACTGTCAAATTTTCCCAATCAACGTGGAACCTTATGCTTTAGCAATAAAGTTCAAAATCTATTAAAGAAATTTGACAGATTGTAGTAGCTTGATGTGCTGGCGTCTGTACATGTAGAAGATGAATCTCTGCAGAGGGTCGCGTCAATACATTTGTTTATTTTTTCGAGGAAATCTCCTTCAAGGAAGCGAATATTTCCGCTAAGATCTTTTCTGGAGGGCAATATTTTCATGTAGGTATCTGTATAATAGTCTTTTTAAACCAACAGATTTATGCAGTTAGTATAGGTATACAATTCTCTCTAACTTAAGGACATTCGAATTTTGGTCTGTTCCAAAAGTATCAGTTGAAAATATAAACAAATGGATCAGAAAACGTACCTGTGGATGCCAATTTGTAGTGATTGATTTGATTATTTGAATACTAAAACCCAAAAGTCTGATTTTAAATTGACCTTAAAGATGTTTTTGGTCGATGATGTTTCAACTTTAATTTAATAATGTTATTCAAACAATAATTGTTGGAAAAAGTGTTGCAATATTAAATTGAAACCATCTAAATAGAGATGAGATGGTTACTAATTCCCTTTTGGGAGAGATTGGGTAAGAATTTGCACAGGGTTTGTTTTCACTCTCGTCAGATACTTTTGGAACAGACTAAAGTACAGTTATACACCGTTTAATTTCGATCTGCTGGATAAAGTTCTCCTCATACTTTTCACACCACGCGTTGTGTTACTATGCAAACTATCTCTGACTGTACTGTTGTGGATTATTTAACACAATGATTACTTTAGAAATTGAAATCAATCCGCCAGCGTTTTCTTGGCCGGCCTTGTTAAGGCTTTATGATATTTTACCTATTTTTAGAAGGTACCAATTAGTAGTCGCTTTTAAAAAGCTTTCGTACTTCTAATGATGTACGCTTATTAAAATAAATGTGTATTTTTTCATTTTCAGGCCTTTTTCAAAGTGGATCGCAGTAACTAAGCTAGACCAAATGGGTCAGATTAGGTTAGAGCTATGACTAACCATGCACGAGCCGAGATGGTCTCGGTAACTAAGCTAGGGTATCCCGTCAAAATGAGTTAGGTTAGGGTAGACCTGTGACTAACCGCGCGCGATCCGAGCGAGCGCTACATCGAAGTTGGTCGCAATTAATTGACTATTTAGTATTTTTAGGAAGATAAAATAGGTATTATTTGGGTTTAGAATAAATACATGCCTTCTATTTGTTCACAAATGGCGGTGACCACAACATCAGAGGAGCAAGTCCCGTAATTTTAAGAACGTTTACGTTCTGATCTCAGTCTCAACCTGTCAAAAATATTTCTAGTTTCCCTAAAGTTTTGACAAGTTTTTGACATTGATTGTCGCTAAGATGCGATCGGGACAAGATATTGGACGTTTTTAATTACAAATTGGCCTCCAGGTGGGTAGTCTTTTTTTTATGCCATCCATAAAAGCACAGAAGAACTAGTTACTATACATACCGTGTTTCCCGGTGTTGGCTGCCGCGAAGGCGGTGCTAAGTATTACGAGGTGCACCAGCATGCTCCCTCCTCGCGCGGCGGACGCACATCGAGCCGAAAGCGCACTGCGACTTGCTTCTACTGGAACAAACATAACAAGCTATAAATTTAGAGGTTTTGTCTTTAGTGTGCATTCACACGAGCGACACGCGTCGACGACAAAGGTAACTGCAATCATCGACGCGTGTCGGCAACAGCCATCAACGCGTGTTGGCGGCAGCCATTTAAACACCGTGCTAAAATACACGAGGGACACGTTTTCAACGCGTATCGACGGTTGCAGTTGCCTCTCGTCGTTAACGCGTGTCGCTCGTGTATATGCACACTTTCGGAACAAATATAATAAAATCATTTAACGCTCTGATCGGCACGAATGTAGGAGGCGTTAGCGATTCAGCAAGGTTAATTGCAAATGCCCCGGACCATGAAATAAAAAATTCAACTTTGACAAAATACATATTTCATTGGAGTATGGTTTCAATGATACTATGTTTTTAGCAGCATAAAATATATATATGTACTTTAAGGGACAATCGCTTTTAAATCTTGCGTAAGTGTAAGGCATTTATGCTTATGACTAGGTACATAATTAAATTTCGTTTATTGGAGACGTAATCTCAGGAAATACACTATAAATAGAGAAAGATAAGGTAAGAAATAATAATAAGAATACAAAAAAATATAATTAAGATAGAAACCATAGTCTGTAACTCACTTTATTGACCAAATCGAGATGCTGTCGTCAAAAATCAGTCCGCTGGAAAAAATATTCCCCATTTTTGGATGGAACGGTATCGTTTGTGGTTCTTGGAAATTCGAGTACATTTTTCATAGTTTCATCATTCATAATTTTTTGAATACCTTTCGTCTACATATGGAAGGAAAAGAAAAATATAATTATTTTGATGAATAATAAATATTCATCTGTCAATAATATTTATCGGAAATTGTGTATAAAGGACTGATTTTTCAATCTTCTTATTCGAAGAATAATTCTTAAATATTGACAGTTGTTTCATACAAAAATAAAATTGTCAAACGTCAATTTTATTCCTCGAATAACATTTATCTGGCGATGGAAAAGTCACTTATTTTAATGGGTGAGATAACTATCTACACAACAGCCTCTCGTAGTCATATTATTTGATGAGGTGGAAAATTCTAGGGACCAATAATTGGGTCGGGTTTATTGTGTGACCATTTGACCAAATAGTATCTTACCTCTTCAGTATTGAGCCGTGGTCTCTTTACTAAGGTAAATCGAAGATTCAAGGTTTTAATCAAAAATAATAGGTACCTAATTTCAAAGTACGGCCACTATTATGGACAGCGGCTTTGGACAGCTCGGAAATAATATCTGATTTCATAATTCAGCAGTATATATTATTTTCCGTCATAATGACGGAAAATATATGTGATCATTTTTGAAAGGTATATACAAGTGACAGCACAAATACATATTATGTGACATCGAAGGACCACTAAAACTGAAGCATGTGATACCTCGTTGTGACCGAAAATTAAGCCATTTCAAGGCCAATTCTTGTACTTAAATAACGTTCAAACTGAAGTCACAATCTCACCTCAGCGACAATCAATGTTTTTAATAATAATAATAATAATAACGAATTTTTATTTCAGAATTTGACTTCCATATATTTGTTAGTAATGCGCCATTAGTTTCGAGTCCCACCGGTCAAAAATGTATATAAATTAATTGTATTTTTGACAGATTGAGACTGAGACCATTAGAATGCAAACGTTCTTAAAAATACGGGAATTGTCCCCCTGACCAAATACTTATATCGATTAAAAATTTATACCCGTTCGTGTAGTTTACATCTTTCTGAAATTTATGTCGGAGATATAGAAAACGTGACGTTCAAATGTAGGACCTTGCGTAACATTATTCTAGATATCTAGGTAACGTCACAGGCAGAAGATTTCACGGCGAGCTTATATTCTTTCTGAAGGCGTAACAAAATGCTTAGTATGTAACTAATTTCAAATCTTGACACAGCCGTGCGATTCTGTAACCATCTCATCGTGAAAGCTTGGGCAAAGTGAGCGTGGAGTGAGCTGTCATTCGCTAGGGATTAACACTACTAAGTGCTCACTTTACTTATGATTTCACGGTGAGATTTTTACAGAATCGACCGGCAGTTCTTGTTGTGTCCGTGAGGATGGCCTAAAATACAGAAAAAAATAATATAGGTGAGTATGTCAATAGTGGAAAATCTCAGATTATTGTTTTAATTTTACCAATGCATAGAGATTATCAGCAATTCAAATTCAAAACCAGAATTAAGAGATCATCTAATATAATCTTAAAACCACTATATGAAGCCAGAATGAAAATTTATTTTAAGTACACAATTGCTAATAACTTCCCACAGTTTCTTTTGTAGAAAGTTCAACTGCGACTAAGTAGAGCGGAAAACAAGTATCAATAAGAGTCTTCGTTGTGAAATAAAATATAACATTCCATCGAGGAACTGGAAGCGGTTTGAATAACAACTCTTTAATTGAAAGTTTAGCAATTTGCTCTTACCCTCCCAAATGGACCCGAAGGAGCGCGGGGCAACTCATCCAGCGTTCCAAAATTGAACGTAGGCAGATGCGCTTAATTACCGGCACAGATGCTGGCCTCCTCGTCTCACCGACACGCTTATCTCGAGATGAACCTCCTAAGACGAGGCCACCGAAAATATTTGCCCGCTAAGACGTGCTCAAACGACTTTTTTCAGAGCTCCATTCGCATGCCGACGCCGCCGGTAATCAAGAAGTTAATCGGGAATTAAGTAATTAAGAATCGTCACAAATGATTATACCTCTCAGCAGAAGTATAAGTGGCAATTACGTAGCACTCATTTGTGGAATACAGATAGTAATTAATGCAATATGGTAACGTCAAACTTTTTTGCACACCCAAAGTGCTGATAAAAGTGCCTAAGTGTTTAAAACTCGTGAAAGCGTATTACGAGGGAGAAGTTGCCAGGAATTTGAACTCCGAGGAGAATCTCCGTGTATCTAATACGGACTGAATAAAATTCGATTTCTGCGATTTGATATTAGGTATCGAATCCAGGCTAGGTTTGAGTTTTCCAATAATGTTCGACTGAGTGTCCTCCACCCGGAGATATGAATCGTAGTCAAATAGAGATAGCTGGGTAAAAAGAGGTCGTTACGTGGCTTCGGGAGGTGGACGGGCCTCCTACGTGGGATGTCACACGAGCCAAGTGAATCAAACTTCCCTTTACATTTTATCTAACTGCAAGGGCGGTCGAGTTTATGTTCCTCGCCCTACTTGATTTAGTTTTGATGGCGGAAGGGAGACGCTTTTAGATAAATGATTTCCACCAAGCCCCACTAGACGGTGAAGTGATTTGCTGCTAGGATTTGCAACAATGTTAAAGTTTATAGGTGCGGTTTGTTCGATGCAGCGTAATAAGGGACGTAATGGGATGGGATTCGTCTGTGAGGGACGTTTAAGTGGATTAAATATCATTGCTCGTAGCGACAGATGGGGCTTAGGTACCCGTGGTTATAGTTTCATCCATGTGCTTGCGAATTGAAATTTAACAACTTTGTTTTCGTGAAAATTTATCAATTATGTATATTTTAGCTTAGTTGTTATCTTTATTGTGCATGTTGTGGTCTCCTTTAAGTGAAGGAGTACACCTACTTAATATCTGATGTAGCCCTTTATTTATGTGTGTGTGTTTTTTTTTCTTGTGTGCATATTTTGTTGGAGATCCCAAATAAATAAATAAATTTATATCATCTGCTTAGCCTTTTCCCAACTATGTTGAGGTCGGTTTCCAGTCTAACCGGATGCAGTAGAATACCAGTATTTTACATGGAGCGACTGCCTATCTGACCTCCACAACCCAGTTACTGGGTAATACGATACCCCTAGGTGAGACTGGTTGTCAGATTTTCGGGCTTCTGACTACCCGTAACGACTGTCAAAGATCTACGAATGACAGCCGGGACCAACGACTTAACGTGCTTTGCGAGGCACGGAGGGGTATGTAAAGATGGTTACCCATCCACAGACCAACCGCGGCAAGCGTAGCTTAACCTGATCGATCGACCTGTGCGGCTGTTATTATTTAGCCACGGGCCCCTCCTGTAAATACATAAATTTATATAAAAAGAAATTATCAATAATCAATATTTGCCAAACAATAAAATCTGAAGACCAATTTTCCCGTAATTAAAAACGTTCAAAATCTAGTCGCAGTCACATATCAGCGACAATGTCAAAAACTTGTCAAACATATAGGTATTTATGACAGATTGAGACTGATATCAGACCGTGAACGTTCTTAAAATTACGAGAATGGCCCCTCTGTTCAGCAGTGCAGTCGAAACAAACATACGAACACATCCTACGTGCAGTAAGTTCAATATAATATTCAAGTAATTATTTTGTTAGGTGAGTATGTTATTTATTAAACAAACTTCGAAGGAGAAACTATGATTACTTGCCAGTTAGGTACCGTGGTATTGTTGATATTGCATCAAGCGTCTGCGAGGTACAACAACAAATCAATTTTAGCAAATGCATACTGGTTGGAATATTACCCATCTCAGATTGGATTTACCAGTTTACGTAAATATGATAAGTATGTTTGTGTGAGGGTATAAGTTTATACTTACACCCTCACACAAACAAGCTTACACACGTACATAAACACGTCATGGTTTTACACCACTTTGGGGAATACTCCCTAAAGTGGCTGCACTTAAATGTTCAAACGCCAGCACATCAAGTTACTACAATCTGTCAGATTTCTTTAATAGATTTTCAACTTTATCGCTAAAGTATAAGGTTCAAAGTTGATTGGGAAAATCTGACAGTTTCGGGTAGCTTGATGTGCTGGCGTCTGTACACCCACATTTTACTGATGACTGGTGCAAGCTTGGTGGCTCAATTTTAAACGCTTCTTCTCTCCTTAGCATTATACAGAGTAGCGATTAGGTTATCACTTACAGTACAGCGGTTATTTCAAGTAATTATAAGTCTGTTAACATAATAAAATAATCAATTATATTAAAATTTAAATTTTGTTTTTGTTTCTCAAACAAAATAAATAGCTTTAAAAGTGGCACGACATAAACCACCCTTCATAATAAGGCACTAGATAAGCGCGGTGCCGGTGGTATCCACAATTCAACACAAACTACTTATTATCAAATATGTAATCACAAATTAAGTTTTATATTGTTGTAAATGCTCTAACGCAAAAACAGGTCCCATGGCTAGGATATTCATTGTTATTATTATTTTAAATGTGTATGTTTAAAATACGTTATGGTTCGTGGTTTCAATTAATCTGTTAACCTAATCTTTTCCACACGCTCACCATAAAAATATACTAATTATTTCAAAATACTGATGTGCTTGTCATAAAATGTGTGTGCCGCAATAGTAGCCGCTAAACTACTAGTCCAGGGATCGCGATCCAATGGCACGCGTGCCATTGGTGGCACATGACATAATGATTTGGGCACAGCATCAGCAGAAGTTGTAATATTTTTTATTTGTAATATTTAGCTTTAAACCAATTAAAACTAATTTAACTTCACCATCAAATCTACCACCATGTGGGTCCCAGAAAACGACTGGCGACATCGAGGCAGACCTAGGATAAAATGGCGGGATGAGATATATAGGGATGAATATATTTTTTCAGCACCTTAAAGCAAATATATGACTTTGGTTGAAACTTCAGCTGAACTGAACTGAGTTGAACTGGAGTGGAGACCGCGTATCGGCAAGCGTAGTGTGAGACGCCCCCCAGCTAGATGGACGGACGACCTAAAGAAGGTAGCTGGGGTAGACTGGATGCGGAAGGCGGAGGACAGGATGTTGTGGCGCAGTCTGGGAGAGGCCTATGTCCAGCAGTGGACTGCGACTGCTGAGTTGATTGATTGATTGATTGGTTGTAACTTACCACATGTACGAGTATACATGTAGGTATACATACATGCAGTATAAAAATGTATCAGCCTTATTATCCGCACAGACGCTAACTCAAAAGGTTAGGTTATGTTAACCTTGATATAAAAACAATATATATCAAATTTTATTGTGCTACGTCACAGAAATAGCTTTTATAATTTCAACATAGTTACTTTAATCTTCAGGGGAAATCTGTCACGACACGCCCTTTTTCACGTGAACACATCATTAATTTTATTTGGTAATTGCTAGATAAATGATACAACCTTTTTTACATTGTAATCATAACGTATTTAGAACGGGCTGAAATACGGATCCCACATACAACATAACATTTAATCGTGTGATTACGGTCTCCCAACTGAACTTCGGATTTGTCCCAAATAGACAGATAGACATTTCTGTTTGAATATTACCAAACCGTCACAACCTAACAAGATTACGTGGTTATAAATCAGCGCATTCCTCCTTACAAGTTGATTAGAGTTTCAGAACACATAGTTATATGATCAGAACGTTTCTCAGGCAATTCTCGCCAAGAGCGAAATGTGTTAATGCTTAGTTCTAATCAAAGAGTCGTTAGCCGCGGGCCCAGCAGTCGATTACGACTATTATAGGATACAATGGGAACTACTCGACACTTCCTTGCGATAAGGGAGCGAGACTTTGCAGAATAACGGTTTATGGAGACATGGATAACTCTTTTGTACTGAACCGTTTAGCAGTTTGTTGTACATTATCCCGTTTTCAGGAAAATACGTTTTGGTGGAAGGATTGACCTACATTATTATATTTTACCTTTTACCTTATTTTGGTTAAGGTTTGAAATAAATTGGCAATAAACCAAAATAGAGACAAACTTTGTAATAAATAACAAGAACGACTATGTACAGACGCCAGCACATCAAGCTACAACAATCTGTCAAATTTCTTTAATAGATTTTCAACTTTATCGCTAAAGCATGAGGTTCAAGGTATTTTGGGGAAATTTGACAGTTTCGGGTTGCTTGATGTGCTGGCATCTGTACCGTTTAATGTAGTAATACCAATGCCCACAATTTGAATCATTTTGAAGATATAATAACTAATCCATTGCTTCATATGTTCGAAAAATTTGTCTGCTCAGCAACGCAAATAACGCAATGAATGTGGTTGAACTGTCAAAATAAAAGCCTTTGCTACTGTAAGTGTATTTCGCAATTATTTATTTATTTATTTAAACTTTTCGCACACAAATAGGCACAAAGGCGGACTTAATGCCTTAGGCATTCTCTACCAGTCAACCAAGGATGGTGAATTATCTCGCAGGTCCTCGTTTTAACATCATTTCGCATAAAGAATACTATGATTTATGAATGTGAACGAAGCAATAGAAGTGTGTACCTCATGCTACGGCTACATTGTCGCGATAACGCGAACTACAATTCAACAGAGCGCACAAAATGTACTACTCGTTCACGTTAAGTTTGCCGCTGACGATGTGACGTCACTCTCAAGGGGTCATCAATATCATCATCATTTCAGCCCAAAAAACGCCCACTGTTGGACATAGGCCTCCCCTAAGCACCTCCACTTTGGTTTTGTACTCCTCGCATCCAACGTGTTCCTGCGGCCTTCACAAGGTCGTCGGTCCACCTTGTGGGAGGCATTTCAACGTCTTCTCTCAAGGGGTAGCCAGAAAAAGCTAACAAATATCGAGAAATCTGAAGAATCTTAATAAGTTGCCGAATAAGAAATAATCACACGCATTTGCGATGACATTGCTTACGGTACTGAGTGGGTGACTCAACGGTGCGGTAGGTGGTAGGGGAAGGGAACGTGCTTGAAACGGGCCGGCAAACTTAGAACCGGTCGTAGATCGCGTTATTGCCACAATGTCGCCGTAGCAAAAGGATGCAGGTGCTGTTCTGTAGTTTGCCTACCTCTGCGATAAAAATACGTGAATTCATGTATGTATGTATGTATGTACGTTTCTAACACAAATATTTATCATAACGCATGTAGCAACTACAGTGACATCAAGAGTAAAGGGTTACATTTTCCTATGACATGTATATTCAGTATCATGAGTGGAATAAACCCTTAAACGGATGTAACCGACCAAATCAACAATGTGTAATAATGTTAGTTTACATCGGGGACATTAATTTCTACATAGAGTGCATAATTTACAAACAAAGGACGTTTGCGAATCAAATAAACTTGAATTTGGCCAACCGAAAACGCCTTATAACTTGATTTCCTTCGTGTAGAGTTTTTAGACCGATTCTGACAAATGAGGCGTCTGTACATAGATTTGTCTTAGCAACGCCTGGGCTTAAAAGGAAGACTTTTTGCGCAGTTTTTAGGCTATGGTAAAAGTTATAAGAAAAAGGAGCTATTTCATTATGCCGTTTTGAAAACATGTGTTTTATGTAATTTGTATCTTCAAAATGTTGTTATTAAAACCTCTTCATCTTACATCATTTATCTTCTACATTATAATTATTATTTTTCAGTGATCTTTACAATACTGTAAGTATGTAAGTATATTCTCATAACTAATTATTTGTTTTGTTTAAATATGTTAATTGTTTTTTGATTGTACGTATTTTATTTTCTCTTCTACTCTTACACATGGTGTCTACAAGTCTTTTTATCTACTTTCTTATCGCAGGTATACTGGAAGAGATTTATTTATTAATAAGCATCACTTTTGTTATTTTTCTGTTCTTTTCTGCTTGTCTGTGTGTGTGTATACTTACTGATTTAAAAAGCTTCTGCCCGGCCACAAAATTGTTCCACTAATGACACAAGATAAACAACAATACTTTGTGATCACGATTGTTGACAATCTAACCATTTTCACTGCACAAAAAAAAAACAATATCTGTACTAAATTCCTTCAAGAATTCCGATTTCACCAGTCCGAAATCTTTGAAATCTATTGTATTACGCCATCTTGTGCGATCTGTCACATTTCAAGACTAGAGACGGTAACAGTTTATTTCAAATTCTTTCTACGACTGTTCATATTTTAAACCATTTTTATTTGGTACGAAACTCGCAGCTTGTGAATTTTTTTTTGTACTGGTTTGAGCGACATGCAAAAATTTGAATAGTTTAATTTGGACAACAATTTTTTTCCTGGATGAGGGAAGCAGATACATTTTATGTTAAATGTTTTGTTCGAATAAAGCTGCGTACATTGTATGAACAACTTTTTCTTTCAGTATACTTTTAGTTTTGTTTACTGAAATGGGTGAAGTTAATTAATAGTAATATGTTTTTTTACGATCATCTCCTGCATTACAATATTTTCGTGAAAAAATCCAGTAATTTATAATATTACAGAAAACAGTCCATCATTTTAGTTGTTTTGTAAAATACAACAAATTTCATGGATTTAGGCGTCGAAGTACTCCGCATCGCTGTCATCCGTAAACGTGCCCAGAAGACTGGCAGCATTGCCACGTTGAATGGCAATGCTAATTCTTTGGCCAAAGAACGACCCAGCCCTCTGGTCACGTGAAGTGTCAGGCGGCGAGACATATACACTATAATCAATTTAAATTGTCAATAATGCGTAATGTACTTGAATATATGTTATGTCAATATTTGCTGTCAGACAATTCTAACATCGACAAATAAACTACATCATTTACCATTCGATTTCGTTCCAAAACTAATTTCAATTCGCAATTAGATTTCCGCGAAGCTAAAAAGACCATTGTTGCACCGGGCGTGGCGAACATGTTAACACGATTTGGTCCTTCCACCCCGCATACAGGGAGAATGTTCTACTTTCGGCGAAAAATAAAATTTTAATGAAGAATCATTTTTATATACCTATCACGTACGATGTCCATGGTCTAGCGGTCACTATCAAAAAGGGAGGTAATGGTGCGCCATGCTTTTACGAGTATAACATTATGATTAATGGTTCAAAATCATTTTCTATTATGTTTAACGTAATTTTCTCAGCTGTGGCATAGCTATCTATTCACACATTAACGTAGTGCGTATTATGGTGTGTAGTGCGCGTCGTCGTCAACAATTAATCTTCATTAATGGTTCGCTTTAGCTATGTGCGGTTTCCGCCAAAGTCAAGAGAATACGACATATATGTGACCTTAACTCCTTTGTTTTACTTTACTTTAAACTATTTTAATGTCCCAACAAATTAGAACTAAGTATACCTACTCTTAACAAGCCGTTAATATTTATTCTCGTTTTAACAAAACCATGTGAGCACATTCTCTGCGGGCTGCCGACTTTAAAATGTATTTTCTAATGAAATTGCTCGCCTACTTCGAGATCTTAAAATGCCTCAAACTTTGTGGGTAAGTATTTGATTTTTACAGAACATGGCATAAGCGATATTTAGAATTCTTCCGTCCTCGCGTTGAGTAATTTATATAATTTTATTGGAAGAAATACAAAGCCGTAACGCAAGAGCCGTAACAGCGTTATGCACGGATTAATTTATAACAATATTCCACACTCATATAACATTGTACATAATTTTCCTGTAATTTACACTCAATCTCGTTGCAAAAAATAACGTCCAATATTCAAGAGATCTGTAATGAATGCGAAATTAATGCAAAGTGGTTAGCTATAAATCTCCAGAGCTTTGGGGCAATAAAACAAAAAATGAGAATTACCAGTTTAATAAAACAAAAAGTTTGTTTGGCAAGTGCCCCAGAGGACACGCCTAAACTCTGCCTGTGTCGGCCTACGGAGTACGGACTTCTACCTACCTCTATTCCAATTTCTACTTTTTGTACGCTTCGGACACGTTCAATGTGGCTTGTTTATTTCAGTTAGTGCTCGCGTACCTACGATGCGTCGACGGTTAACGTTTCGGTACTGTTCCCCTCATTTTTAATGAACGCGTATTCGTTTCCTATTGTTTTGTTTAGACAGTTGTTTTTGTTTCTATAGTTGTAACATTCAAAAATGTCATGCCGAATGATAGCGGTTCGTTATACTTTTCGGTATTGTTTAACAAAACATTTTTGTGTAACAAATATTTCGCCATCTTGTCACAATTAAAGCGAGGCTTGTCGGCTAGGATTTTAATATCGTTACAGAACGCACAGAAATTAGAACATATAGCTTCTAATAGAACAATATTAACAGTAAAGCAAGTAATTGGAATCAACGGCTTGGGCGCAGAACTGTACCGGGATATCACAGGACCCCGTATACATAGGTACAATGTTAATGATGGCAGCTTCAAGCTCCCCCTCCAAAAACGGTCCCCATAAAATTTTACGAAGACTACATTTTGTAAAATAAAGTAATACCGCCACGTCCCGTCCCTTCACACTTGAAATAACGACGGATTCTGCGTAGACTAGACATCGCTAGTTTTTGCGACCTCAAATTCTATTAACATTTACGAATAATGCGATGAAAAAGTTTCTTCTTTCTCAACGGCCGACGAGCTCGAGCATCATGTATAAAATATAGTTTTACGTCTCTTATCAAGCTGATTTTGGTATTGGAAAATATTTAAATTACATAATTTTTTTTTATTAAAGAAGCTACATTCGAACCCCTTTAAAATCTTATTCAAATAAAATACATCGGTGAGTACTCCCCGGTCGCTTTGAAAAAATACGAATTTTCAATATCTCTCGAAGCGCTTTTAAATATATTATGTATAGGTACTTGTTTATAATAAGTACGCAGTATTCTAGGGCCATTTGCCCTGCCATAAACATGAATGGCGCCAAAACGTCTCTCTTATCTCGGGCATTTCTCGGAGGGCGGAAGCGGGGCCCTAAAGGCGGTGTGCCGTTCTTCAAGTGTGGTCCTAAAGGATCTCGAAATAAGGGCCGAGGGATCCCTTTGAGAAAGCACTACGTTCTTAGAGCAAATGGACTGTGAGAAGAAACTCGCAACCGATTGCGATATTGATTTTTATTTAAGCGATATTTCGTCTTACGCGCGAGCTAATCTTCATCTGGGAATAGACCCGGTGTTATGTGGATGATATTATAACTACATACGTGTATTATGTAACTTAGTTACCTACCTATGATTTGTCTTACGATACCGGAAACTATCAAAATATTATATTATCTAATAACAAGAGATGCCGTACGTGACTGTTGCTGTGTAACACTAAGCTAATATTCGTAGTTATTGGATGAAGTTTGACGTAGTATTCGATCTACTTTGTTCCCGCTACATGCAGTATATCCACCTCAAATAACTTACTCACCATGTCAGTTACGAAGAGCGTCCTCACTAGAGTACAAAGAAAAACGATGTGAACGGACAGTCCAATATATTTGCCCACTGTACGTCTTTCCAACGTATTTGAGGAAGTTTTCCTGAGGAGTGTACAACTGTGCGGAAATCTGGAGTAATTGCTCGTTATAATATGAACCCTTATTTTACTCTGCGCCTTCATGTGGCTACATATTCATGGGGTAGTCTTGATGCGGCAGATAAGTTAGTGAATTCGTCACCAGTCCTACAGGAAGTTTGTCGCTAGTGAATATTTATGGGATAATGCAGTTATAATACATGCCCGGCTCGGTGTTTATGTCGTATTTGATTACCTGTTCCCTAATTCCTCGAATCTTTGCTTTAAATTATTCGAGAACGCAAGAAGCGTTTTATTATGAAAAGTTTTGCGTTAAGTAAACAGATTGGGATCGTTTTGCTTGCTTGGGTTAATTTGAACAATTAGAATTCTTGAAGAAATTTTAAGGAAGTATACAGAAGATTTTTAATGTAGAGATGAAAAATTTGTTGTGAGTTTTAGAATACGCATAAATCAACCTTCGTTTTTTGCTGCGCTTCTTACTTTTTTATTGTGAACAAAGTGGTCCAGGTGGACCCCCAGGGGTCCACGGGATACTCGACGGGGGTCTACGTTAGATCTAATCTTCATATTTTTTGTCGAGGTTTGGGAATATGGTAGAAATGTAGCTGCAGGGGGTCCATGAGAAAAAAAAGTTAGGGAACCTCTGGTCTAGTGTGCCACAACATACTGTTTGCAAGAAGAAAACTATAAAGATTTTCTAACTCTAGGTACAAGAAACCGTAGAAATGAGTCTTGTTTTTTCAATTAATTTGGCCCGTTTTGTTACGTTTGCTAGCGGATATAGGTGTAAAATTACAAAATGGGATGATTGTTTGTGAACAAACAGCCAGTGTCCGCTTATTAGAAGGGCCCACTGTAATAAAAACATCGCCTTATTACAGTTGGGATATTCAGCCCTCGGCGGAACGCTGAAATTTAAATCTGAACATAAAACGATTTGTTTTTGTTGGCGCAATAAAAATAAAATCACATTTAACAGCATGGCATTTTATACTGAGCAGTTAAGTTTCATAAGTATATTTATACGTGTATATGTGTCGAGATAAATTGCATGTTCTCGCTTCGTTTATGCGTGGCCGATTTCTCGAATAGTGTTGCAAAAAAGTATGCGAATTATGTGATAACCGCAAATAAATGTTGTTTTAATATTTTCATATGTTTTATTTTTAAACTACACTGTGAGGCAAACTTTTTGAGGGGCCCGTGGCTAAATAATAACAGCCGCACAGGTCGATCGATCAGGTTACGCTACGCTTGCCGTGGTTGATCTGTGGATGGGTGACCATCTTTACATACCGAGACTCCTCCGTACCTCGGAAAGCGCGCTAAGCCATTGATCCCGGCTGGCATTCGTGGATTTATGACAGTCGTTACGGGTGGTCAGAAGCCCGCAAGTCTGACAACCAGTCTTACCAGCAGGCTAATTGCGTAACACACTATCAGTGGCAATGGGTTTCATTTTGACAGTTGAACAAAATTCATTCCGTTATTTACGTTGTTTAGCAGACACATTTTTCAAACATATGGAGTAATGGATTAGCAATATGCTTCAAAATGATTCAAATTGAGAGTAATAACGTGTTACGCAATTAGGGTGCAGGACGTATCGTATTACGAATACGCAATAACTGGTTTATGGAGTTCAGATAGGGAGTCGCTTCATTTAAAATGCTGGTGTTCAGTAGACTGGAAGCCGACTCCAAAGGCAGATGATGACGGTGAGGCCAACTTTTCGTTATAAATACGGCCTTTTGTCCTTTAATTTTTTAACGGTGACAAACAAAGCTGCGGAATAAGGTCGTATCTACATACATAATTGAAAATTAGGCTTTCTGGAACATCTTTTATTCAAATAGTTTCGAGTAGGTACCTATATATTTTAGGGACGCCCTTGATTGTTCAAGATGTGGTCTGGAAGTATTTTTCTATACTCATTATTATGTAAAAGGAATTTGACTAGGGAGTAACGTGGGTGGGTATACTTACTAACTTAATTTTAAGTTGAATCTTTGATTTATAAGTCAGTAAGTGCCGCGCGGACGAAGGACCAATTTCCAACCATTAGGAGAACCTAAAAGCAATCTTAAGTCGATAAATAGGTATTCTTAAAGGGCTCCTGCCTTTAAGAATACTTATTTCTCGATTTTTTGTACGGAAAAATAAATATGATTTTCCGACAAAGTCTGTTATTATGTATCAATATTGTTCCAGATGATCCATGAGTTACCTTGGGTAACATGGAAGTCTTTAAATAGACTCAGGACTCAAGTTGGCCGAAGCGAGGAAAATCTGTTCAGATGGAGATTCATAGACGACTCCATCTTGCAGTGTAAATGTGGTGAAGTTCTACGAAGGTCCTGTCCATTTGAATTGCCATCGACACGCTAAGAAGAACAATATTGTACTTTTGTAAATATATTATTTAAAAAAAAAAAACAGGCCTGTTGGTCTAGTGGTCAGTGACCCCCTTACTACGCAACGCAAGGCCGTGGCCGTGGCCGTGGCCGTGGCCTTATACGCAAGGTCGTGGGTTCCATTCCCACCCAGGACAAATGTTTCTGTGATGAGCACGATCATTTGTCCTTTGTCTGGGTGTAATTTATCTATAATTTATGTATGTAATTAGAAATATATAGGTATGTTTATCAGTTGTCTAGTACTCATAGCACAGGCTCTGCTTGGTTTGGGACTAGATGGCGTTGTGTGAAAGTTGTGGAATATTATTATTATTTTTATTTTTATTATAATAGCTACAACCCCTTGACAGTTAAAATTTTCAGCCGGCAATATACTGTTCTCCTCTTTGAATATTTTTTCATACCTATTCCAACTGTAAATATATTTCGTAATACATATCTGCCTTTGGGGATTATTCCGCGTTTATTGTTTAATTTTTATTTCGTTCACGTTCCGGGTTTACCGACCTCGGGAGGTGTAAAAAGCTCCCAATGCCGAAATTTTTTTTTTTATTTGTAGGTAATTTTATTTTGTTTGGCTACATAAATTCAAGCTATTTCGTCTAGATTTGAAATTCAGTAAGTAGTTGTGAAAATAAACCGTTAGTGAGGATGCTAATTTTTGTTTGTGTTTTAAATGTTTTTTTAGGCTTTTAGTACTATTTATTTTTAGGCTTATGGTCTCCTCCTAAAAAGTATGAGGTAGTATCTGCGCGATGCTGGAACATACATTCAGAAAAACGATATTTTCGGTATTAGAATCTCTCCCAGACCTCAAAGCAATTACTTTTTATAAATATTCAACGTACAGCTTTGGCTTTGCTATGATTTAATTTTATGTATAGATTCGTAAGCAGTATATCAACGGCAAATTAGGTGCAATGTCAGTGAAGGTTAGAAAACCCTTTAATTTACCTTCAATTGTTTCCACAGAGTCTAATTACGAGTACCTTAACTTGTTACATATTAATTTGATATTTTGGATATTAATTAAAGAACAATGTGGGTGTAGCCTATTTAATAATGTTTGATTACGCACATCTTTTTTGGTATCGGCAGGCCTGTTGGTCTAGTGGTCAGTGGCCCTGACTACTATACGCAAGGTCGGGGATTCCCACCCAGGACAAATGTTTGTGTGATGAGCACGATCATTTTTTTATTTATTTATTCAGTAGTACACATAAATTTTAAACACTTAAGTTGGTGCCAACATAAACTCATTAGAGTTTTACCGTGCACCAAAATCATCGACTACATATTTAGAGTTATACATTACATACATTTAGAGTTTAGAGTTATAACCACTTAAGTAGGTAGTTCGGTAAAAAGTAACAACAACAAAAAAAAAATAAGATGACAACGGGTATACGCGAAATATTATCTATAATAATACTAACGAGCGCACATCAGTGACAAATCCGGCCGCCCATCCTTAAAACATAAGTGGTGGAGTTTTTGCACTGATACAGGGTGTTCCCAAAAGTACCTATGTTTTAAGTAATAGTTAAATTTTATTTCTGTTATGGAATTGTTGTTAGGTATTGGTTTTGCTTTATTTGTTTTACAAATCTCTAATGAATTCAATAATATATTTTTACTAATGTATATATGTATATATTTATATTAGGTATTTATATTTTGTATAAAGTGTTCCTTTAATTTATATTTTATGTTTTTCTGAGTTATTTCATCCCTCAATGGTATAGGTAGTTGTATATTTGTTCTTTGTCTGGGTGTAATTTATCTATAATATGTATGTATTTAGAAATATATATGTGGGTCATAATCAAAATTGAAGCTTCGTTTTTTGTAAAAATAAAAATTGTCAGATTGTATGCAAAATCAACTTTTAATTGCTAAATATTCAAAATAATATAATCACGTGTAAGAAAAAGATCGTTTTTAATTAGTTTAGAAAATATTGCTACTATTTACTTTTTTATAGTCCACAGAAAATATTAAGTTGACCACAGAAATGAATGAAATGAACGTATACATCGATGATTTTAAATCTTAATAAAAACAAATAACTTGTTCTGATTAAACATATCCTGCGTTATACAATTAACATATTTTCTTGTTAAATCAGTCTTTAAAAAATCAATAAAAAAATTAACTGTGAGATTCCACCGGAAATATCTTATTTGTCCACAGAAGAGACAAATATAATCAGTTACCGCTGTACTTCCACGATTTACAACAGTTAAAAAATATTTTCGTAACTACTGTCACTACTGTTAAAATTATAGCTATTAGTAAGTATCTTATTAGTAAGTTCTGTCAAGCGGTACAACAAAATCATCAGAATCATCTGGATAAACATCATCAAAGTGCAATCTCTTTCTTGAAGCTACTGGAGAATGTTTTTCTATTGAACCTTCAGCTATGGGAGGGTTGCTGCAATTTCTTCGATTTCTGCCACATGAGAATTATCTATGCCAATCACTTCAATACCTTTACATTTATTTTTCACACAAGCTAACAATGAATTAAAATCTGATATATCTATATCTTTTCTCCTTCTTTCTTCAATCGCTGCGTCAGCTAATCTTGCACGAGCACGACGCATGCTTTGCTTTTTTGCTCTCGACGTCTTCTTTTCTTCCTCAATTATTTTTTTTTCTTGGAGGCATGGTTGCTAAAACAAAAAAGGATTGTGTGGTTTTTATGAAACCACGGTAAAAGTTAAACTTTTTTCATATTATCAGACATTTATCTAAAAATTTTCGGAATAATATTCCATTAAGTGTATAAAAATCGCTTCATCAATCTTAATTTTATATTTTGGAAAATGGGAATGATGATGGGAAATGATAAAAGTAATATTTTTATTGAACCTCCAACTAATATTTTTATTGAACTCTGTGTCTTAGAGTACGACATACATAATACTTAACAATTATTTAAATGATATACACATATTAAACGAGCGCCTTTCACTTTATCCCTACTCCGCGGCTGACCGTCACGCGACATGCAACACACAGACGAAAAAGTTTGAGACGATGTAATAAAAGTTTCACTTTAAAATAATCTAGATAGAACGAGCAATACAAAATAACAACAAGTTAATAAAAAACAACAGCAACACATATAGCATAGCTTCTGAGAAATAAGTAATTAGCAAAAATATTATCCATTCTGTCGAAAATCATCCCTTCGGTGGACACAGAGACACAGAAAAGAGTTCCACAGAAGGGAATGCTTTGTAAAAAATGCAATTTGCAGTCATATTTTTTTAGGTTAGAAAAGCAACAATGTAAAATTCATAAAAAAGTCCATTTGACGCAACCAGTCAAAGTTTTTCATGGTAATTCAGTGCACACTTACCAAAATATTGAACACAAAGGAAAGACACACGATCTTTGACAAAAAACTTGTTTAGTACAATTTGTTAATCGTTCAACCACACGTACTATACAAATTTTCTCAGCACAATGACAAGGGACAGCTGCACAGAGTTGCTAGTGTCAAAACAAAAATATCGATTTGAAATGTGTGAAATCGATTCTAGACTCCGAGTTTTTTTTATTCCACAGGATGGATACGAATTCAGTAACGCGTTGTTTAATCTGTTTTTTTCTTAAAAAAAAGGGAAATTAATTTTAGAAACGTCAGGAATATATAAGTTCATTATGTTAGTTATTTATTATTCAAGGTCTGACTATGATAGGAAGAATGGTTGATTTTGTATAACCACGCAAAGCTACGAACTCCTACTAGTAACAAGTCCACAGAAGGATATTTTATCATACTGTGTGCATATAAAAAACCACTTTTAGTTAAAAAATATTTAATATTCTACATCACGCACATAGTTTAGCACACAATGCGTACCTCTGCCAAAAAAAATACTTACTAAGTGTCTTGAACATGGAAAAAATATGTGATAACACTTTTTTTGCAAGTTTTGATTATGACCCATGTATGTTTATCAGTTGTCTAGTACTCATAGCACAAGCTCTGCTAAGTTTGGGACTAGATGGCGTTGTGTGAAAGTTGTGGAGTATTATTATTGTTATTTATTTTAAAGACATAGGTATAAAACATGTTTTAGTAAGGTGTGATTATATTTAAGGTTTTGGTACTGGCCATCTATCTAAACAACTTTCTAAACGGCACCAACATCGTAATCGCTAAAAAATTATCAACTGTCCAAAACAAAACTTCAATACCTATTCGACTCAAATGTATGGAATGGCTGATTATCTATTCGCTATTACAATGTGGGCCCATAAAAGAAGTTGTTCAGTTTCATGGTCTGTGCCCCTTAACATGACTGTGGTCTGTATACCCTTTAACATGACTACGCCTTTCTTAAACATGCTGTATACTCCGTAATGAATTAATGTAGGTACTTAGTTGGTGAAAATTATTGTACAGACACTAGCACATCAAGCTACTACAATCTGTCAAATTTCTTTAATAGATTTCAACTTTATCGCTAAAGCATTAGGTTCAAAGTTGGGAAAATTTGACTGTTTCGGGTAGCTTGATGTAGTGGCGTCTGTACTTTTTATGACATTATGAAAATGTATTGATCGGCCGTGCGTTAACGATTAGTGAGAATTGAACAATAAAGTGAGAATTGACTAAGATCTATCAAAATAATATAATTCTAGCACGCGAACAGGGCTGTTTTAATAAGATACCAATTTGAATAAAAAGTGGGACGATATTAACGGTCGAAAATGGTCGACATTAGATTTGACAGATCCTGTTTTGAAAAAAAAAAAAAAAATCTTTTTATAATATTTTCATACTCAAGGACATTGTAAAAAATATGTACCTACACATATTTTTTACAATGTCCTTGAGTAGATCCAAAGTTTTTATAAAACCCTATTCTAGTCTAGTCAAGTTATGCTCTAACCTATACATTGAGCTACCTATACTATTATTGCTAATCAAAATCATATTTTCTTGCCGAACAGCTAGCCACGAAAGGTCCTTTTCTTATTTAAACGCCCACAAAGACCGACAACCTTCACAAATTAAGCACCCCATAAAGAAAGATCTCTTTACCCAAAAAAACCGTAAGTGTTTTATCTGTATGTCTGTTTCATTAATGAAGCGACAATTGCCAAACGCTGGCATTAAACTCCCGATCAAAGGCTTGCGGATTGAAATCCAACCCCACTGAATTACAGCGGTAGACCTCTTTTTAACCCAAGCTAATTTACCTTTGGAGATACGGTTAAGGGGAACGTTGTGCGTTACATATTAATGTATAGATAAATACTGTGGTTTAAATGAATTGGGTATTTTTTTTTCTATTAACACATAATTATCTTACACTGTTTATTAGGAATTCTTAAATACAATATAAAATCTAACACTAAAATATACAACATTATTTTTAGTATACGGGAAACCCGAAGCACGTGTCTAGTATTTTTATGTAATTATGTAAAAAATCTATGTACAAAATTTTAAAACTGTATTATGAAAAATCACGAAGTTATAAGCTTTTTATGTTACCTGATTGTCCGTACAAAAAGTTGGTTACCACTTAACATGCGCCACCCGGCCGACCGGCTGTGACCTGTGTTGTGCGCATATGATTGCTGATATGTATTTAGTGTCGCTCGCTGTCCAACTTGTTACCTTTTTAAATCTTTTTGGGACATAATATATCATGGTGTAAAAATTATTGGAATCGGTTCAGTTACTTATTCTGAACTAGCGACCCGCCCCGGCTTCGCACGGGTGCAATGCTGATCACTACATAGTATAAAACAAAGTCGCTTCCCGCTGTCTGTCTGTCTCTGTGTATGCTTAGATATTGAAAACTACGCTACGGATTTTGATGCGGTTTTTTTTTATAAATAAGAGTGATTCAAGAGGAAGGTTTATATGTATAATACATGCATAATATAGTAGAGAAACACTGATAATTTTAGAGCCATTATTTCTCGTAAAAAGTATAGGATAAAAAATCGTTATTGTGGGTTATTCCTAAGAGATATATCATTGTGGATTTTTTTGTAGACCTTTTTAAGGTGTACAATACTGTAGTACAGACGCCAGCACATCAAGCTACCCGAAACTGTCAAAATTTCCCAATCAACTTTAAGCCTTATACTTTAGTAATAAAGTTGAAAATCCGTTGGGTAGTTTCAAGCACCACCGGCCGACTCCCCAGGCCGGTAACGCCCGCATTTTAAATTCACACGGGTGAATTTCTTCGCACGGGTGCAATGGAGAAACACTGATAATTTTAGAGCCATTATTTCTCGTAAAAAGTTAAGGATAAAAAATGGTTATTGTGGGTTATCCCTAAGAGATAGACATATACCATAGCGGACTTTTTTGTAGAGCTTTTTAAGGTGTACAATACTGTAGTACATTATTTTGATCTATCTCGAATGGTTCAGCCAGCGTTTACAATGTAAGCGCAAAAAAATGTGTTTATTTACGACATCACATTAGAAACCTCTAAAATTATCAGTGTTTCTCTACTATATTATGCATGTATTATACATATAAACCTTCCTCTTGAATCACTCTATCTACTAAAAAAACCGCATCAAAATCCGTTGCGGAGTTTTAAAGATCTAATAAGTATATATACGGACAGACAGACAGGGAAGCGACTTTGTTTTATACTATGTAGTGACAAACTATGTTCAGGTTTGCAATATACTAAAAATAATGTTGTATATATTATATACAAGTACGTATATAAAAGAAAAAAAGGCAAGAACTCATTGGGCATCAACAAATTATGTGATTGTTTATTAATTTAAATGAAACGATAGAATCAACATTATTAATAATTTTGTTTAAATGTTTACTTCGTGGAGGATGATGCTAATAAAATTATGAACTCTGGTGTGCTGCAATAGATTTTTTTTTTAAACAACGACCACCTACACCTGCATTGCGCATAAACTCAAATATTAGCCTCTGCTTTATTAGGATTTTTATGAACCAAATATATTGCACTCATTTCAAATAACCATATAATGATTATTAATTTACGGCACTCAGGGACGCTGGCGTAGTAAATTACAATTATTTTTGCTTAGAGGGGACACCAAACTGCCGTTAATCAAATGACTTAAACTCACACTTTTATCACACAAAATACGGAAATGGAATGCAAACGCCCTGTTTATTGGGTGTGTAATGAGTATGTAAAATTCAGCGCGACACTTTGAACCGAACATATACTTGGGAAAATCTCCTCCACCCTTGGGCCTTATAAATATTAATATTTCCTATCTCAGCTGTTAATTACCCAGACAACTACGGATGAACCCCCTGTATTCATTAGCCAACCTAATTAGTACAGAAAACCGTGCAACTTGCGAGAGAAGTACGAATTCTTTGTCAACCATATTGAATACAGTACCATCCTGTTGCCTTTGCTAACTAAAAGAAATTTTGCGCTCCTGCCTCGTTTGTATGTTTTTTAAGTGTAACAAAGAAAAGAAAATTATATAAAGTACCGCTGCAATTTTCATAACGAGTTTGTGAGGGAGAATGTTTTTAATCCGTGGCTGATTCTCAAATTTTCCCATAGTTGTAGTTATTTTTAAAGTACAACTTTATTTTTTCTGATAAAACCCTGTGGAAAATCTCGATGTTAAGCTGCGAAAATCAAAAGGTATTTTTTTGTATTTACTTCTTGAATATGGTATATCTTTTTCGAAGAGTCGGCAGCTTTACTTTGTACTCATTAGAAGTGCCTTGTCTTATGTAATTAGATGCTGTTGAGAACCTCCCGGAGCGACTAACCACGGTAAGGGAATTGCATATATTCTAAGAATATCAGAAACGTACTACCATTTTACTAGAATTAACGTCATTGAATTTCATCTAGTTTCACGCACATCATATTCACATGCTGTGTTTCATTCTTAGTGGAATCCGTAAAGAAATTCAAAAGAACCAAAAATTCTTCAGGGTTTTTCGTTAAAAAAAAATGGGTCGTAAAAACTAAAATTACAGCTGATTACTGAAAAAAAGAAACTCCCTTGATTAGAGGAAAAGTAAAGTGGATAGTCTAGAGCAAGAAAAAGATAGACACAGAATGCTGCGATTAAAACCTTGGTTCGAATGTAGGTATGAACCTAAAAATAAAACACGGGTGTTATGATAGCAAAACAATAATTGCAGGGAGGTTTCGAAGTTGCTTTTAAATTCTCCGTAATGCACTTATAAACTCAAAGTTCCAATGAAAGATAGATTTCCTGGAACTATAACGGCGTAGTCTCTTCAGTTATTATTGCTGAAATGTAGTAATTAAAACGTTATTTTCCGCAATGAGTCTAAGAAGAGTGATACATAATACGATACGAATATAACTACATAGCAAAATCAGCCTACAGTGTTCCCACTGTTGGGACACAGACATCCTCTCCGTGAGAGGGATTGGGCAGTAACCCACCACGCGGGCCCAGTGCGGGTTAGTAGATGTCACATATCTTCGAATTTTTAGGACATGCCAGATTCCTAAATTCATAATTATACCTAGTTGTACACCTTATGCTTCGTCCTCGTAGGTGCAGTCAGGGAAACTAATGGTTCGACAGATTGACACCCTACGTAAATTTGCCGTGACTGCAGTAAATGTGACATTTATGATTTGAAATTCCAGTCAAATTTAGTTTTCAGTCCTTTCACAGTTATTTTATCTCTCATTTTGCAGAGCTGTCCAAATCACAGTGATACTTATTCTCATTTATATAAGGTTACTGTTGGGTTGCTGTCACTGATAAGTCTGTTAAAATCATTGTCTTCTTTATTATCGTTTCAATAAGGTTGCTGTTAGGATAATGCTGTCAGAGGTAAAATAAATGTGAACGGACTAATAGTATTTTTTTCCGGACTGTCCTTTATTTAGATATTCTTCCTAAGGTTCTCTACACGCACTTGGCCGGGTTTTTCTTACATATTATAAATCGCAACGTCCTTGTCAGTTAGTTAGTGCGATTATAACTCGAGAATCATTTCAAATTCAAATTCAAAATTCAAATTCAAAATAATTTATTGTGGATCATAGGTTCATAGGATGTCTTAGGTATAATTATTACATAGCTCAGCTAAGCTATGTCCCGCCATTGAGGCATACAAAATCCACAAAATAATACGGTGTAATCCCTAAATTGACATGCAATACATTTTTACTGTCAAGCAATTTTTAAAAGATAATTTAAATAAATGTCAAATTACAAATGTCAAATTATTATGTTTACTGTTAATTAAAATAAATGTCATATTACATTTTGCTGATTTAGAGTAGATTCATTTTATCGATTATCGTGAATCTGTGAAAAAATAAATTAAGCTGTGTGCTTAGAAAAAAAATAATATCACCCCTTGTTTGGAGCTTGGGCAAAGGGGTACCTAAAGTACACCTAGATATCGCCAGTAATTAAATAAAATCTATAAGAAATCAATAACGGATAATGTAAGACCGTCCATTAAGCTGATATCAGACGCTTCACTCGAATGAAGGTTCATTTTTATTTTAGTCCACGTTCACAAGACACCGACAAAATTATTTATGAATCTTCTGCTTCTTTCATTTAATTTTTCGGTCATTCGCTTGGTGAGTGAAGGGGATGCGGAGTGCCGAAATCCAACATCGTTGGATGGGTTCACTAAGTAATTCATTTTTCACTTTTGATTCATTTTATGTTCAGATGTTTCACTCTGTTCCGTTCGTGTGAAAGATGCCGAATTAAAAGTAAAAATGAACAAAACGTGAAGCGTTTGATTTCAGCTTTCCCTGCATAGCATATTTATTCATTCATTGTGTCTGTATTATTTCATCTGAATTTATTTTTAGTGCTACGTATTCTCACTATTTGCCTAGCCTTTTCCCAACTACGTTGGGGTCGGCTTCCAATTTCACCTGATGCAGCTGAATACCAGTACTTTACATGAAGCCTATCTGACCTCCACAACCCAGTTACTGGGTAATACGATACACCATGGTAAGACTGGTAGTCTGTCTTTCGGGCTTCTGACGACCCGTAACGACTGGAAAATGTCCAGGGCACAGCCGGGCCCAACGGTTTAATGTGCTTTTTGTGGCACGGAGGAATATGTAAATATGATCACCCATCCACGTATCAACCGCGGCAAACGTAGCTTAACCTGATCGATCGACCCGTGTGGCTATTATTACTTAGTCACCTGTATATTATACTTATTTTAGGTACCAAACATCCCACTCAATCATGTTGATAACAGCAATAACCCCGTTGAACGTTCATTGTTCCTGTTGTTGAGAGGACATTGTTCAGCGCCGAATGTTTGCTGGGTGATATGATGACACTGAAATTTTGTTATCTATTTGTACCTACCTGCCTATAATAATTGTGAGGAGTTACACATCAGAGAAAGATCTTTGTTAAAAATCTCTGGTTTAGGTAATTTAAAAAATGGTAGCTCTTATTCATATTATATTTTTAGAAAGAAATGGTCGAAAAATAAGTAGGTACCTATTTTAAATGCGTATTACCGGATTTGCACCTTAATTGCGTAACAAACTTACTTTCTATCCCATGCAGGAAAGTCCTAATCCATTGCATCAAATGTTTTTTTTATGTATTTGCTAAAAATGTTAACGGAACGAAGGTGCCTGGATCTCACAACACAGGGAAAACTTTAGTGAGGTCTAGGAATTTAATCCACTTGAATGTAATCTCAGTGAAATATCCTAAATTTATTTAATGTTTTTTTTTTTAATCCTTTGCTTGACAACGTTAAGAACGTAATCAATGTTGTCGAAGTATCAACATGAATAGCATTACCATTGTCGGCGTGTTACGCAATTATCCCGTTGTACCTAGTCATAGTACGTGTGTTACGCAATTACCCCGCAGTGCCTAGTCAATATAAAACGAACTACTTTCAGGGCTATATTACGCGTTGTATAGCCTAGGCATAGAGTAAAGTAATTAAAAGCATACAAACCATCGATTTATAAAATAAACAAGGCGCTTCATGAATTACATGACGAACCAAACAAAACAAAAAATGTGTTAACATTGTTTTTGTTTTAGACGAGGGACGTCTGTGCAGTGACGTCATGAATACAGGGTGTGTGCATAACAATGAATAGTATTACAAGTCCCGTTGAGATCAAAATAGCGTTTTAATGTGTGTGTTTTTTTGTGTGTGTGTGTCATGGTTGAATTGTATTTTTAAAGCGCTTTTTATCTCTGATGGTACTGAGTCAGCTGTAAAATTATAGCTTAAAAACACTAAAATGAATAGTCATTTGGATGAACATTTTGTCTGAAGCGCCACTTTTCAGTGTCCTTTTTAAATAGTAGATACATGAGTATTCACACTATACACTGTATTTATATATATCTATTTACATATAGGTATATAGTTTTAACAGATATATAGTTTTTAAAAGAACATAATGACCAACCACATTTATTTAAAAATCGTTAGCGAGCTTTCAAATTGTCTGTAAATAACGTTAAATAATTACAGCTAAATGTTTTAAATTAATTAATGAAACTGAAATTCTATCCAAACTGATTAAATACATCCTTTATGAGGCCAATAACAGATGATTCTAGAATGTAAATAATTTACGATCGCTTTGGTGTAAATTAATTCGATGACCTGTTTGAGGAATTAATGGCAATATTGATGAAAATGTTTAGAGCGTCGAAGAGCAACCGTCCTTATCTGTTCTTGAGGAATTTTCCATTCAATAAGTCATGACGTGAGGGCACGGGCTCGCAACATATTCGACTCAAGTAATCTGCCATTAGGCCAAAAAGCTCTGTTCACTTATCTGCGACATCTGGACCATGTTTATATTTTGAGGGTCTCCGACAACCTCTATAACGACTCGGCGCTTATCGTCGTCCGCCTGTCTAGGTAATCTCCCATACCTTTACGCAGCAAATTGTACCCTACTGCTCACGAAAGAAACACCACAGTGTATTGAAACTCTTTGTGTAAGTACCTGTTTGGATCACCGACCCTGACATCGGATATCGAATCTAAATTCCACAACATAGAGTATATTTTTGTAACAAAAACCTTTTTTGCTCATATGCGTATCTTTTGTACTAAAAGCGACTTTGTTATTTACGTGGTTAAGAGCGTTTTTGTTTGTTTGTATCTCTAGGTAAATAGAAACATGTCAAACATACTCATGTTTAATGTCAGATCTGTCGGTAGAATTTAGAATTTGACCCCTTCCGTAATGACCCTGTGAAATTTCTTCCGCTGCACTCTAAGGTTTGAATTAGGTGGGTACCTTTATCGTTGAGGCTATAAAAACGTGATCATGAGGTAAATATTTTAATCCGACAAAAATAAACTTCATTAAAAGCTTTCACATCGGTAGGTTCTGAAAATGATTAGCGTACCTACCTATCTGTTCTGAACACATCACCGTTTAATAAGTAGGTTAGTAAGAAAATAGCAGAAAAAATATGACCTTTTTTCGTATGTAAATAAAATCTACAAAATTCGGAGTAAATTTGCTGTATGAAAATGAGCAAAAAATTCTAAATAGGTATTTTTTGTCTAGATATTAGCATCTTGAAAAGTAGTATTTCGTGGAACTGAGAGGTAAATAATTTGTAACACATTACATTTGTCTGGGTACAGCTGACCGTAATAACATTAATTTTTTCGTTTTTCGGTGTTTGTACCTAAGCTTCTATAAAAAGTCTACATATTATAAATTAAAGTCGTTTTTCGTGTCTATCTGTGTGACCGCGTGGTTCTACAACTAAGCAACGAATTTTGATGCGTTTTTAACTATCATTTAGAATATTTATTCAGAAAAGTGTTAGCCTTTTCCCAACTAAAATATGTTGTGGTCGGCTTCCAGTCTAACCGGATGCAGCTGAATACCAGTAATTTACATGGAGCGACTGCCTATCTGACCTCCACAACACAGATACTGGGTAATACGATGCCCTTGGTAAGACTGGTTGACTGGTTGGCTAGTTGGTTGGTTGGCTTGGTTGGCTGGTTGGGCTACTGACGACCCGAAACGACTATCAAAGATCCACGAATAACAGCCGGTACCAATGGCTTAGCGTGCTTTCCGAGGCACGGAGGGGTCTTGGTATGTGAAGATGGTCACCCATCCACGGACCAACCGCGGCAAGCGTAGCTTAACCTGATCGACCGATCCGTGCGGCTCTTCCTACTTAGCCACAGGCCCCTTACTTAGCCACAAGCCGGGGCTGGTCGCTAGTCTTACTAATATTATTTATACTCGTATATTGTTTATTGAACGTTTTTATGTTTAGATTTTTGGATGTTTTTTACTCAATCACGCAAACTGGCACACAGAGAGTTTATAACCTGTATTAACTCATAGGATATTTTTATCGCGGCAAATGGTCCACACAGATAAAGACTCTGGCAAAGGCTAATTATAAAGAAAAATAACAACTTATAAAATCACACTTTTCCGAATTTAAACGAACTATTTAATCACTTTAACAATGTGAGTAACTCACGATGGCTAAAATAAAGACTTCATTATTAAACCCAAGTTTATTTTAGCTAATACAAGCTGCGGTTAGTCGCAGCTATTTATTATCTAGCGCTGGCATAGAACTGCTACATTTTCGAGCGAAAAAAGCATTAAGTTTGCAGAAAGAAAACAAATAGGAGAATGCATTAGCAATTTTGCTCACTATTCTGCGCCTATTTTTTTAGTTTGGTTGCGTTTCTTTATCACGACAATTTATTGCGACTCAGTGCAAAATGTTACTTGAAATCGTGCTAACATAATTAGTATTCGTGACACTTCCGTACTTGGTTACCATTTTAAGAGTAGGCCCGAAGGTATGTATTGGCAAGGACATCGGCGCGCTAACTGTAAGCATGAATTCAGTACTAGATTCTATCCCCTCTAATGTAAAAGGTTTAGCGGGTTATCAAAAAAAAAAAAAAACAACTTATTCGTAGAAATGTGGAACATCTACGCGGCCAAATTGTATGGAACAGCAATTTTTTTATTTTAAATAACCGACGAATAATTTCAACGCAAGGAGGAGTTTAAGAAACATGTACGGAATCCGTGGTAAAAGGTTGCAGTATCGGTAAAAAACAAATGCTGCTCCATGGTAAGCGCATCACTTGAGAACGGCTCGACCGATTTAGCTATGTTTTCTTTGAATATTTTCGTAATAGTCCGTATAAGGTCTTTAAGGAACTTAAAATTGACAGTTTCCCGGAACGAGTTCAAGTTCTGGAAAAACTTATCCTGTTATTGTCCATGAGATTTTTGTATGAACTCAAGACCATACATTGAAATTTTGAGGGACAGTCTGTCGAGTACACACATACCTCTGGTCGTCTTTAATTGGTGATACTGATAATATATTATTAATGAGATATTATGACGAACTTTCTCGGTAAAACCCATCAAAAGGTTTCTAGGTAAAGATGAAATATCTAATTAAGAACAAACATGAAATAAATGCCAACATAAAATACACGGAAAGAAAAGGAGTAAGTATTACTTACCTAAGTAAATATACACCCACAGAACGCATGTGATAATGGTATATGGGAAAATATGGATGTCAGAAGATTTTACTAGCATGGTATGTAACCCCCTTACTAATAAACGTATTAGGTGAATCAAATATAAACAGGATTTTTTTTATTACTGGTCGCTGAGTGAAGTGACGCGCTTGGTGCTGTTGTATGTGTTGGGGGGATCATCTAGAGGAGGGGGGTATACTCCTCCGGCTCACTTTAGTTTATTGCGCGCCAGTAGCATCATGTATGAGCAGGAGGTATATAAGTCTGTTGAGCAACGACTTATCATAATTTTTTTAACACGGGAAGGCATAAAACCTTCCGAAATTTTGCATCCATTGACTCTACAGTTCGATAAGAATACGCTTTCAAGAACTCAAGTGTAGGAATGGCACAAAAAAAATTCAAGTGGAGGACGCCGTTTTCACACTGACCAGATAGTGGAATCATTTCTGTGCAATTGGCTAAAGGCACGACCGACTACATTCTTCGATACTGGCATCAAGAGACATCCCCTGCGCTGGGAAAAATGTTTTAATAGAAGGGGAGATTATGTAGAAAAATAAAATATATTCCTTTTTTTTTTAGTATAATAATACGTGCGTATTTTTTTTTACTTAAGTCCTGTTTATATTTGATCCACCCACGTATTATATCAGATGAATACACACCGATGTCTCTCTTTCAGTCGCCAGTAATTGGACTTTCGAAAGAAGAAGACATAGCGTTGTGTAACTATACAGACGCTATACAACGTTCATTAGTGAGGGGGCTAAGATCTTATAATAAAACTTGGTAAAATGTAGGTGTAATAATATTTGTATACACCTCAGATGCAGGCGCATAGTTCATATTAATATTCATTTATTTGCATTCCATAAAGATTTATTTATTTTTATTTATTTATTTAGGAAAAACAAACAGTAACATATTACAGTGTTATAATAAGGCTTACATACTAAACTGTGATTAAAGATGCTACATAAAGCTGCATAAAGCTGTTACATAAACCTTCAAGCTAATGTACAGTTATGGACCCTGTTACGGCACAGCAACATGGTATTAACCTAAAATAAAAATATAAAAAATAAAATAAAATACAGGTGTCATACTATTTTCATAATCAGCCTATAATTTTCCCACTGCTGGGACATAGGCCTCCTTTCGGTGAGATGGGGTGGGCCGTAATCCACCACGCGGGCCCAGTGCGGGTTGGTAGATGTCCCATGTCTTTGAATTTTTCTTTGGTTCTAGGACATGCCGGTTTCCTCACGATGTTTTCCTTCACCGTTGAACATGCTATATTATATTCTAATTATCTACTCGATTCAAAAGTATTGAGCCATTTTCTTGAAATATCTGAATTCTTCTAGAACTTTCCGGTTCGTGGTGCGGGAAAGGGTATATAAAGGGCACACTTCGATGTACATAACAATAATATAATGAATAAATAATGATAATAATGATGATTAAAAAATAAGTATTTTATTTAAAAAAATATGGCTCAATACTTTTGAATCAAGGAGATATAAATCCAAACTAATATTATGATAAGAAACCATTTGATTTTTTGTATGTTGATTTGTTACACTTTCACGCTAAAAAGGCTGAACGGATTTGGATTAAATTTGGCGCACGGGTAGACCATAACCTAGATTAGGATATAGGATACTTTTTATCCTGATATTCCCATAGGATCGAGACTTATGCGGGTGAAACCACGTGGCTGAAGCCAGTCACCAATCAATATGAAATTAAAAAAGATAAATATAGTTAACTTTACGACTATTATTACCTGTAATTAACAAAACAAGGTACAAACCGGTCAACAAAAAATAATTATGGACTCTTCAAAGACACAATAAAAGCTCATTGACAAGTTCGACGTTCAATTAGAATTTATTAGTAGAGAAGTTTATTTGCTAAATAAGACCTTGATTGTTCAATTGGGTTTATTGTACAAGCAATCATTTTTTAAACGGCCTAAAAGGTATTATTTCTTAGAATTTTAATCTAGAAGGTATTGGCTTTGGACGAACGACTTTGTGACTGTTTCCAGGAAAAAAGCCAGAGGGACGGGGGAGGGAGTAGAATTTATAATATCTTTCTGTAATTATATTCGTATTTTATTTTCAATAAATTACCAAGTGGTTGGAAAGAATGGAAATACTTGAAACAGTGCTGTGAGTAGACCATGTAATTTTTTGATAGATACAACATACTACAGTATGACTGATTTTTTTTCATAGAGAAGAATTGCCTGAATTGATGGATCTGGCCTACTGACTTTTGGTTACACCTAAGTGAATCTTAATAATATAAATGTTGAATAAGGAATGGTGAAATTTAGGTGAGCTTTAATCTATTTTAACATCAATGACAATGTTTGCTTTAATGTTTTTTTTTTTTATGTATTACCCATATTTGCAAAATAAATATGTATTCTATTCTATTCCATAGTTTGCTCCAAAAGTATCTGATATAAGGAAAGTGTAAACAAACCAAATTCTTACGCAATCACTAACTCAAGGGAGTTAATGACACGTTCGTCTGTATTTAGATGGTTTCAACTTTATGATTGGTCATGGCACATTATTCCGGCACCGCAACTGCACAGCTGCAGCACGGCGTCGCCTTGAATTTAGGCTACGGCTAGCCGTCAGCGCGCTAACTACGCGTCGTCCGCGAGGTGTAAGCTCGCAGTCCGAGCGCCAGCCACGAGGTGCAAGCTCGCAGTCCGCGCGCTCGCCGCGAGGTGCGACTTTGCTGTCACCGCGAACACAATTGTTATAATAATATGGCATTTGTGATTTAAGACGCCTAGGACTTGAACGTTTTCATAATGTCGCTGGCGACTCAGAGTCGGCGCGCAGTAAGCACGCGGTCAGCGTGTTGTAAGCACGCGGTCCGTTCGCTTGCAGCGCGCGGGTTGCGAGTCGAGTTGTATGGTAGCGCCAAGCGCGCTGACCGCCCACCGTTGGCATTTTCATATTGACATTATGAAATATGTTATATGTCACACGATTTAATGCTCTAATTGAATGACAAGTTAATAGCTGGGTTGGAGGCTTAGAGCGGTGTTACTCTTACCAATTCTTCCCACCATTATTGTTTGAATTGAAGCATTATTATTGTGATCGAAAAATCATCGCCGACAGTTGAGGTTTTAAAATTAATCTCAATTGTGAAGTGGAAAGTTTTTGTTTCCCATAGGAGTAGGTATGCAAACAAAATTACGCTTTCGATTCTTAAAACACTGTACCAAAGGTTTTGAAAAGTAGACGTTTACTTCTAGCTTGGTATGACTTAATTTTTTAACCAATTATAGTTGGACGCCTGTAGGAGGACATCTCCGTCGAGTTAGCCCTCGGAAAAGGTGGTGTCATGATCTAATCATGTTTGCGGGGCCATGTTGGGGCCAGAGATCGCACAAAATATAGAGGTATGGAGGAAAACCAGGAGGCCTTTGCAGAGCAGTGGGACACAATATAAACTAAAAAAAAAAAAAAACATCTGGTAAGCTTCTTAGGCCTCTTTTCCTTATGAAAAGAGGTCAGTGGAACAGTAATAAGCTGGTGTTGTTATTATAAACTGTTGGTAATTCAGGAATCGGGAGAAAGTACTTAAGTAGGTAGGTACTACTCGTAATAAGTAAGTAAGCAACGTGCCAAAAATACAGCTTTTAGTATATGCCAACAGTTTTCTCATTACGTATGCATAAAGGATCATGTTTGGAAGAGTACTATATTTCCACTAATTCTGTTAGCGACGGATTTCTGGGATTTCCAAGGTAACTGAGATAATTTATCTCAACAATGTTAAATGTGGATTCTGCAAGAAGAAGAGACAGAAACGTAAATACACTCCGATTTCCGATCTCAATGCTGAATATGAGCTCGAAAATGAAAAATTATGGTCTAACAGACACGAAATGAACGAGCAGTGCTGGCCCAGTGGTAACGGACATGACTTACGTAAGGGCCCGTCCCCATCGCCACGGCGCGGCGCCGCCACCGTACAACGGCACGGCGCCATCACTGTGCAACGGCACGGCGCCGTGCCGTCGCACGGTGCCGCGAACGGTCCGCCGCGCGCGTCAATTCTTAGTCGGTCTGCTCGAACGAGTAACAAGCACGTTCAACAAGCACGGCGCCGTGCCGTTGCACGGTGATGGCCCGTGCCGTTGTACGGTGGCGACGCCGCGCCGTGGCGATAGGGACGGGCCCTAAGTGGTGGGTTCTATCCCAAGTAGGGGTTTTATTTTGTATAATTAATTTCATCATCACTGCTCCCAAAACGGTGAAGGAAAACATTGTGAGGAAACCGGCGTGTCCTAGAACAAAAATTCAAAAAAAAAAAAAACATGCGACATCCATCAACGAACACTGGGCCCGAGTGGTGGGTTATGGCCCACTCCCTGTCACAGAGACGAGGTCTGTATCCCAGCAGTGGAACCATTGTATGCTGATTATGCAGACATGAAATTAGGAGACTTGAAAAAAGGATGCCGCCTGTCTTTCGATCGTAATTCACAAGTCACATAAAAATGATTGGAAACCTCTAGCTTTTCTATCAGACTTTGTCCATAATTTACAATAATATGTACCTATGTGCAGTAGTTTACTTGCGTATACTTCCTACCGTTACGCGGGCTTCACACGCAGGCAATATATTTAATTGAAAGCGGCATTGTACTACGTTTTCTAGCGTTGGAAAGGAAGCGATACCATATTGTAAATATAAGCTAGAAGTTTTTGCTCGCGACTTCGTCTGCGATCCAGAATAAAAAGTAGCCTATAACCGTCTCCAGTTCATGGTCTATCCTGGTGCCAAATTTCACTGAAATCTGTTTAGTCGTTTTAGTGTGAAAGCGTATCAAACAAACATACAACAAATCAAATCTTTTTTCTTTATATTGTTAGTTTAGATTTAAGAAATATTAGAACACGAGATAACATACTAAAATTTTGATAAAACATAGTAGGCACACTTGCCTGCTTTGTTAATAACTAATCAGCTTCACAGTATGTTTATGAAAGAAAACTATTTCGTTAACATAATCAGGCCAATACCGGATTTGGACACTAGAATTATTAAGATATATATAGGGCTGATTTTTCCATCGTCAGATAACTTTTATTCGGGGAATAAAATTTACTTTTGACAACGTTTGAAATTATTCCTCGAATAAAGTTATCAGATGATTGAAAAATCATTTTTTATTTTATTTATTTAAACTATAGGTACACCTCTGCTTAACCCTTCGGGGATTATAGATGTGACGTCACTAAAAAAGTCTGATATGACTATTTCACTGGCCAATCCATATTCTAAAATTGGGGTACACCAATGCTGCTTAGCCGCAGAATTTTGCCCAACGAGCTATCTAACACGGACCTGTATCTACTTCTGGTAAATTAACTAACCTTGTTATTCCCGCCAAAATATCAGTTGTTTGGACAGCTGCTGTATCCCCTAAATACTGATAACCGGCCACGCGATCATCGCACCCAGTCAAGTGACTATATGCATGCATTATCCCGAAAGATCGTTTCTTATCACAAACGCCGTGCTCTATAGTGGAGGTCACTAAGTATATCTATGGGATGTACATATGTATGTGTTATGTTTACCCATGTGTACATACCCATAGGAGATAGGTCTACGAGTGTAATAGAACTCTGTTCAGATATTTGTTTAGGTAAACGGAAAAGTATTTCAAACGTGCGGTTACATGGCGGTGCGTTTACCGAGACGAATTTAACATGTGAACCAGTTTCGAAACGGATTCTATGCCGAAATCCTGGTGTTTATGTTTTAGCCTGGGTTTATCCTCGTAGATCATCAGTACCTAACAGCTTAATACATCAACGTGACATACCTTTTACTTAAAAGCCTCATGCAAACAGAATACCTATGTCTTAACCCTGGACAAGTCCTTAGAAAGTAACACCTTACGTCCAAGATTTGATGACGCCACACCTTAGATCTTAGCCACACAATCCCATCGTCCCGAAGATTGCAAATAGCTTGCTTATTCCTTATGTACAAAGGCTCTTCATACCCCTTTAGGAGTGAACAGGGATCCTTAATCTCTCTTTATGCGGTGTCAGTCGACGGGTCGGTAATTCATGTTTAACATGGCAGGTGGCGTTACGTGTCGTCTCTCTCAGAGCATTATACCCTGTATATTTAATATAAATATGTCCTTGCTTATTTTTTCTTCTCTAAATGTACCTACTCGTCCGTGATACGTCAGTTTTTAAGTATGAATAAGGTGATGTGTAGAGCTAATATAATATGCGGTTGACAAGTGTATTAGGAACAGATTTTATGGAACTGGATGCAGTGGTGGCGGCCGCAATTTATGAGTTATAGGTCGTAGGTTCGAAACCAGACAGGCGTCTTACTTTGTGTAAATTATTTTACTATCACTGCTTTCAAAACGGTGCAGGAAAACATCGTGATGAAACCGGCATGTCCTAGAGCCAAAAATTCGAAAACATGTGACATCGTAAGAAGCCCTGTGGTTCCAGCAGTGGGAATATTTTAGGTTGATTATGAACGTATCACAGGAATAACTAAATGAAAACAAAACAAAAAAAAGTACATGTTATCCATGGATTTTTACCGTTCTTCCTTCCTAATGTTCAATTTTCGTAACAAAAACGGCCCCTAAAATACCAATAAAATTGTAACTGAATAGTAAGCTATCCACAGTACCCAATTTGTTGTTAAATCCTACCCAATTTCTTAAAAAATACTTATTGTAAAATACAATCTAACTAAATCTAAGCAACTACTCAAAACACACTGACATCATCCAATCTTTTATAAACCCAGAATGTATACCAACATAGAAATTACTTAGTGACAGAATTGATGATACGTAATTGCGGCAATATATATTTTATGTCGAATATGTGACAAAATAAATTGATACGTAATTGAACCCACAATATTATTGTACCCTTCTATCAGTGGATTCAATAAAGGATGCCCACTATCCTATATGGAGTAAGTAATTCAATTAACTTCCTATTAAGGGGAGAGTCGGCATCGTTTGTCGACCTCTGGAGTTTTTGTGGAGCCGAGCTTTGTGTGATTATACACTGAGCCATTATGTTGGCGCTTTTATTGTAATCAATTTAACGTATCTCACGAAATCAACAAAAACGTTGTTGATTTCACGCTTTAGAAACCAAAAATAGTAACTTATTTAGTACCTTTACACTAAAAGAAAAACTACGACAGTCAACATGTGCTTTTATAATTTCTAAAATGTATGGAAGTACGTGCACGTTATAACGTTATCGTGGATGGACATTTAAAAACGTCTTTTTATATTGCGATACATTACTTTCTTGTTATCATGATGGTGTGACGTGACGTTGACGTCAACTATAATATCGTACCGTTAAGAATGATAAAAGCGCACCATCGATTCGAATATTTGAGGTGAATAATATTTTCTTTACTTTTAGGTATTTTTTATTTATTACTCGGTTGAAGGACACCGAACGAGACACAATAGAAATTTTATTGTTATTATGCGTATCCTAAAATAAAATAAAAATATATAATTCATTTTGGTTCATAAAAAATATATATTTTGGTTCAATTCATATTATTTTTATTAATATTTGAATTTTTAAAGTGTTTATAGGTATTTTTAAGCGATTAGTAAGAAGAATACAATCAATACCTATTTAAACTGGGTCGCCATTGTAAGACGATAAAAATGGCACGTTGTATTACAGTAGCAGACTATATAATTATGGGAAGTTTTTCTTTTGTAGGAAACGGTGACAATGTGGCCAAGTGATTTGTTTCTTTGTCTGTGCCATTAGCTAATGATTTTTATTAGAAAGTACAAAAATTATTAAAAATGTGTAGACTACGAGATTTTGAGTTCTACTTATTAAGTACTCTACACCTTTTTTACACGCGACTGTGAATAAGATGCTAGATGAGTGTTTCCCAAACATTTTTCTCTGCCATGGCCCGGTAATTTTCATACTGCCCCTTCGTGACCCACTCAATAGTTTTACCTCCGGGGTGGGAGGTAAAACTATTGACTGGTTACATTAAGTAAAATAATACACATTTATTTTAATAACAATAAAAGTGTATTATTAATAAGAAGTACATATGTTACGACATCATCTGCCAACCTTTTTCCCAAGGGGTCACCTTCCAGTCTAACCGGATGCAGCTGAATATCAGTATTTTACATGGAGCGACTGCCTAAGATCTGACCTCCACAACCCAGATACTGGGTAATACGATACCCCTTGGTAAGACTGGTTGTCAGACTTTCGGGCTTCTGATGACCCGTAACGACTGTCAAAGATTCAAGAATGACAGCCAGGACCAACGGCTTAACGTGTTTTAAGAGGCACGGAGGGGTCTTGATATATGAAGATGGTCACCCATCCACGGACCAGCCACGGCAAGCGTAGCTTAACCTGTGCGATCGACCCGATCGGCTGTTATTACTTAGCCACAAGCCCCTCAGGTTTCAATATTTATTTATAAGGTAAACTAGTATTGAAAACCCAGCTTCACATTTATAGGTTGTGACAAAAGGCATTAATAAGGTTATTGCTTGAATTTCTAATTTTGTGTATTCTTGACGACAAGACAGCCAAAAATCTATCAGCGGTCTCGTCTCGAATCTATCTTTGAGTGCTGCGACCCAGTATTTTGCTGTGATGGCCCGCCCCGGTGCCGGGTTTTAACCCACCAAATGGGAAACGCTGTGCTAGATGATACATAGACAAGAATTCATTAAGCGTCTAGAACCTGTCTTCTATGTTATTGTATCAATAAAACATAATAGCACATTAGGTAGTTATTTTTTAAATCATTAGTAATAAGCATTCATTCAATACCTACTTCAACTGGGTCGCCGTTGTAAGACGATAAATAAAAAATGGCACGCTGAATATTAGGGGAGCTACATATGGGATGTTTTTCTTTTGTAGGAAACAGTGACCATGTGGTCATGTGATTTGTTCGTTGGTCTGTGCCATTAGAGATTAGAAACGCCCCCCATTGTTGTCTTTCAACTGTCTTTTATTTAAGTGCGTGAGTTTATTAATGATTGTCGTCTGTTTTTGCGGTTTCCTTCACAGTGATGGGAATAAAATTGTGTAAACATATTGTCCTTGTCTGGTATATATTAATATGCCTTTACATGGTACAATTATTCTGTAATTTTATTTCATTTGACTGCCTCTTTCATCAAAGACTCCTAAGTCACAGGATCACCTAGTTTAGGAGACAGGGTTTACTTTATCTGTAAGATTTTTTCCTAACCAAACTGTATCGTAGTCTTAAGCTATGTCATGTTTTCTACGAATAAAGATTTTTATTACTTATTATTATTTTTATTATTAAATGGTCGCGTTCAAGGTGCGATCTGAAAGTCAGTAATGGATCTGACTGTAAGTAATATCAGATTATACATATATCATATCATATATAAATATTATCAGTAAGTACCCGTCTGAATATGCAAGTAAATCATATTTTTTTTTGTTATATAAATATACTTTGTAAAGGATTGAAGAAACAAACTCTTTTTTTATATTTTTTGATGGATTACTTGTTTTACAATTCGATTTTTTTTGTATATTGTGTTTTTCTTGGTGGAACGGAACGCAAACTCGAAAATGGCGTTTGAATCCATGGAAATTAACATTTTATTCTTAGCAAACTGCTTGAAATTTCAGTAAAATAAATAAATAAGTGAGATGTCTGCTTGTGGAGGGTAAAAAAGAGATGTGAACAAAGCAGTATCGTAGATAATGACGTCAAATCATGGCCGCGGGAGTAACCGACATTTGAACAGTAGTATAAAATAAGCAAAAGTATTTTTTTTAAGCTGCATTCAGTATTTGAATTTGATTTAATACGTTATATGGATTTATATTACTGCCTTTTACTAAATAAGTGAACAAAACATGATTATTCCCTATTTGCGTCTGGTTGACGGCAATAGACACGTCTCCTCTAATATGGACTAAAGCATAGCCACAGAACATATACAAGGTGTAACTTAAATAACGCACAACCTCTTAAGGGGTCATTGTACTCATCATTATGAACAACTTTTACTATGGGACCAAACCTGAAATCGCGAAAAAAAAATCAGCTGTTCCCTACATTAATGTTCGCATAACTCGTCAAAATGTAGGGAACAGCTGATTTTTTTTTCGCGATTTCCGGTTTGTTCTCATAGTAAAAGTTGTTCATAATGATGAGTACAATGTATCGTTCGGAGATCATGAGTATGTCTCCTTATTAAATAAAACCATAGTGAAAATGTTCCATGTATTTCTAGCGACAATTGAATTTTATGAGACCTTGAATTACCTATAACACGATAGTAATCGATTTCGTATAAATTGGGTATAATGCGCGATTTTGATTGATATAATAAAATATCGAGTAGGGAGGAGGCTTGACGTAGCAATATTATTTATAAGGCTCTTTGATATTTATAAAATAGAGTAAGTATAATGTTTAGATATTGTATAAGTTTTGGTATAACGTTGATTTCTTATCGGCATTCTTATCTTTGGAATATATTTCTTACTTACGATACAATGGTTATACATTACTTCTTTTATCTGTCTATCATACATAAAATTACACTCTATAAAAAACAAAACGCGTGTTTAAAATTAAAAAGTACAAAACTGATTAAAAGATGAGTTGAGTGAATGAGACTGTACGAGACTTAGAATGTTTCCAATTGAGTACGGTACACCTTTTTACAAACGACTGTACAGACAGCCTCATTTGCTAGATTATTATTTTATCGACAGTATCAATGTGAAGCCACAAAACATATTACACATTGGGTACCTACTTATTTGTAGCTTCACATTGATAGAACACAAATTGTAGACAATCAAATGGATTATTGTCGACGCATACATCCTTTTGAAGCGGACTGTACATAATCTAGAATAAGTTTTTACTCGCTATAAAAATGACAATAGAGAGGGCACTTTGTAGGTATCTCTGGCAATAACCATTAAAATAAATTATGAAACTTTCGACGGCTAATAGAAAACAATAAACAGTTTATGATCTGTGACGGGCCGTGCCGAGAGCGAAACGAGTTAGGGGTGTTCGTCATGTGAACTTTCCCGGTTTATTTATTCCCGGGGTCTTTCCCGGAGCAGCTTAATGGCGCCTTAAGCGGTAATGTGTGGTCATAAATTAAACGATAATAAGTTCGGACAACAACACTGCCGTTAATGACTGTGAGGCGAGAGATAGTGTGTGACGTCGTAGACGAACCGTTCGACACTTTCTTCAGTTATCAGCGAGCCGAACATGCGTCCCTTCCGGGGAGCCCGGGTTTATACGCCTAGTGCTGTGCGTATCGGCGTTTGCGGGGTATTTTTTTTATCGGGAATGGTTGTGGTAATATTTGCTGTAGAAAGCGGCGCTTAAGGGTGTGTTTGAAAAAGTATGGTTTACTGAAAACGCTTGGGGATTTTAGAAAAATATTATAATTCATTAGTGGAAAATAAATACTGCCTATCTATATAGCAAAAGATACGAGTTAATAGAGACATTTTATGGAATCACTGAAACGATTGCGGTTGAAGATAACGTCTGTGGCAATAGTTTAATTTATTCTTAACCTGATTTAATTTTTTTCAGTGTTCATTAATTTTCAAAAAAATCAATCTGCCTAGCCTGCGATGAAGTAATGAATATAATAATTAGTTCCTTCTTGGGTTGCAACTGAATAACAGTATTTTACATGGAGTGACTGCCCATCAGACCTTCACAACCCAGTTACTGGCTAACACGATAGGTACGCCTTGGTAAGACTTGTTAGATTTTCGGGCCTCAGACTACCCGTAACGACTGTCAAAGATGACTCGATATGTAACAAATGGCGACCCATCCATGAACAGACCGAAGCAAGCGTAGCTTATCCTTCAATCGATCCGTGCGGCTGATATCGTTTAGCCACGAACACTACTGAGGTACTTTCATAATTATTAGATATGAAGCTTATATTAAAATCCCTTTCAATCTCCACTATTATTTTCTGCGCTATAAATAAATATGAGACATGGTCACAACCTTTGTTTATCGGTGCCCGTAGAACAATTCTCTTAGAAAAGTTTGCTACTTTCTATTGTCTCGCAAAGTCTAGGTAATATAAAAGTAGGTATATGTAAAATGATTGCCCTCAAGAAAAGAAAACAAAGTTCTAAAGATTATCGAGTAAGTTTATTATTTTTGCTTATTTCTGAACAAAATTGATTTTAATATAATTATTATTATTGGCGTAAATTGAAGGATGCAGGTGTGGCGGGTGAGTTAATTAATATTTTTAAATATTGGTATGACCACCAAACTAACCGGGTCAAATGGCTTGGAGAACTTTCTGACGAGTACAGGCTGGAGTGTGGGGTGAGACAGGGGGGGTTAACTTCTCCCTCACTCTTCAACCTGTACGTGAACGGGCTGATTGTTGAGCTGAGTGACACCGGGGTGGGATGCTCGATCGATGGTCACTGTATTAACAGCATCAGTTATGCGGACGATATGGTGTTGCTCAGCCCATCAATAGCCGCGCTCAGAAAGCTGATAGGCGTGTGTGAGAAGTACGCGAGGGTACATGGTCTCCTGTACAATGTACAGAAAAGTGAGCTATTGGTATTTCAAGCCAAGGGTCGTAAATTGGGGGATATGCCACCTGTGCTGCTTAACGCTGTCGCGCTTCGTAGAGTAAAAGAGTTTAAATACCTCGGCCATGTGGTCACCGAGGATTTAAAAGAAGATGGGGACATAGAAAGGGAGAGGAGGGCGATGGCGGTCCGCTGTAACATGTTGGCACGGAGATTTGTGAGGTGTAGTTTAGAGGTAAAGATCACTCTGTTTAAAGCATTCTGCCAAACTCTCTACACCTGCAATCTGTGGGTCAACTACACGCAGCGGGCCATCAACGCTCTCCGAGTACAATATAATAACGCGTTCAGGGTGCTGGTGGGGCTCCCGCGCTGCTGTAGTGCGCCTGCGATGTTTGCACAAGCGCATACTGACGGCTTTTACACTGTGCTGCGTCGCCGAATCGCTTCGCTGATGTTCCGCACGCGTGGGAGCGCCAACACCATCCTGAACGTGCTCAGCCACAAGCTGGACAGCCCGCTTTTGGGGCACTGGGTTCAAACTCAAGTGTGTGTGAACGGGGTCCCAGTGGGTGGTAAATACTTAAATTAATAAATTTCTGTCTGTATGTGTTTGTCATTGTATTTGAGTCTTCCCGTTTTTTAAATAAATTTAAAACTTGAAATAACAATTTTAATTGTAGTTTTAAATTGATTTTAATTTTGATTTTGATTTGATTTTTGATTTAATTTTGATTTTAATTTGATTTTAATTTAAATTTAATTTTTTTATGTAATCATTTATTTTTATTTCAATCTTGGTCTTCATTTTAATGTTAATTTTGATTTTTAATTCTGATTTTTTACACGTAACATAGTTGTTTAAGTCGTACTACCTACTAACTTATAATATTATGGGCAATATATGTCTGAAATAAAAAGATTTTATTATTTTATTTTATTTATTATTATTAGACACGTGAACGTACTACTGGGATAAAATGTATCATATATGTGTTAATTTAGGTTTTATAAACTATCTGTGTGCCAAATTTCATCCGAATCCGACACGTATGTACACTACAGCTTTATTTCCCGTATTCACTTCCATCAGAGGGTTATTTTGTACTGCAGTTGTGCCCATGACGACCTTGTCATTTTAGGCAAAACGACCGCGTGTCCAGTCGATCGTGCAAGCTGGGCACGGGTGATCTCTTGATATCTGTGTTTTTTCGCCGTGCTTAATGTAGCTTTTTGAATTGTGCTGGTAAATTTGTAATGTGCGTAAGGGTTGAGGGCTGTAAGTGTGAGTTGAAATACGAATGTTATCAAGATTTAGAAGAACTTGTAAAAATATTGTAAAGCCGATCCAAACATTAGTAATACAAAAACCCAAAAAAGTATCTACTATAAATCGGAAATCGACGTAACTATGGTGTAAGTTTAGTGTGTTAAATAAACTCATACTCAAAGCATTTATTCCAATTAAACCATTTACAAGAATTTTTCCAGTGTCAAGAAGTCGGTCAGTCAGAAATTTGAAGCTAGTTGCCCATTCTAAAGTGTAGTAGGTACCTAAGGAGAACAACGGGCAAGAAGCTCCTTGGACACTTTAATTATATTGTTTCTAAAATATTATTTGAACTACATAATAAAGAGAAACCGATGTAAAAAGGTACACGTTAAAGCGTCCAGAGTACAACAACAGAAACAAAAAAAAAAAAAACTTTAAAATACATAGCAGCTATCGTATCTCTCCCTCTATCCGTCCAAGAATATAGCGTAAAATATAATTTTCGGTAATAAATCTATTGCAATATTCTTCTCGATGTTGTATGTGCTGCTCTCTGTACGATTCTAATGCGGACATAAAAGACCAGTCTGTTATAGTCTCTTTCTTTTGAGCTTTTCGATGTTAACAATTGTTTGAAAAGAAGTTACATTTTGTATTTGGCCCAGTACCTACCCAGCAATGCTCACACTATGCACTGACGCTGACAAGTATAGGTGACAAGGCATTCGGCGCAAGATGAAAGGTCGATCGTGGCCAGTTATAGTGATATATTGATACAAACAAAAAGACTGGAAAATTTAATTTCATAAGCATAATATTTCAAAAAACGCGTGAGCACATGTGTAATATTTTTCCGGCGTTATGGGTTTTTTTTTAATGAAAATCAACCAAACATCTTATCCTACGATAAGAATCGATATTACGAACAAAATGTTTAATATTGATACTGTCTAGTTTAGAGTAAAATCAGTTCAAAAGCTTTCCTAGGTCCGGTAGTGTTATTGAGTTCTTCCGTTAGAAAATTTCTCTCTAGCCAGAGTGCTCGCCCTATGCTTCGATTTCCGCAATAGGACAAATATTTATATTGGTTCCAATGTTGGTTCCGTGTGTAATGGTGGGTACGACAGCGAAAGTGGCTTCTATGAAATCGTGTTATCTATCGGTAGGTATTGCTTTTTCAATTTTTGTGAGTAATATGAAAAGGACAGATATCATTTATGAAGGGAAAGGTTTCTGTATTATTAAAATCAAGTTTAAAAATTGAGGACCTACTAGGTCAAACAAAAATTTAACATATTTTCATAAAATATTTAATAATTGAGGGGCCAGTGGCTAAATAATAACAGCTGCACAGGTCGATCGATCAGGTTAAGCTACGCTTGCCGCAGTTGGTCTGTGGATGGGTGACCATCTTTACATACTGAGACCCCTCCGTGCCTCGGAAAGCACGTTATGCCGTTGATCCTATCTGTCATTCGTAGATCTTTGACAGTCGTTACGGGTAGTCAGAAGCCAGAAAGTCTGACAACCTTTCTTACCTAGGGGTATCGTATTACCCAATAACTGGGTTGTGGAGGTCAGACAGGCAGTCGCTCCATGTAAAATACTAGGGTATTCAGCTGCATGCGGTTAGACTGGAAGCAGACTCCAACATAATCGCCTGCTACCTGGATGCTACTGAGGAGCTATTAAACAAACTTGAGCGCTTGCAAAACTTGTGCATTCGCTTTGTTTTCGGTCTTCGAAAGTTTGACCATGTCTCTCACCTTCGCAAGGAACTCAAGTGGCTCCCAATCCGCCTTCGCAGGAATACTCGGATTTTATGTCTCCTCTTCAATATCCTACACAACCCGTCTTATCCTTCCTACCTGCGTGAGCGTTTTTCTTACGCTCGCTCTAGCGCCATACCGTGTAGATCACACCGAAGATCCCTCCTTAAATCCCACCCTCATAAGACAAGCTACTATTCTTATTTCTTCTCTGTCCATGCTGTAAGATTGTGGAACTCACTTCCGCCTAGCATACGTGATTTAAAAACTATTTCGGTATTTAAATGTCGATTAAAAGAGCATTATCTTTCCTCTATACTGTGAGTATTTCTATATATATATATAGTTATATATATAAATAAATATATGTGTATGTATATTTTAGCATTATGTATTTATTTAAGTACCTATACTTATGTTAATTTTAGCATTATATGTGTAGGTATATTTTATATGTTACTTTTAGAATTCACACATTCATATTTTCTCTTCATGTTCTCGCACACTATTGTCTACATTTCTTTTTTACTTCTCCTTTCGCAGGTCTGCTGGAAGAAATTTCTTAAGAAATAAGCAGTACCTTTGTACTCAAATTATTACTATGTCATATCCATATGTTTTTTACTGTGTGTACATAAATAATAAAATAAATAAATAAAATAAATAATAATCGGGAAAAGGCTAGGCAGATGATGATGATGATTTTCATACAATATTTGCCATCGACACGGTAATATAAAAAATCCATCCAGAAAATTCCATCATAAATGTCAGTGGATTTTGTATAGGATAGACAACCCGTCTTAAGACTCCCGGAGATAGGCGCGGCGCGACAGTAACAGAACAATTTCCATGTAACTTCATGGAAATTGTTCTACCAGAATCGCGTCGCACCGTTGCGTCGAACCTTTCTGCGGGAGTCTTTAAGTGTATAGACCACCTAGGACCCCTACTATCATTGACTATATTATTAGATTAAAAAAACTATAATTAAATTGATAGGAACGCTACGTAAATCAAAATGGATATCGACAAATTATTCTCCGAATCCCAGTCAGTTTTACCTTTTGTATTGTGTTTGCCCACGTACCTTACCTATCTATATTTATCCTTCGGGGCTCAGAATTGATGGGTAGGTAATTACTTAAGAGAAACATGGTTCTAACTTCCAGGATACACATGGAACTAATCTAAGAAATAACAGGCTGCTTGTTGCTGATACATAAGTGCTGATTTAATGCCTAACTTGCTTATCATAAGTGTTTCTTTGGCATGATAGTATCTGACTGCTTAGTTTTATTATATAGAGAATGTAGAGACATTACTATTTATTTTGTTTTAAAGTTACAAACAAGACAAAAAGATTTTGACTAAGGCCCGTGGCTAAATAATAACAGCCGCACAGGGCGATCGATCAGCTTAAGTTATGCTTGCCGCGGTTGGCCTGTGGATGGGTGACCATATTTAAATACCGAGACCCCTCCGTGCCTTGGGAAGCACGTTAAGCCGTTTGTCACGGCTGTCATTCGTGGATCTTGGACAGTCGTTACGGGTTGTCAGTAGCCCGAAAGTCTGACAACCAGTCTTACCAAGCGTATTACCCAGTAACTGGGTTGTGGAGGTCAGATAGGCAGTCACTCCATGTAAAATACTGGTATTCAGTTGCATCCGGTTAGACTGGAAGCCGACCCCAAGATAGTTGGGAAAAAGCTAGGCAAATGACTAAGGATAGAATAACGTGGTAATTTTTAAGTGTTTACGGCCCCTCCTACGGCATTGTGACTATCGTGAATTCACAAATTAAAGTCTATCGTTATGTAGATTAATTTATGGCGGCATCTATATCGCTTCATCTGAACTGCGCATCATTCTGACATCATGCAAAATCCTGCATCGCGCAGCAGAGATTACCGCGCCACTAGCATATTATATAAGGTCAACTTTTATCAAGTACAAAAATTTAAACAGAACGTCTATCTATACGATAGAAATACGGTCCTAGCATTTTTTTTCAAATAATCAGGCTAGTTTTTTTTTTCAGTTTTTCTAACACATAAATTATAATATTTTTAAAAGCATACTGTATACCGACTCAATTGTTCTGGGTCTGTACCCCCAAAAAACCCACGGTCATTAAACCCGGTATTACGTCATCGCTCGGACTGCACTGACTTGTGGTCGAATCTCCATCCCTAGCTATGCTACTCGAAGCTATGATACCTAATTAATGTAGACTATAAGAAACGATATTAACCTTTGCGCTAATCTATCGTATTTTAATTTTCCATCACACTTTTTCAGGCTTTGGACTGACAAGTCAATACTTACAATTTGTTATTTTGTTTTAGTAAGTATTGAATTAATGTAAAACTGTTAACAACTTACCTTACGTTTTGCATTAACTTGGCGTGTTAAAAATAATCAAAATTCATTAACAGATTTACACTTATTTACACAATTTACTAGTTATTTACACATATCACATCAATTGCTGGACGTGACGCCCTTGTTGTCGCACACACTGTCTAGCGCGATTGAGACAATGTCTCCGCACTTCAGTAAGCACTTGATGTTCACTGGACAACACGACAAATGCACTCACAATTCGCGCACGTAATTCTTCCACTGTACGGATTGTATGACCGTCGTTTCCATACACTAGGTCTTTGGCCCTACCCCACACGTGGAAGTCCATTGGCGTCAAGTCAGGTGAACGTGGCGGCCAGCGGATAACGCTACCACGCCCAATCCATCGCCCTTGGAACGCCTCGTCCATGTAGGTGAGAAGCATGTACCTGCGGCACCACACAAGCACATCCAGCAGCAGCTCTGACCCGAGTGAAATGGAAGGTATGGTACCCTTCACTGAGCAGGAGCTGCCACTCCTCTTCAAGCTGCACTGGGTGTCGTGGCCTCCCCGAGTCAATAAGACGAGGCTGGAAGTTCTCACTCTCTCTGAAGCGCTGCACGGCTCGAAGAATGGTACGAATACTGACCACTCGTCCAAATCTCTGGGCGTACAGTTCTTGTGTCCGCAACATTATTTCACCTGCGTCGTGAGAGCACATAGCCATATTCATGTATTCTCGGGATGAATACCGATACGGCATTTCGAAAATTTTCGCACAGACAACACGCACAATTCAGTAACTTGATTTTAGCGAACTGAAAGAATCTCCCGTGCTCAATATTGGCCGCGCCAGGCGGTGGCAGCGGGGCGAAGACGGGGACATGCCGCCGCCGCACGTGTGCCATTGTTATCAACACACAAGAAACCATTGTTATCTGCTTAGAGTACGTTAGCCATTAATACACAGGATGTTGAATTTTACTTTTTAAACAAAATGGTTTTTGGCGTTTTTCTTGGAAACTAGCGTTTAGAAATGTATTATTTTTTCAAGAAATGTCTATCTTAAGTTATTGAATCTATCCTTAAAATATTTGTACTTAATAAAAGTTGACCTTATATACAACGTTCCGACATCAATCCTTGGGCAGTAGCCCACTAGAGATAACTCATCTGGTCGGATGATTGAATGATGATGGAACTGTACACCCTCTTCCTCGTACATCTTTAAAAAGTCTTAATACTTGACCTAAGTAAACTTAAACTCGAACGATTTTGATATTAAAAATACTCGCACAGACGCACATAACATTTATTCAGTTTTAAAACTTTGTTAATATTAGTGGTTGATACTACATATTTGTTCTCGCCACATATATTTAAACCAAAATGCTTTAGGATAGTTTAATTTTTAGATTGAAAAATTGTTCGAATTTACGTTAAGTTTTGATCGCGCTTGGGCCTCAGAAATGTGGCTGGGACTAACAGTATACGGAATGAGACAAGTAAGGCCCAAGAATGGTCGGCAGAGATCGTCAAAACTGCCATAAGCGCAAAACTTCAGTCGTTGAGTATGCACATGACCATACGAAGTAGTTGACATTGTCTTATAGTTGAAACCAAAGCTGAACAATTTGTTTACTTCAGTTTTCATATCAGCTTCGAAATAAACCAATTAATGAACATTTGTAAAACGATTATTTCTACATCCTTGAAACTTATGCTACTGGAACACTTTCCATCATCAGATAACCTACAAACGTATCACATAACATTTTATTTTTACTATTCCTGCTACACGTATGTAAAAAAAATCAACAGTAGTTGACAATGATGAAAAGATTCGAATGCTCACTGTTTTACAACCAAGGAATAAGTTCCGGTATACTTTCATTTTATAAAAAAGTATGTTCCATTTATTTATTTACTTTGCTGGACACTGTGTAACAATTTCTTAGTAAGAACAATACCAAATGTTCTTCCTTTGGTATTGTTCGTCGAGCTCTTAAAGTTCTGAGTTGAGCTACACGATTACTGATAAATGCGTGCACTGGCTGGACAGGTCCACTTTAATCTGTGTGGTTCCTTCTTCAAAAGACCATCTCAGACGCTAATCTACAATACTGCATAGTCTTCATATGGCCTGGCCAAGATAATGACGGGCTTTTAAAAATACTGTGACCTCTGAATTTGTTTTGTGTTTCTTCTCAGAGAAGTCGGATGGGAAACATCGACCTCATCGAGTTTTAAGGCATAATTAGACGAGTAAGTGTTTTTTTTAATCAATTTACAGAAATAAACATAATTTATCTCATACAGAAAAGAGGCTTAAGAGGTTAACCTGTTTTCGGTTCAAAAATTAAGCTACGAATGTCAAACCCTGTGGCAAATTTAGTTTTAAAACTTAATTTATTTTTCAAGTGTACAAGAGTTTTTATTTTATACCAATTTAGAATTAATAATATATAATTTATTATTTTATCATTTAGTTAGATGGGTGAAACAGACTTGCTGCCTCAAATCTTGCGGTACCGCCGTCAATAAACAGCTTTACTCCGGCTATACACGGTTAGACGTTGTTGCCTAAATTACCGCAAGACGCAAGACTGCATGCGCCGCGAGGCCGTGTTCGCTTGTAAGATAGGTGTAAGTTCGTTAACGTACTCGTCGTAAAGCGATTCACTAACGATACTGTGCTAGAGGTTGATGGGATCTTTCCTCCATAAACGTATTTTCTACTAAATGGGTGCTAACATACCAATGTTCCGGTAATTTAAAAATAAACAGTTAGGTAGTTAGTAAGATAGTACAATTTTATTATTCTCTCAAATACACATGCAAATTATAGTTTTGTATAATTAACAAGCATTTCTTCAATTTTTAAAATGTGAGTACTACGGTGGAGTTTATTAAAATATTATGGAGTAAGTTGACCACGAAGACTTTGCTTAATTTTGGGGAACGTAAAAAAATCGTTAGGGCTCAAGTCAAGGCTGTAAGGCGGGTGATCTAAAATTTCGACATTTTGGGTGCTCAAAAACATCTTTGTATCGCGGGCGGTGTGCGAACTTGCATTATCAAGGTGCAGTATCATACGCCTTGAGTTGTTTTTTCGAAACTCTGTGAAGACTTGTGGCAAACAAGCAATGGTATACCAGTCAGCGTTAACCGTCTTGCGATCTTCTAGTACAATAGTGAGTACCCTTTGCCACAAACGAGGAAATCATTTTTTTTAAGTGCTACGTGAGCGTATGACTTTGGTCGGTTTTGGCTCATCTTGGAAGACCCAGACAGTTGACTGCTGCTTGGAATCTAGATCGTGGGCATATATCCAAAACTCATCACCACTAACCATATCATAAACGTGTTTTGACACTCCTCGGTTAAATCGTTGCAGAGTTTTGCGACACCATCTAATACGGGCTGCTTTTTGGTCGTCGCTAAGCAGATGTGATATCCAACGAGAGATCATCTTTCTTCGTGCAGGATTTTTTGGATAGTAGTCCCTGAAATGCCCACGACTGCCTCTATTTCACGGTATGTCAAATGACGATCTTCGACGATTACCTGCCGCACGGCGTCGATATTCTAATTAGAGTGCCCACGTTGAAATTCTAAATACCAGCGTTGTACAGTCCTAAGACATGGTTGCTGCATCACTAAACACAAGTAATCCCCTTTGAAAGTTGTAGAAAATTATCGCACGCATATTTTCTTATGATATTTCCCTTTTTACAACCGACTTGTCACCTTTGAATAGACGCTACAATAAAACTATTCGACCGATCAAAAAACATTCTTTTGTTTTAGAAGTCTTCATTCAAAAACATGAAAAACCCATGTTTTTTTGTTTAATATTTACGGGAGGTTTGCAAACGACACGACTTAAAAGGCAGCCCTCGTACTACGCACCTGCCCTTTCTGAAGAACATCACCAATGAGGTCACTATATGACCCTCCTAGGGCGTCCCCTCCCGGCGTTCCCAATCACATCTGCCTTAGAAGTACCTTTTGTTAGTCGTCTTTCATTCATGCACTCAGTGTGACCAAACACTAATCATCTTTTAAATTTTTGTCACTACATCTACTTTTAAACCGCACCGCGCTGCCTTACCACATCATTCTTCAGCCTATCATTCACAGCCACACCGCACGTGCTTCGTAAGGAACACAATGTTTAAAAAATGTTTAGCGCTAAATGCATTTAGTAATTTGAGGTGCAACTGGGTTTTAGTAAATAAATCATATGATTCTGCAGTCATGAAAATACACATATTATTTTTATATTATAAATATGTCAATATATAGTCTATAGTAAGGCTAAAAAAATGCTTGGCTTTATAATCCGTACATCGAAAACTTTTCGCTACAATAGTAGCATTATTTTACTTTACAACGCACTAGTAAGGAGCTCCTTGGAATACTGTTCCTCTATTTGGTCTCCCTATTATTCAACTTATTCTAATAGTGTTGAATCTGTTCAGGCCCGTTTTGTTAGATATTTATGTGTGAAGAATGGGATCCGTAAAGCCATACCAGATTACAATGACAGGTTAAGGCACTTTGAAATGATTAGCTTAAAAGAGAGACGCAGCCATTCTGACTTACTAATACTTCATAAAATTATTAACGGTTCCATTGATGCACAATTGGTAAACAATTTTAACTTTAGGTCTAGCCAACGTAGTAAGCGTCATCATCGTATTTTTGAATTGCCTACATCCACCTTAAATACCACATTTAATAGCCCACTAACACGTATGGCAAGGCAATATAATGAAAGGTCCAACTTTACAGATTTTCCTATTGATATTTTCTCCATGAGTTTTGCTTCAAACAGACGTTCCCTATTTAAACAGTGTGAAGAGTGCACATCTATGTAGCTCAGATTATTTTTTTTTGTTTTGTAGTGTTCTAGATTAAGTTCTACTAGACACACTTTTTATTGTTCTCTTTTGTCTCTAATATTTGTAAGTTTAATGTCATGCATACCTGTTGTTTGCATGGTTACTGAAATGGCAATTTTAATAATGTTTTTTTTTTATTTGAGTTGTAAGTGGCTGTGCTGTTGGTGTGCTTATTATAAATAAATAAATAAATACAAACCGTAGGTAAGGAAATTCTTAAGTAATTAATAGTGTATTCAGAGATGTGTAACACGATCAAATATCTCGTGTGTATCTTGAAGGGTTCAGCCTGTATATAATAAGGACGTTTCTTAATTGCTGAACCAGATAAAATTTATTTAAGCAGATTAATAGTGCCAAATGTGGATTTAGGTATCTACATTCATTTTCACGATTGCTTAATTCAAATATCTGGGGCATATAGTCACAGACTCTTTGAACGGCGAATGTGATATCGAAACGGAATGCAGAGCGTTGACGGTGAGGGCTAATAAGTCCGCAGGTTGGCCCGCTGCACAAGAGAGGTAATTTTGTTATTTAAATCGTTTTGTCAGACGTTTTACTCCAGCAGCCTGTGGACAGTATATACCCAAAGGGCTATCAACGCTCTGCGGGTCCAATAGATAGCGCATTCAGGATGCTGCTGAGGCTCCCTCCGTTTTGCAGTGCGTCCGTCATGTTCATGGAGGCACGCACAGATGGTTTTGCGGCGATCTTACGCTAGAAAGCGGCGTCACTACTGCACAGAGTGCGTGTGAGTAGCAACAGCATCCTGAGTTTGATAGCGGACAGGTATGACAGTCCGTTCTTCAAAAAATGTATGTATTTATGTGTGAACTAATATAGCTTTAAGCATTATTTTACTAACAAAATGGATGTTGTTGTCTGAAATATAAATAAGTTATTATTATTATTATTATGAACTATTTGGGACCAAAACATCTAGTAAACTACTAACTTCTCTAAGGTTGAAACTATCTATCACCAAGCCAGGCGCTGCTACGCCGCCGTAGCAGCGAAGACCCGGAGCATCTACGCCACGTCACTATAGGACTGGCACGCGCACGACGCCGTAGACGAAAAATGACGTTCTACTTTTGGGTGATAAAGTAGTTACGGGGTGGACTATACATACATACATGATACGCAGATATCTTAACGGTTATCATAAGGGTAACGGGTAACCACCCATTGTTCCATTTGGTGGGCTCATATGTATTTTACTGTCATGCTCTATAGAGAGGCACATAGATGACGGCGTCTCATTTCAGTGTTCATTACCTTCCTAGCTGGTAGCTGGGACAGACTGGATGTGGAAGGCAGAGGACAGAGTGTTATGGTGCAGTATGTCTGCAGAGAGGCTGCGATAGGCTGAGTTGATTCATTGATTGACCTTCTTAGCTGTAGTATCGTCTTTCTCACAATTCATCCAATTTTTCTTTAGCCTATCCCTTTTCATAGAAAATCCACATTATGTGCTTATCAATTTTCGTCTCAGATTCTCTTTCTCTATGGAGCATATGTAATGTCTTATTGCATAACAAGTAAAGCTGCCAACTTAAATTGTCCGTATATTCAAATCACAACTATATTTTTATTTGACAGCTGTATAAAATGACTATAACACGGCCAAATGACGTAGCGTGGAATTTACTTTACAAACAATTTTCCTACAAGGTATCTTTTTATATTTTTACCCATAAAATTGTAATAAGATTGTGGCAATTGAGTTTTCCTGCGTAGGTTTATATTTCGCAGACGAAGCCACACGATTGAAAACTCCACGGAGAATAATTAAGATTTTACTGCCTAGATGCGTAGGTGTTTGCGAATAATCTGTTAAATTGGTTCTTTTCTGGTGAGTGTAGGGGAGGAGTAAGTACAATTTACAAGATAAGAAAGATACAAATATAGCAAACTTGTTAGTCCTTGGATGTCTGTTATAAAACCTGTACCTTCTAACTAGTCCTAGTAGTAGTTATAAACGGAAATGGGTCAACAGATTAATAATAATAAAAATAATATTTGTTTGCCTTAATTGGCCGACTGGAGTGAATATTCACTAGGAACAGAGCTCCCAACTCTTTCTTGCCTTTATTGGCCGGCTTTATCCGCAAGAGCAAACGGGCTTGGGGGAAGGAAGTATTCCAATAAGTGCTCGTCGAGATCTTGATCATCTTCCGGGCTCTGGGATTGTTCTGAAAGCCGTGGAATACCTCTCCACTCCTCAAGTACCGTAGGACATATTGTCCCCTTGTCGCTACGTCACTATGTGCTAACGACTGTTTCCCGGGGTCCATTATTGAGTCTGCGAGTCATCAGTAACATTTATGCATTAGGTCAACCAAGCTGCCTAGCCTCTTCCCAACTATATTGGGATTGGCTTCCAGTCTAACCGGATGCAGCCGAATGCTTCGCCGATTCGAGCCGCTTTATGTAAAATACTGGTTATTTTACACGAAGAGACTGCCTATCTGACACCCACAATCCAGTTACTGGGTAACACCCACCCGCTCCCTCTCAATGTCTGCGTCATCATGCAGGGTTTCGGTCACAACATACCCTAGATACCTAAACCGAGAGATAATAATAATAATAAAGCCGTTAAGTCCGCCTCTGTACACTTATGTACTTGAAGTATTAAATAAATAAACTTATAAAAGGCTAAATATAACTAGCCTACCACAACTTTAAGCACTTTCTTGAACAAACAAACAGTTAAAATGTCAAATATCACAATTCATTTGATTGTTACGTTTGAATTTGTTTTCCAGTTTAGTTTCGGAGTGGCCGAGGTCATTAATGTGCAAAACCGTCCTTTGAAGCTTGTGTACACTACAAACACGGCCCCAGCTAGTTTCAATAACAAACGAAAAACCCACGAATCTACCCTAATTACTGAACTAACTTAAATAACTGAATACCTACAATGCTAAAAATGTGTTATTAGCCTTTTATAAGTCCCTAAGTTCACGACATTCTTAGCCAAGGACTTTGTTTGGGCTAATTGAACACTAATTGTTTTAATAATTAGGATTTTTTCAATATGTAATATTTAAGACATCAAATTTTCAGGTTAGACTGGAAGCCGACCCCAACTTATTTGGGAAAAGGCTAGGCAGATGATAAAATTTGTAAGTTTGTTTCTTACAAAAGAAAAAAAATCCCAGCTTTATGTACAACTTCGATGAATTTAATGAATTCTTATTACTATCTATATTTATATTATAAAGAGTTACAATTTCTGAGTTTGTATATTGGGGTTAATCTTCGTAACATCAGGGCTCTAATTCACTATGACCTTACCGAAAATAGGTCGAAACCAGCAGTACGCAGTTGCAGTACGGTTATGGAATGACTTGCTAGTTGTTGTCGGTAAGGCGTGCTCAATCTTTGTCCACTTTTAAAATTATGATAAAAAAGCACTTTCTCTCTCCCTAAACAGCATCAATATATTTTCTTTACTCCTGTTTCATGTCTATTGCTATATGTATATATTTGTTTAAATTAGTATCATATACTTTATGTATGTATTCATTGTATCGTGTTAATGGTAAACCACAAACCACCTTCCTTTATTTGTCTCTCCTTCCCTTTTCAATCCATCTAAAGGTTGTCTTTAAAAGATCGCTCTTATCGATAAGACCGCCCATTGTGTCACCCTTTGTAAAATTTCTATATTTATGTCTGTAATTTATATGGTGTACATAATAAAGAGTATTCTATTATATTCTATTCAATTTCGCGCGGTTTCGTTCATTGTGACATAGATAATTACGGCCCTGATCTGGTTCCAAAGTCTTTCACTGATGGGAAGCTACAGTACCCGAATCAGTCTTAGGATATATTTTATGTTGAAACTAAAAAATCATGCGGACAAAGTCGTGGACAGCAAATATTCCAAGATAACTTAAACGATATGCCTCTAGCCAAAAGTAATGCTTAATATACTAGTAAAACCTCAAAATATTAGAGACCATTGTTCGAGAAATAAAATAATTAAATTGTTTATTCTATAAATAGGATATCGGAATAACATTTACGCGTCATATTATAAAATAAAAAATAAGCTAGATGGAGTCGACTATCTGTTTAGCCCTGAGAAGAACTGGCGAAGTAAACTGAAGGGTCAAAGTTTCTTTTGAAGTCCAGTGATAATCATGTGAGCACAATGTAGATTAGTGCCTAAAATGGTATTTTGAGGAAAGATCCACACATATTTGAGTGAACCATACCAGCCAGTACAAGCATGTGTCAGTAACCGTGTAGCTCAACTCAGAACTTGAGGAGCTTAACGTGTAGACCTATTTTGTTTTCCAATACCAATTTCAAATCTTTAATTATGTTTACGAAATTTCGAAAACCGCAACATCAAATAATATCACGTAATTAGTTTGTATCAGAAGCTTAATTTAATTTATTGCGCGATTTATTTACGGCTTTCTTGTGACGAATTCATTATTAATTAATATTTAATAGAAGACATTTTCATGTTTTCCTTTACACATTTTAATGTACCTAAATGTTTGTGGGAGTAGATATTTAAAGTTCAACATAGGGCCGATTTTCCGATCATTAGATAACTTTTACCTGAAGAATAAACGTGACGTTTTAACAAACTGTCCATACAAACATTTTTAACAAAGACAGACTTATTCTTCAGATAAAAGTTAACCGGCAATTGAAAATCAGGCCCTTAAAGAAATGCTCGTAAAGTAAGCATAAAGTAGTTAGTTAAAAGTAGTAAGTAGTTTTCGACATATCTTATTAAAACTTTCAACAATTATTATAGAGAACGGGTCAATACATGAATTTTCGTCTTTGTATCTCGCCATTGCGTTGCGTAAATTCAATACAATCTACACATAAGTACCTTAGTCCTACTCAGAGGCACACACGAACATTGAAGGATATAAAAAGCCAAGAACGGACGTAAAACTCGAGGGTATTAGTTAAGAAGAAAGGTACTTCTAAAGCTAAGTCTACAAAGCGTTTTACTAATTATTTTTCCTTTTATCTCGTACTGGCAACGTAAAGCGATTTTGACAATACGGTGAATAGAAAACAAAGGATGCCCGAATGAAACCGTAAGGGCTCGTCGCCATGATCGGAGCTCCCCTTTGTTTATTATGATAGGAGTGAATAGAAATGTTGAGCTAGATCGCGGGCGACTACCTAATATAATTATGTTCTCCTTATCTTTTAAAAGAAATATTTATTTTGAAGTTGATTTCTGTTTTATACACCCACGAATGATAATAATGAGAGGATGTAATTGTAAGCGTATAAGAACCGATTTGAAAACTAATGCTTATTTTTTATTGTATTTTTTTTCTTTTTGTATTAAGTGACGACAGTGTTTCTATTAATTATAGAAAAACTCGTTTAGTTTATTAATAAAATAACAATAAAAATACTTACGAATCCTAATAGAAAAAGTTGTCCACTTGCAATTCAATTCATAAATCACTACAATTACGAATCAACAAACCAACTCAGAAACCGATTTACAAATTTTGAAAGTTACGATTGAGGATGAAAGTTTTCGTAGACGTGTGTCCGCTACGATACTACGAGGGGAGGTCTACGAGCGCGGCGTAGCGTCCGCCCTGTTCGAAGGGGCGCGTAGCACTGAGCGCCGGCTCTTGACAAGACAATCTTTGCCTGTACATAGTGGTACTCAACAGCAACTTGTGAGCTTTCGCACGGATAACGGGCGTAACGGGAGCTTTGTCTTCCACCCGTTCTTTTTAACTTGCTCTAGTGTCATATTGTTAATTGGCAGCGCTTTTCTCACTTTTAAATGAAGTTTAATTTCTTCTTTATTTCTTGATAGTAGATTGGGATCTTGGAAAAACTTGTGTGTGGAAAAAAATCCTGTGAGTGCTGCAAATTTTGTATTGTTAACTTTATAGTAAAAATAATAATCAGTGTATTGTGATACCATATAACGCAAGTTTGTGGAGCATAAGCGGCCAGTAAAATTTGCATGCAACTCATAAAGGTTATTATTAAAAAAAGTACTCATAACTTTCCGCATAATGGTTCAGAAAGAGAATGTGATAGCATGCTGCTAAAAGCCTAAAATTACATAAGTTTGCTTTACCTACACGATATAATTAGATCCAGGCACGGTGAGCGAGCTTTAGCTAAATGGCAAGTTACGCGCGTAACAAACTTGTTAACTAAATTATACGACATTTTCGCGTTCCTACTTAAGTAATTCTAATTAATTATAACGACACGGAAAGTATACTTAAAACTCTTAATAAACACGTCCAACAAACATAATACATCAGCGGGTGACAAAAAAAATGAAGTAATATAAGGGATGACAACATTTACTCCGTGTATTCTAAAGATCTTTCTCTAAAATACGTTTATTTTCCTCGAAGGCGTACATAAAAACAGGCAAATCACAAAACAAGATAACATTCGCTAGGTCTTCCAGTGCGGGAATCTCATTTTCAATATGTTTTTATAACTTTCAGTGAGGAAATGAGGTGGTGCTCGGGGCGGCGCGCCATTGTCATCATAAACCAGGCGAGGCCTTCTTCATAAATCCCTAGCAAATGTACCTTTATACGCATTATGGCATAACACCGAGGAATCTTTTTGCGACACAGTACTTTTGAACCCAACAATAAAGTATCGTGTTTTGTTTATTGGCTCCCTATGTTGCAGACTTGTAGATACGTACATACGCCAACACATCAAGCTACCCGAAACTGGCAAAGTTTAGAAATCAACTTTGAACCTTAAAGTTGAAAATCGATTAAAGAAATTTGACAGATTGTAGTAGCTTGATGTGCTGGCGTCAGTACATAAACATGTAAATGAACATATTTGTAATTGTGCTTGTTTGCAACGTTGTACGTACAGCGGACAGAGATCACGTTTTTAGGGCCTGGTTTTGTCGTTGCTCGTATTAAATTGAGCAATAAACTTGCACCAATTTGTAGCTAGTAAAGTATGTACAGTACGCGTCAGAGAAAACGAACCCCGCCAAGACTTAAAGAATAATCGCTCAAGCGACGGCGGGTGCGTCACGTGACTGGCCCCGAGCAGCTCCCTCCCCGCCGCCCGCGCCGCACCCATCTCTGCCCGAGCATCCACCGATCCGACTCAAATATTATTTGTATGTTTTTAATAATTAGGTATTGTGGTATTTTTTTCAACTTCTGACCGAACCGTATACCAAGAATAACTTACAAAAAGACACTACGTGCCGTATAGGATACGAACCCGCATCACCAGGCGCCAGACGATCATTAAGACCGTGCCTTATACCAATAGGCTATTGGCTCAGTTAGTAATCTCAACGAAAATTCGAATAGCATTACTCCTTTTATCGAACAAGTTTGATAACGGTCTAATCTTCTAGACATTAAGGTTTAAATTTCAACTTCCACCACGTGAGATACACCTAGCGTCCACAACCTTGTTTTACAAAATGCAATACGTAACTCTTCAATTAACTAAAAGATAAGGTTGAAATTAGCATAGATTTCTTGTTTGGTTGAATAGATTGTGCTTGATTCCGATTGTTGCACTACCGTCATTTTACTTCAGAAACTTAACTGCTGTATGAACTGTGAGTTAAGGTTGAATTTAGAATACTTCTTCGCCCTATTTACTAAACTGTGATTGAGGGTATAATTATTTTTCAAATCGTTTCGTTTTCGTGCCGATCAGCTTGTGTGTAATGTCTTCGTCGTAAAATTATTCAATTTACGAAGTTTTTGAACAGTTGATTCTATTAACCGATAGTATGGTGCGATTAACAACTTTTTGAAGGCTAAAATAATTGTTGTTCTCTGGGAACAGGAACAAAGCATAAAGAAAATAGCACGAGAAATGTGGGCTTAACGGTAAGATTTACGTTATACACATATATTTATTGTTACAACCATGTTGCATTATTACTTACAAAGTGGATTTTTTATGTATTTCTAATATTATTGTTTTCATTACAGAGAAAAATAGTTCTTAGCTGGATACAAAGGTATCAAGCGACGGGTGATGTGAAATGCGATCTCACCCAACTGCTTACACTAATGAATCGGAGCGACACCTTGGGACACACAAAACCTGGGAACGAATTCGAAATAGTGCTGCAAGCTTCAATATGGTTTCGGGCATGAAAAGTCTTCAAGAAGTGATAGACAGTGACTGCCATCGTCTGCGTTATTAATAGACAATTTACTCGGCAGATTGATTGTGTAACTTATCTGATAAAATTGCATTGGAACGTTTGAGCAAGTGTTAATAATTCCCAATATTTGTGGGATCATTATCTCGTAGTTAATCAAAAATAAACAACCTTTATTATTATGAATCCAGTTACTCTTGTTTACAAGTAGTCTTGTAATGTGTTAACGATGCACCATCTGACCTCACATACTTTTCTAATGCTGTGTTAAAAGGGTTATCAGAAATTGTGATAAAAGAGAAAGATGTATATTGCTATACTGTTATAGTTTAGCATGTTGGTTCTTCCTCTGTAATTCACAGGCACAAATGACAACATTTCATTTTTTAACCAGGCTTTTTTCCCCATAAGATCATACAGAGTATAAAAATAAATGTTTTTACAAGTTTGAATAAATAAATATTGTAGTTATGTTACTAGAAATATCTATAAACGAACCGTTAGCTAATGTTAAACGTTCTACACCTCACCCAGGGTATATATTTTGTATTTAGTTAATATTTTAAGTAAATAACTCTAATTTAACACAGATAGAAAACTGTATACTCGTAATAACTGTATAGTGGATTCCTAGAAATGTAATTAATGAAATAAATGAATATTGTTTATGCAACATGCCTGGCTGTTCCTACAAACCCCATTCTTAACATTTGTTTTCTTAAATATGGATATTTTCTGAAATAAAGTTACGAAAATCACCTAATCAACTATTAAAGAAACTAAAAAAAAGAAAAAAATAAATCTCTTCCGCGGATTTGAACTCGTGACCATCGAATTGCTAAGCCGCAGTCCGAACCACTAGACCAACGCGCCATTTACGTTACTTTACGAAAAACTTAAACGTATGATATCATCATCAAAGGGGGGTCCGGTTTCTTTGGAGCTTACTGTACTACAGTATTATATTAGGTCATCCCACTTCCAGTGTCACATTTTTTTATTATTATTATTTTACAAAAACTGACTACTATACTATATAACCTTGTGACACTAATCAATAATCTCCACCACTATTAATCACTCGCTCCCAGACTGCTGGCAAATCTTGAACACCATTTAAAGTACCACTTTCATTTAATTCATCAATAATGCTCTTTAGTTTAATATCAAACTCCTTTTTGCTATTGTATCGAGTACCCGACAATTTCCTCTTCACATGGCCAAAACAATTGAAATCACAAGGATTCATATCCGGGGAATATGGCGGCTGAATAATTTCAATCCATCCTTTATCTTCAATTAAATTCTGAACTATTTTTGATTTGTGCGGTCTGGCGTTATCATGTAAAATTATAGGACTCGTTATATGATGTTCGTCTACCCAAATAGGAATATCTTCTTATAAAATTGACTTATATCGCTCTCCAGTCATAGTTGTATTTTCATCATAAGTTCTCCAAAAAGCAATGCCTCTGACATCCATAGCTACTATTAGTAGCATTTTTCGTTCATGTAGCTCTGCACGTGGTAAATGTTCAGCTGAAGTGCCCGGTTCCACCCAACATCGTGACTGATGTCTTTGACGAGGAGTATAAAATTCGACCCAAGTTTCATCAAGGCATATGAATCTATTAAGTATATTTTTCTTACGGCGATACCACGATAAATGGCTACGCGCAGTTTCATAACGAAACTCCTTCTGATCCGTGTTCAGAGTGTGGGGCACCCACACTACACTTTTATTGACCAGACATAAATCCTCCGTGAGTACTCTATGTATAGTGGAATGAGGAATGTTAAGTTGAGTGGAGAGATCACTGACACTGACCCTACGTGACTGACGAAGTGCTTCCTTGATTTTGTCCCTTGCTTCTAATCTAGTCGATGATAATGATCGAGGTGCTCGCAGCTCATCTTCAGCTGTGGTTCTTCCTTGTTTGTACATTTCAAGCCATCGCTGTACGGTTCTTTTATTTAAGGCGTTACGACCAACACACTTTACCAGTAAGTCGTGCGCAACTCCTCCAGAGTAGTTGAGTAAAGCACAAAACTTTAGAAATATACGTTGCTCCACTACATTAATAGATTTTTTTAAATCTTCCATTTTAAATCAATGCACGTCTTGACAATACAACACACCAAATTAAACTAACATGATTGTACAAGACAACACATGTATTAACTATTGCATACCATTGCGCAATACATAAATATTGGAAATAAAAAATATGACACTGGAAGTGGGATGACCTATTATTATGGTACGCGTATTTGCTGAAACATGTTGCGTATTATTTGCGAAAAAGTTTGTGCTCAGAATACTACGCCCCATTAAACGAGAGTCTTGTATTAACATATGGTATTGTAAAATTAATGACAGCAATTATTAAAGCCTTGGATACTGGCCAAGTGTCGTGGATAAATTCTTGCCAATCTTTGCCATTATGTATAATATTATTATACCTAGTAAGCACCCACATGAATCACATCCCTACAAAATATTTGTTTTATTTTTTTAAATATATTTGTTTAGCAAAGTTTCAATACAGTAACATTGCTACTAGAAAATCAAGTTTGGCATAAAATATGTGTAGAAATTTCCGTCGATAAAGTTGTAAGTTTTATTGTGTGTAGTACGTATCACAGGCCAACCCACTGCATTCGATCCATCTCGATTCATCCACGGTTCAGTCGCCTCTTGGGACACGAAACAAGTGCACATCAATATTTTTTCACTCTCAAGACAAACGGGAAAAATATTCGGAAAAATCTGCAATCTGCAACAATTTGCAAGTGCTTAAACCACTCTAAGAATATCATTAGAAACTACTCCGAGGAACGAGTTGAAAAAACAGAAAAACGAAAATGTTTGTTTAATCGTTATGCGGATTGAAATTTTAAAGTGTTCCGTGGCGTTGCAGAATGCAAAAATCTTTTCTTGCTCATTTTTCGCCAGTCCCAACATAATAACTGCTTGTTGGCCCCGCGGCCTCAAGCACTCCACAAGCAATAAGACAGTAATAAATGTTCAGACTTCAGATCCTAAGACAAGAGCAAAAAGGAATATAATAAGTAGATATTGTGGATCGGTACTTGTGAGAGTTCAATATTATTGCTTCATGATAGAACGTTGCAGTCTCGATCCGTTTGCTTTGCTCACTTATCATTATGAGTTCCAATAATTGTGACTGTGTGCTTTCGTGCTCGGGGTTTAGAAGTACTCCGGTCATGTAGGAAAAGCATAGCGGTTCGTGGAGCGTGGTGTAGGTACGGTATGTACGGTTGAAGATTAAATTATATTTTGGTCATTTATTTTTTGATCGATACCGTTTGTGGTTAGCAATTATACAACGTGTAACGTTAAATGCGCAAAACCTGAAAATAGTTTGATCAGAATAACGAGCAGAATTAATTGAACCACTTTTTAATATAGGTCACATTTTTCAAAAAATCTTCATTAAAAACGTTGCCGTGTCTATTTATTAATAGGTCAAGGAAGCCAGTGTCAGCGCGGCGCAGCGGCCCGGTGACGACTCCTCCCTCGATAAAGCGTCGTCGCAGACGCAACAAACGATCAGAATGGCCAGTAAAACTAAAACACCACATAAAACCTTTACATTTTTTTAATGACTTATTTTCTTTCTGGAATAGGTCAATTGAATTAAAAATCAGTTGGGGTGTCTGAGGTTTTGCGCATTTAACGTTACATGTTGTATAGATAATAACTAACCACAAACGGTATCGATACGTTTGTATGGAAAAACGGGACAGGCAGGGACATCAACGCTCAAACTGAAATCATGAATTCAGAACATAATTCTAGACCCCTTAGCGTAGAGAAATTACGTCAGATTATAAAATAAAAAAAACTGCTGTTTTTTGGAAAAGTGCAATGCCTACGCGTCCTAAATAATGTATGGAATAGCTTATTTTTTTTAATAACCGAAACAATTCTATGCAGGGTGTTGTGTTTTAGAATCATGTACTGGATCCACGGTGTCAGGTCGTCCCCGCTACCCTGTAAAAAGAAAAAATATATCTTTAAAAATTTCCCACAATTTAAAAAGACCCCTTATCAAAATCGTAGCCAGAGGTACGAATAGTAAGAATAGTTTAGTTGTTCAATGCCATTTTTTTCCAACCAAAAGATCTATGTCCCTATTTACATAAAGGGGCTATAACATAACCCTCTTAAGCAACAAATAATAAACAAAAGCTTTACTCTCATTAATATAGCATGCTGAACATTACGGTTATTATAGTATTAACATAACAACATAATCGTAGTCATAAACAGGGCAATGAATAAATAATTTTCGAGTCGGATAAACGGCAAAGGATCCCCGGTAGCTTCATTTCGAGCAGCGCGGATTATCCATATTATCCGAAAATCTCGGAACGCCAGCCCGTTGCTCACTACAATGATCGAGCTCATATAAAATGACTACAATTTTTAGATCGCTCTATTGTAATAGGTGGGTACTTAGATTTATGGCGATTAATTGCTTTTCGGTTTTCGGCGGAAATTTTTAGAGGAGGGTTAACAAAATCAGTGGAAATAACTAAAATCTTGAAACAAAATTATTTCAAGTTTCAGTTTTTCCAAAGAGGATTTTGCCATCATATTATAATTATTAAATAATATTGTTATAAAAATATTAATAAGAACATTTTTGTAGCATAATCAACCACCATTTAAAACTTTATACGTCATTAGCTTCAACCGCAACTTTATTACCACTTCAGACACCAATCTACATGGTCCTCAAAGATCAAAGATGATGTCCGGATTTTTATATACACATTGACATTGATGAATTTTATATAAACAATGACATGGATATTTACTTTGTATAGTATCTTATTTTTTATTATTATTATTGTGAGTGTGAAGACTATGTGGGTCATTTCTTTTTTCTTTTTTCCTTCTTAGTTAGTTTTAATCATGGTCTGGCAGTTTGAGTAATTTATGCGATCTACCCAAATGTCCTTTCATTGGTATTGTTCGTCGAATCGTAAGGCTCCTCAAGTTCTGAGTTGAGCTACACAATTTTTGACAAATGCGTGCACTGACTGGACAGGTCCGCTCAATCTGTGTGGTTCTTTACTCAAAAGACCATTTCAGACACCAATCTGCATGGTCTTCACATGATCTGACCAAGATTATGTCTGGACTTTAAAATTAAAGAGACTGTGACCTCTGAGTTTGTTTTGGCCTTTCTTCTCAGAGTAGTCAGATAGGAAACGCCGACCTCATCTAGTTTAAAAAATATGATTGACATGTAAAAGTGTTTGTACAAACCTACTTACAGAAAATAAATCATTTATCATTTATCATTAGATTAATTAAACGTTCAATTTTCACTCAAAACCAATATTATTTCCTCATCTGCTAAATTCTAAGCAGAAACAAAACGCAACAGAACAGACAGTGCTATTCGAACCGAATCCTAAGCACGCGCCGCACAAATGAACGTTCATAAAACCCTGAATAAAAATATAGGTTTGGTTACACAGCACTTGCACCGATAAGCTTTATTGTCACAGTCTAGGTGAGATGTGGCGATGCCAGCGAAAGGCGTTAAGGTAAAACGTTTCAAGGGTTTTTGTCAGTTAATGGAAGTTCTTTGTACGGATGTTCCGAACGGACGGGCGGGTCCGACTTGAAATCGGATTAGCGATATCGGGCATACGCCGTGATAGAATCGCCGGAGCATTATCTTTCACTGCAGACTTTTGTGACACAGAAATAGTTTTTAATGCTTTACTTTTTAGATACATGTCAAATAGATTGGTTCTGTTTCAGCGTGATTTTAAGTTAGATCATGCGGTATGCGCCTTAAATAAATAAATGTAATTTGAATAAAAACTGTAATTTTAAAGTGAAAGCAAAAACATTTCTAGTTTTGAGATTCATTTCTGCCTTTTTTTTTAACTGGCAATATCTACCAGCAAAAATATTTTCTGAAAATCATCCACGACTGTTCCGAAAAAATAGTAATTTTGTTGTAAAGTAAAAATGTGAAATAATATAATCTATCATTATTTACTCTTTTTTTGTTTCTATTCAGTTTTAACGGGTGTTTTTAGGTTCATTGAAAACATAAAAACGTCGAAGTCAAACTTGATACAGGATGAGATGAACTTATCTTATGATCGGATGGAACGTCAGCTTCAGTGCAGTGTGAAATTATTTTTTGCCATCTTGATACTCATACTGGCGCCGACTCCCTTGTTCACAAATGAAACCAAATTTAAGTCCAGTGCATCTTTTTCTTTCTATTTCATAAAGAAAAGGACAGAAAATAAATATTAGTTTAGTCCTGTAAAATTAGTCAGCGCCTGAGGTAAGTTGACGTATTTTTAGTAGCCAATTTTTTAATCACGTCTAAACTTGTCTATGGAGTGTCTTGATTTGACAGGACTAAAGTAATATTTATCTTCTGGCCTTTTCTTAACGAAATAGAAAGAAAAAGATGCACTGAATTTAAATTTAGCTTAGTTTGTAAACAAGGGAATTGGCGCCACTACATATTTACTTACCTATCCTCAATATGACCTTGAACAATATACAGGAAGGCTCCTTGCCATCCTATATATTTTTCATCGACGTGCGAACTGTAACCAAGAATTGAGTTCATGATTGTGCACCTCACTGCGTTGAAATTTTTCGTCGGTTATTAAAAAAAAATCGCCTGTTCCATACATTATTATGTACCGCGTAGGTACCTATTGCACTTTTCTTTGAAACAGCAGATATTTTTTTGACATCCGATGAAAAATGTCTATGCTAGAGACATTTTCCCCCAATTATTATCCGATTAATTGTCCAGCTACCTCACTCAGTCACATTTTGGTGTTAGTCGCAACATTATAAACATTATAAAAGCTTTATTGAAGACTAGCGTCTGCCCGCAACTTCGTTTGCGTAGAATTCGGAATTCCCGCCGTTTAAATCCTATTACCCGTTTTCCCGTAGGAATTAAGCATTTTCCCGCGGTAAAAAGTAGCCTATGTTCTTCAGGGATAATGTCGGCTTCTAAAAGTAAAACAATTTTTCAAATCGGTCCAGTAGTTTCGGAGCCTATTCAATACAAACAAACAATCAAATCTTTCCTTTTTATAATATTATTGTAGACAATAAGGCTTGGAACTGAGCTGCTCCAACTAATTTCTATATACCATAATTATTAATGCACATTGTCATGCATATTTATTTTGTAAAGTATTATATTATTTAAATTATTATGAACGTAACATAGTTTTTTTCTTTTCTCAGTGATATTATGCTGCCCACCCAAATGTCCTGTCTTTGGTATTTTTCATTGAATCGTTGAGCTCTTTTAGTTCTGAGTCGAGCTGCTCGATTACTGACAAGTCCACTAGAATCTGTGTGGTTCTTTCCTTAAAAGACCATCTCAGACACTAATCTGCATGATCCTCATATGATCTGACCAAGATTATGTCTGGACTTAAAAAGAGACTGTGACCTCCGAGTTTGTGTCGGCCTTCTTTCTCCGAGTAATCGGATAGGAAACGCCGACCTCATCTGGTTTTTAAAATATGATTGACAAGTAAAAGTATTTGTACACATGACGGCATAATTAAGTTATACATTAGTAGTATATAAGCTGACTTCTCACTGTACGAAAAGCCTATACAATGCGAGGTCAGCTAAAATTGGATATTGGAAATGTGTATGTGTGCCTTGACGTGGCGTCGTAACCAACTAACAGAAATGTAATCATTTATCTTGTAGTCGAAATAGGTAGTCATTATTTCTTTGAAAAGGTCAAATCACAGGTAAACGGCTAAAAATAGACCACGAAGACATGGAATAAACATCGTGGGAGAATTTATATTATTGTATTTCAACCATTGAAGGACTTACCATTAGAAGTAGAATATGTTGTTATTATAAAATGAATTTCGTTTAAGATAGGCCTGTGTATTAATAGAAACACTAGCTTTTGCTCGCGGCTACGCCGACTACCCGTGGATGGAAAATATCCCACGGGAACGTACTACCGGGATTAAAAGTACAGACGCCAGCACATCAAGCTACCCCAAAACTGTAAAATTTTCCCAATCAACTTTGAACCTTATGCTTTAGCGATAAAATTAAAAATCTATTAATGAAATTTGTCATATTGTAGTAGCTTGACGTGCTGGCGTCTGTACCTTACATACGTGTTAAGTTCAACCGTTTTTTCGCCAATTCGAAACATATAATATAATACATTAATTATTCATTGTAAAGTTTTGACTATAATGTATATAGACAACATTATTTTATATCGCCGTTTTAACAGGTGTTCTCTTTGTACTCTGGCGTGGCCAGTATTTTAATTGACACATATACAACAAGCAGAAGACATTCCAATACTCTATGCCTTTTCTACCATCCGTTTCTTTGTCCATCTCAGCTTTGCAGCCGGCGCTGGCATCTGCATGCCCCAAGATAACGGTGCCGGCACTCAGTGTGCCGGATAAGTGCCGTGCCGAAATGTTTGGACGTTAACGAACTATAGGCTTACGCGTTGAATATTCATTGATAACTAATAACAATCATCTTGGATTGTGTTGTATCTTAATTTGATTCTTAGATGGTTAAGTTTTACTTATCTAGGTATTTCTCTATATAGATTAAAGTCACTTTTCGTGTCTGTCTGTGTGGCAGGTTTGTTCTTCTAAATTACGCAACAAAGTTTGATCCAGTTTTCACCACCACTTAGGGAGTTTATTTCGGAAGCTTTATGTGTATAAAACATTAATATTAAACTTACATATAAATAAAGAAATCTCAATATTTTATCAAGTCGTCAAAACGGTGCGAAGCAGGGGCGATTCGCCAGTTAAATACAACGTGTAACGTTAAATGCGCAAAACCTCAGACACCCCAACTGATTTTTAATTCAATTGACCTATTTCAAAGAGAAAATAAGTCATTAAAAAATTGTAAAGGTTTTATGTGCTGTTTTAGTTTTACTGGCCATTCTGATCGTTTCTTGCGTCTGCGACGACGCTTTACCGAGGGAGGAGTCGTCACTGGGCCGCTGCGCCGCGCTGACCTTGGCTTGCTTGACCTATTAAGAAATAGACACGGCAACGTTTTTAATGAAGATTTTTTTTTAAATGTGACCTATATTAAAAAGTGGTTCAATTAATTCTGCTCGTTATTCTGGTCAAACTATTTTCAGGTTTTGCGCATTTAACGTTACACGTTGTATAACGGAAAGTAAAACATTTTGAATTTAAATACCAAGGGTGACAGTAAAAATATAATAAAGTGCTGGCAGCATTTAAAGTGTAGATGCCGTATTGACATGGAATGTAATTCATTCAAATAAAATAAATGAACATCAACTCAGGACACTCTAGGTTATCATTCGTTTGCTAGTTCACAAAATAATAATAATAATAAAACAGATAGACTATAACAAGCTTCGTAAGTTGCATATAAGAGTCGAGTGCAACACCTAAACGTACCTTTGCATTATCATGATCTTCAATCCAATAGTTCAGTAAATGTAGCCGGCAGTCCGCGTTTTCTCTTGGAATGTTGCCCGCTGAAAGGAAAACGAGCGTAAATACGTATTTGATACACAAACAATATTGCATATGGCAACATTTTGCGATATCAAAATTTCAGGAGCAGTGCTAGGGTTGTTAGGATGTCTTTGTTGAGGACCAAACAACATAGTACAATCTGGAGGGGGGTTAAAAATTGACATGTAACAAAATCACTTTCTTATAGGTATTTGGGCTATTAAAGTTCTTGTATTTTTTGGCTCTGACTGACTGATGAAAAAGAAAAACTGTGTGAAGAAACTTAGATTTCTTGTCCTGAAATTGACAGGCATCGAACACGCTGACAATATGCGTGGTGATCGGAACTCTTTACTTCTTTGTATAATAAAAATGCGAGATCTTTATTACGACAAAGACTGGGCTAATGGTGTATATGTTTTTAGTTGGTAAGCCTTTATATAAATAAATAAAAATAGGATTTATTCCAACAGTTCCTTCCATTAAATTATTGAGGTATCATCATCCCTAGTCTTGTCTAAATATCAACGTCGTATACGGACGTCCACATTGCAGATTCACTAGTGGGTCATCGGCTTAATTGCGAGAAGCCACGCCCTTCGTGTGTTGTGATCTCCCATATATAACAGGGTGATGGTCGGACGTCACTTCATGTCATGCCCATACTCTGTCACCTTGAATGTATCGTTATCACCTAGTAAAAGTACCTACTTTACTGCTATTCGAGTGTACAATCAGTTACCGCCAGCAATTGAGCAATTAAGTGAAAATGTGTTTAAAAATAAATTGATAATGTATTTTATAATCTGCATGAGTTTTTTAATTTAAAAAAAAAATTACTTACAAATACCTAATTTCTTAAAAGACTATTGCATATCCGACTTGGGTAGACTGTTGAAACAAAAAATGTCATAATATAAAATGTATTGTAATAATAACTTTGTGTTATCAGTTGGGACTGAGGGCTTAACGTCGCAGGAAATATGAGTGTTAATAGGCCGTGTCCTTTAAATTTTAGTTGGTATTTGGATTTCGTTTCTAGTTTGAAGTTGAAGGACAAAGATTTTGTTTCAAACTTTACGTCTATCTATTATTAGTTCAGTTAAAATGTGATGAGAGTTAAATACAGACCTATTTAACTCTCATCACATTTTAACTGAACATTTATCTTTATATTCTATTTCTAAACATCACATGTTTTATTCTTATACCTTTGTATTCTATTGCCAAACACGTAATACGAATATTATTAATTGTATTATAAAATTATGATACAATATTTCACACAATTTCCCGTCTCATATAGGTACAAAAGAATTTGCCTGGTAAAATAGCTTTTATTTTCCAAGAATTTCCTAAATATTTGCTGCTTGTAACTCGAGAAAAACGTTTTGTGTGAATTCCTTGTACGTTGGAATAAATCTTAACTATTCAGATTGCTTTAGATCGATTTCTATATTTAGATTTAGAGCGTTAAATACCTTTATAATTAAACCATACACAGTTGGATACGGCACCTAGAATTGAATTTCAGAATGTAAATCATTAAGTTTCTTAAATTAAAATTCCGGGATCTTTGTCCAGGAATTAGGAGAATGTTTGAAGATCCTACATCTTTACAACACACTACTTCATTTAAAATGACTAGGTAGATACTTATTCAGTAAACGTACCAGTCTTTTGATCGTCTTTGCTAACCTATTTATATTATATATTTGGCCTATATATTTGGCGACTGAGACCATTTAAGAATCAAGTTTTAATGTTGTTACTTTTTACCGAACTCCTTACTTAAGTGGTTATAACTCTAAACTCTAAATTATGTAGTCGATGATTTTGGTGCACGGTAAAACTCTAATGAGTTTATATTGGCAAAAACTTAAACGTTTAAAATGTATGTGTACTACTGAATAAATAAATAAAAATAAAAATCCGGTCATCTATTGTATTATTATTTATAATTATATTGCTCGCTACATGTATTAAGTTTCTTACATCAGTTATTCTACATTAATTTCATTCAAACAAGTTCCAAAGCACTAGACCGTGAACTATCATCTAGATTTAATATACGAGTAATAGCCGTCTGCGCTACGAGTCTTTAATCTCTTCGTCCTATTTACTGCATCATTCTCCTCATTATAAAGAAGTTAAGTCAAAAAAAAAAATCTTAAAATGTAATACAAAACGAAATGAGAGAAACATCAACAAATCTCATTTATGGAGTTGTTATTTTTTCAGCTTATCTTTGTTTTTTCGTACAGTAGCAAAAAAGCTGGGAGAAAAAAAACATTAATGAAGTGAATTAAGCCCGGCACGGCGATGCTGAGAGGAATCCAACTAAGATGGATGACGTAATTTTCTCCTTCATTAACCCATTAACTTGGCCTCAGCAGTCAAAATAGTTCAGATGTTAGCATTTCCTGCTTGCACTTTATGTTTTTATTACGTCATACACACGCAAAACGTAATACACGCGTAATACACGCTTCCCTAGTGTGTTGAGAAACAATTAGCGACACTAATTGTAACTATGTTAGGCTAGAATGTATTATTAATATACCGACGTGTATATGTAGTTCATGTCCTGATAGTCTCAGCTCTATAGAAAGTGATCAAAAGGACAAATTGATGATTTGTCGTATCGACGACGATCATGCGGCTTGCTTGTTAATCGGGTATCTATGTGTACTATCACTAGCTAGAAAATGTCTACTGATGAAAATGCTAGCCAAAAAGAATGCAAAAAGTAAATTAGTCAAAAAAAAATACTTTACAATAATACTACAATACTTTAGGACGATTTACAGCGTGAAATAATTCATTGATTAAGATTTAAGGTAGATACATTTAGTAATATATAATTATGATAGATATGTAATTATGTATATATATTATATTTATATTTAAAATATTTATTCTTCAATTTTCATGATTGCATCTACTATTGTTTGTCTCTGCATCACCCAAAGGTTGACTGGTAGAAAATGCCTAGGGCATTAAGTCCGCCTCTGTACATTTATGTTCTTGAAGTATTAAATAAATAATATTTGAAGTGATTATAACAAATAATAGCAGTGTAAACAGTGTTTGTATGTTTAAATAGATATAGAACTCTCACAGTAAAGACACATTAAACGTTTCATTCTAAAGGATTCGGCTCTACCATTAATAGGTTTCAAAAGGAGGTCGCAACTTCCTTTCATTCGAAATTAAGAACTACTTGAGCTGTTAAAGTTCAATAAACAGACAGAGACGAAATACGAACTTAATACTCCACAAAGGTTGGTTCTGATTCCGCTGCTTTACAAAGAGAGCCAGAAATATATACGCGCAAGTTGCCAATTTATTGGACCGCAATCCGTCAAGCGTAAATCCTTGCCTATCCGGAAGGTTTCCTTCGTTTTGGCAAAAAAAAAAAAAAATACTACAACTTCTTTTAAAGCAGGTATTAAAATTCCACCAACGAAAGCATTCTGTTTTTCAAGTTCTTTTTGAACACCATCCTGCTATGAAAAAGTATCGACACTTTTCTGTCTTCTAATTACCTGCAAAAAAGCATGTAGGTTAAGCTATTTGTACATTCGAGTATCACGTTTTCAAGGGGTGGTAGCTGAGTGCGCATCGGAGATATGCCTTTTACTGAGTGAACGTTTGAAGAGCACTCAAAGCGGGGAGATGTCCGATTTGGGAAATCACGTTACTGGTCCAACCGCGCTTCGTCGATACACGTCCTAACGGTACCTATAAGTGGGTTACGTATAGCTTATTGGTGAAAGAAGTGATTTTCACTTATATTTTTATTTACTGATGCTAATACAACTAAATGGTGTGTAGAATTTTTGGTTGCTGTAAGATAATGTCATTACTTTTTGTGTAGAAACGAATTGCTTTTCTTTTGTATTTTTGCCATAAAATTGTTTTTCACTGCTAATCTTGTTTGTTGTCTATCTTTTTTTGTGGTCATTAGTTCTTCGTCTGTTAGATAGATATAAAAATTTCTGTAAATTAAAATAAATAAAGTCCTCCGGACCGTATTTCGGTCACGGCGGCCAATCTCAAGGGAGATATTAAAATAAACAAAAATTAAATAAAAACAAAATAATAACCAAGCAAATAACAAACTAATGCTTAATTAATTAATAAAAATAGATATAGTGTATAAAAAAAGCTATTTTTTTTATCGTAAGCTGTCAGACTTTTGATGATTTCTAGATTGTTATTAGACACACGCACGGACACACGTAACTATGTATCACAAAGTTATCGCTCACGATAACAGCCGCCGCAGAACGATCGAAAGTACGCTTGCCACGATCGGCTCGTGGATGGGTGACAATTTATTACATATCGACAAAATCAATCAATCAAATCAAAAGTCATTTATTCAAACTAGGCTGAGAATCAGCACTTTTCGAACGTCAAAATTACAAAAGACAGTCCCCCAAAACGCCCGCCCTTCACCACTTCCTAGTGCTTTCGCTGGGAAGAAGAAGTGGCGCAACAAACTCCCCAGCAGCACAGCTGTCTGTTCAGTTAGAAAATACTTGACTGAATACAATACAAGGTATGCAAAGCAATTAACATTACAAGACACAGAACGCTAAATTAAATTATTTGCCATATGTCAGCTAGCAACGCCAATATACCAAGAAATACAATAAAAAACTATACGTATTCAAGCAAAAATTAATAAATGGAAATTAAATAAAAGCCTCCAGGTATAAAGGACACCCGTCCGTGCCTCGCAAAGTTATGCCGTAGGTCCCGGTTGTCATTCGTAGATCTTTGACGGTCGTTACGGGTAGTCGGAAGCCCAAAAGTTTGACTACCAGTCTTACCTAGAGATATCATGTTACCCAGTAATTGGGTTGCGGAGCTCAGATAACGCCACAGCCCATGTAAAATTTAAATATTGACCTATAAAAAATACTGGCATTTATCTGCTTCCGGTGAGACTTAAAACCTGTTTTTTTTTTGCTTCTAGGGTGAAACATGCTCATGAATGTCCTCCGCCCTGGGGCGGGCCACGGTGTTTGTCAGACTCTTACTGACTAAAAACCACCCCGGTGTTCCATCTCACACCTACGCCGGGGGTCGCGGGAACGAACGATCCTGCCGCAACCCCCGACTGGTGCCGGCCCGCCACTGCGGGACCTGCTCGGGTCAGGGGGTGAGTGAGGTGTTTGACTCTCCCCGCGACGTCTAAGAGGGGCACGCGTGGAACACTACGACGGACGTCCCCACTCGCCTCTGGACCCATTTAGGGGGCCTGGAAAAGGGTGTTGTCGGCCCTCCGCCTACGCCCGGTGCGCCTGCTGCGGGCCGGGTGAGTGGACGAGATCTCCCTATCCCTTTCCGCAGTCACCTTCTGCGAGACGACTGTTTCGCAGAAGGAAACCACCGCGTCCCAGGACTTTTCGTTACCGACCATCGATTGGGCTACGGCCGGCAGCGACAGGTCACTGTCTATTCCTGAGATGAGGGCACTCTACCCTAACATAGTAAGGAAATGGCGAGGCAGATTTTTTGATAACAAAGTCATATCGGGCTAGTAAGAAAGCCGTTTGTAGTTTACATAATAGCCGACTTCTAAGGAAATCGTCACAACCCCTCTTTGTCAAACTCATGTTTAGTGCGAATATTTTACAACCTAGACCGTCTTGATAGCCTAACCTCGAAGGAAATTGAATATTACAAGCAATGTTATAATATTTTGTATTGCCATTACAAAGTAATGAATAACTGAATGTAATGATAAGATGTACCTACTAACCTATTACCGTTAGGGTTTATGAACAGCGAAATGTGGAAGATGGGAACATTCTAGATTGTGTAAGGGTTTTTTTTCTGGTATTATTTGTACTGGGTAGGTACGAAATCGGCTCGATTTGTTTGTTAGAAAAGCTCCTTTACCACGAAAGATAATGGCGCCGATTCCATTATTCACAAACGAAACTAAATTTAAGTTTAGTGCTCCTTTTTCTTTTTATTTAATTAAGAAAAGGACAAAAGATAAATATTAATTTAGTCCTGTCAAATTGAAATACTCCATAGACAAGTTTCTACGTGATTGTATTTAGTTATAAGGTGATGTTAAATCTTTTGCATGCCTACGTGGTAAAATATGGCTGTACTATTTATATGTTTTTTTCGGTCATCCTTATGTTACCCATATTTGCAAAATAAAATGATCTTTATCTTTTATCTTTATCGTTATTAAAAAATTGGCTACTAAAAATACGTCAGGCCTACAATTTATAATACTTCAGTCGCCAACTAATTTAACAGCACTTTATCTTCTGTCCTTTTCTTCATGAAATAGATAGAAAAAGATGCACTGAACTTAAATTTAGTTTAGTTTGTCAACAACAGGATCGGCACCACTGTCTTAAAAAACTGTTGCAGTTATACAATGTGATTTCACAAGATGCTGCAACAAACGCCTTACCACAGAAATCAGGTACCAAATCACAACACACAAAGAAGTAGCTACTGAACCAAAGCTAGTGACACATATCATAATCATAATGCATGTTGATGCCAGTATCAGGCGTATTAGTAACCCGGGCTGAGTGACGGCGCGGTGAAGTGCACTTAAGACGGCGATCGACGGCTGATAGCGACGGCCATGATATTACGACGTAGCGGTACGGAGGATCAATGCAGTTGGATAAATATATCCTCAAATCCATACTTCCATATTTATACTCATAGTACTAATCTACTTTTTAAAATTCTTAAACACACTGACAGACAACGCACAGCCTAAACCTCTGGGTCTAGAAGCATGACCTTTTGCACAAGAGTCCCAATTATCGAAGGTAAGCTAAGGATGGATTTTTGAAAATTCATCCCCTAAAGGGGTTCAATAGGAAATGAAAGTTTGTATGGAAGTTTGTCTTTTATGCCGATGGGAAATCTCATCAGGCACACGGTTTGTAAGTATTATAAATGCGAAATTAACTCTGTATGTCTGTGTCCTCTTCACGCCTTCACAGCTCAACGGATTTCGATGAAAGAGTATAGCAGGATGAGCATGGGTCAGATGCCCCTCGGGAAAGTGAGGGTGATATTTTTACCAAGAAATCACTTTCTTAAGAGAAAAATTTCCCTAAATTATCAGACCTTTGCGCACGTTAGTTTTTCAAATACAAGGAATAATTGAATTTTGAAAAAAAAAAAAAATTCTTTGACCTAATAAATTTTTTTTGTGATATTTTTTGGGAACGTCAGATACACCAAAGAAGTATTATTATACAACATATTTTTAAGTCTTCGTAGTGATTCATATCTCGAAATGTAGCAAATAAAAAAAAAATAAAAAAAATATAATTGCACGTATTTTACGAGAAACTAGCACGATTTTTTTTTTATAAATGACCCTTACTATGCTCTATAACATAATTTTTTTTCAAAATTTTCGCTAGGGTAGAACAGTTTCAAAAAAAATATTATGTATATGACTATTAGACTAGCTAATTAAGTAATTCTGTTCTGATTTTTTTAATGTAACTTTAATAATAGTTACTATTAATAATAAATAATCCCACAGAAAGCGAAGTACTAACAGCTTTCTGTGGGATTGTTTTCGACTTGCACGCGAGCGAAGCCACGCTGAAAATAATCGAACTTTAAAAATAATGAGTCTTTTTTAAAATTCCTGGCCTTTTCTCAAAGTTGGTCGCAGTAACTAAGATAAATGGCTAAATGGCTAAATGGCTCAAGTTCGGTTATTATTACAATTATTTAAAAACGCCAAGATTTCTTCAGAAAGGCTTATCCTTTTTTGAGAAAACTAAATACCCCAAAGCAATTTAGATGAAATACGACGGAATTTCCAAAAAATAGTAGAATTTGATTAGCTTTGAGAAATCAATGAAATAAGACCCAGAAAACAGAATTCCCTATGAAAGGAGGGTGGTGCTATCGCATCGAAATATGTGTGTACATCTCTGCCTTACTCTTTCGGGAAACGGGCATAATGATATGTTATGTTTAAGAGTTTATGTGTATAAATCCGTTTCAGTATCGTACGTCTATGTCGGCAAAAGTTTTTGGACTGTATTGATGAAAGGCGGACGTATGATTCGTTATGGATGAGAGGTACTATTATTGATTCACTGGTTGTACGGTAAGTGATGAGAACATTATCCGTTACTAAAAATAAAGCGGATTCTGAGCAAGCTAAGAAGATACGAGGAATATGGATTAAGAAATGGGTGGGTACAGTGTGGTCATATTTAATCCACTGAAGGTCACTGAACGAGGCACAATAGAAGTTTTAATGTTATCGTGTTTGGGGCGTTTAGTGTCCTGCTAAGTGCTGGTCTGGTACAGATTATCCAACAGAACAACTTTCTCCATGGGACCAACCTCGTAATCGCGAAAAAATATCAACTGTCCCATACACAACTTCAATGCCTACTCGAGGGAAATATGCGTATCGGTTATGGACCTTACATATAATGTTCCCACTGGTGGGACACAGGCCTCCTCTCCTCGAGAGAGAGTGAGCTTTAATCCACCACGCGGGCCCAGTGCGGGTTGGAAGATGTTGATACGTCATGGTTATGAACCTAACTAGAGTAATAATAATAATAAAATTTATTCAATAATATAAGGACTAACGCTAAATTCAGTTTTTCTTAAATCTATGTCAAGTTCACCCTTGATTTGTGCGTGAACTAGGTAATCCTGTGTTTCAGGCGATTAGAGGTAACAATAATTTATTAAATAATCACATAATTGTCATATTTAACTTATTGGTACACATGTAAAATGTTTATAAAATTATATATTACGAAAAATTACTTTAGCACAACTAATAACTTCTCTGTATCTTCAGAGGATATAGTTTGAAGAGTCTGCATAAGGATTTTCTTGCAGTTAGTCTGATTTAAGGAGTAGATGTTTCCTTTATCATTTAGCCTATTATAGAGTAGCGGTCCGGAAAGGAAATATACAGAGCCATATTATTATATACTTCCTACAAGTATTATATATCTTAACAGACGGCAAAAAAGAGAAAGTCGTCCTGATAACGCGTGTACTATTGACTCAGAGGCAAATTAAGCCCCAGGAAACTAATAAGATTGTCAGGGTAAAAAGAGCTGAAAAACATGATATTAGCCGTTACAGTTACCGAGCAACTCATAAGACGCAACTGATTGAGAGTAAAATAGGTTAATATGGTGCTCGGGGCGAGGCAGCTTCCCGCATTATTTGATGCACTCCCGATATTTTATGTTTTGAAAACTACACCTCTTTTCTTGGATGAGGCTAGTAAAAGAGTTATCAGTTTCGATGATTACCTATAAAAGTAACATCCGACAACGTTTTGTTAATTTTCTTTCAACGAAGTATAAGTATAGGAAGTTGAGGGGCCCGTGGCTAAATAATAACAGCCGCACAGGTCGATCGGTGAGGTTAAGCTACGCATGCCGCCGTTGGTCTGTGGATGGGTGACCATCTTTACATACCGAGACCCCTCCATGCCTCGGAAAGCACGTTAGGCCGTTGGTCCCGGCTGTCATTCGTAGATCTTTGACAGTCGTTACGGGTAGTCAGAAGCCCGAAAGTCTGACAACCACTCTTACCTAGCGGTATCGTATTACCCAGTGACTGGGTTGTGGAGGTCAGATAGGCAGTCGCTCCATGTAAAATATTGGTATTCAGCTGCATCCGGTTAGACTGGAAGCCGTCCCCAACATAGTTGGGAAAAGGCTAGGCAGATGATGATGTATAGGAAGTTGCTGTTGAAGTGATTGTACTGAGAAGTATCACTGCTTTTTTAATTAGAACTGCCTTGTTGGTCTCGTGGTCGCAAACGCGACTGCTGCGGGTGGGGTCCTAAGTTCGATTCCCAGAATCGAACTGAAGACCCAACGCTCAGCAGTCAGGAAAGATATCAATCGGTTTTTCCAGTAGGAATTTCATCGTAACAGTTTGGAGCTTAGAAGTTGGTGGTGTGATACCCACGTTCCTCGGAAAGTACGTTCAGCCGTTGGTCCTGCGCCTGATCTCTCTCCGGTCGTGTCGGATTGCGTGCTGTACCATCGGACTATGAGAGCATGGTCTTCACATATAAGTATATAATGAATTTATACAAAACTTTGACTTTGACTTTGAGTGAGGGAAAAGAGAGTGCATCTGTGCCTGCGCAGATACTTGTGCACTATAATATCTCCCGCGCGGAAGGCTAGTCTCTGTCGAGATTGACCGCCATGGCCGCCAAAATACGGTGTGGAGGACATTTACATTTAGAACGACGTTACGTATTTTCTTTTTGGGAGATATCTTTGGCAAAACGAGTCGAAGGCACATTATGAAAAAAGTTGGAAAAACTGAAACAAGACGAGACGGGCGAAAAACGGTGAAGAATCGCGGCAAAGACCGGAGTTCCCCTTGTACTTGTTTTGAACAAGGCTATGTAAGATAATGATCATGCTAATAAGGATGCAACTTTTACCAACACAAACCCCAACTATCGATAAAGCAGCATGTCGATTCTGTAAAAGTCTCACCGTGAAAACTTGCGTGGAGTGAGCTGTCAGTGACATCCCACTGATGCTAGGGATTGACTAAGCAAACATTTACAATCGTAATCGAGATTTTAATAATATTTGTATGCTAATTCTATTGATCATTTTGTATAACTTCAAAGATAGTATTTTAGTTGTCAACACATTACCATTTTGTGGGGTTTTAAAATTAAATAACAAAAATTAATATCAATTTTGTTTTTTTTTTTTTTTCTAGACTTGGATAAGGACTAGTCTTTTTTTGCCTAGATTAAAACCCCACAAAATAGTAAATAAATGATAAATGATTTATTTTCTGTAAGTAGGTTTGTACAAACACTTTTACATATTAATCACATTTTTTTTAAACTAGATGAGGTCGACGTTTCCTATCTGACTACTCTGAGAAGAAAGGCCAAAGGTATTTTTTTGACAGTTAAAATAAAATCAAATCAATCCTTAATCCTTATTATAAGGTGGGATGACACTGACAGCTCACTCCACGCTCACTTCACCTAACTTTTCACGGTGAGATGGTTACGGAGTCGCACTGCAGGTGTTTATTTAATAACACGCCCGTCTATAACATGCTCCCACAGATTGAGTGCGAGCCTGATTGGTTTACCACAACTACCGATTACACAACGGAACTTGCGGCTACACGAACAACTTTATGCTACACATTTCGGAACTTGTAAGCAGTGTTTAATCCAATCAGACGCTGATAAACTGCAAGTTTGTATCGGGAGTGAGCAACCATGACTTGCATCGTACGAAGAATGTAGTGAGAATCTTCAGCTATGCGATAGCAGCTCACGCGATGACTCATTTGACGTTTCTTTGCTTTCTAGCTGCGATTCAAAATATGGACACCAAATATTTTTCCATGTTTTATTTAAGTTTAATAGAACTAGTAAACGTAGAACGAGGGGCCCGTGGCTAAATAATAACAGCTGCACAGGTCGATCGATCTGGCCGCGGTTGGTCGGTGGATGGGTGACCATCTTCACATACCGAGACACCTCCGTGCCTCGGAAAGCACGTTAAGCCGTTGGTCCCGGCTGTCATTCGTGGATCTTTGACAGTCGTTACAGGTCGTCAAAAGTCCGAAAGTCTGACAACCAATCTTAACAAGGGGTATCGTATTACCCAGTAACTGGGTTGTGGAGGTCAGACAGGCAGTCGCTCCATGTAAAATACTGGTATTCAGCTGCATCCGGTTAGACTGGAAGCCGACCCCAACATAGTTGGGAAAAGGCTAGGCAAATGATGATGACAACTAGTAAACCTTGTCATTAAAATAAAAAATAACAGTATATATATCCTTGATAATAATTTGTTTGGAAGTAGTTCGCTTCGCTATCGAAAACTTCTGAACCCAACTGACAGGATAACACAAAGCTTAGCGAAGCACTAATATTCGATACACCTACAAATTCTTGAGCTCCATTCAAATTCAAATTCGCAACACCGCGTAGTACGCACAGCGACGTCTCTCCGTCGATATTATATTGAGATCCCTCCTTTGTTGGCCGAATACTTGTGGAGAATTAAGGTAACAGAGAACTAGCAAATCACGTTACGCCCCGGGCTATTACGGCATCCTCGTCCCACCTAAGTGTATTACGGGCTATTTATTGTGACATTGAGACCATCGGCTCATCACGGCCAGTCATTGGGAGACTGACAGACGACCATGATTGCTTTCTTAATAGACTCTTTATTGGTAATCAGCGAGGTGGTGTCAAGTAATTTTTGGGTTATTATTCATTTGCGGCCGGTATTACTGATAAGTGTGAATGTTTGTTTTTTGTTTTGTACCGATACTTTGTCAACTCAAATGCATAGTTAATATTATAAATGGCAACATAAAAATCAGTTCAGTAATAGTTTAAACTAGCGACCCGCCCCGGCTTCGCACGGGTGCAATGCTGATCACTACATAGTGTAAAACACAGTCGCTTTCCGCTGTTTGTCTGTCCCTATGTATGCTTAGATCTTTAAAACTGCGCAACGGATTTTGATGCGGTTTTTTTTTTAATAGATAGAGTGACTCAAGAGAAAGGTTTATATGTATAATGCATGCATAATATGGTAGAGAAACACTGATAATTTTAGAGTCATTGTTTCTCGTAAAAAGTATAGGATAAAAAATGGTTATTGTGGGTTATCCCTAAGAGATAGACATATACCATAGCGAACTTTTTTGTAGACCTTTTTAATGTGTACAATACTGTAGTACATTATTTTGATCTATCTCGTAGGGCTCAGCCAGCGTTTGCAATTTAAGCGCCAAAAAAAGTGTTTATTTACGACATCACATGAGAAATCTCTAAAATTATCGGTGTTTCTCTACTATATTATGTATATATTATACATATAAACCTTCCTCTTGAGTCACTCTATCTATTAAAAAAACCGCATCAAAATCCGTTGCGTAGTTTTAAAGATCTAAGCATACATAGGGACAGACAACGGGAAGCGACTTTGTTTTATACTATGTAGTGATAGTGATAAGTAAGTAACCTATTAATATTAAAAAAAATACTTTTCCATACATTTTTGATCGCGTAGTTATTGCATTTTTCTATGAAACAGTAGAATCATATGCTGAATTCATGGTAACAGTTTTCGCGTGGGTGTCACTGCCCTCGTGTATTATTTTCATGTTATATTGATGCTGTCTGATATTTCAATCACATTAAAATTTTTAATGATACCTACGTTACTTTTATAAAACAAAGGAGACGGGGATTTCTGGGCCTGATTGTAATAAGTTGAGGTATGGCTTAAAAAAAAAGGTTATATTTTTCTATTTCAAAATTTGAAAAATCAACTCAATTTACAATCTGGAAAATGAGAAATCCAATAATTAAGTTAGGGTTACGAAGTAATTGGAATATCGATTCAATTATAATCGATTAACATTACAGAGCTCATACTGTTTACGAAAATGCTTTCACCAGATAATTAATCCAATTAAAATAATTAAATCTGTTAGAATTAAAGTATTAAGAGTTTAAACTATGTGAATGTCTACATAATTAAGATAAATCAATTCACGTTTACTAATCGATTATTGTATTTTTAACCTGTGTTAACTCTGACTTGACATGCATGACATGACATCGGCACTCGTTCGTATCGTCTAGTGCGTGTGCGTTTTGAGTGTGTCTCCTCCCATACTTTTATTGATAATTTCCTCGACCCCTGCTTTCCTACGGACTTCTGATCTTCCTTCTTGTATGACCCTTGCCTTGCTACCATACCGGACACGAAGAACCCCGCTTAAACGTTGAACTTGGACTTGTTATTTTGGATTCTACGAACGACCTACCGATTGGGTATTGATTGACATCATGGATCGATGTGTAAATTTTGGCCCCTTTTCGGTAGTCGGATAAAAAATGACAATCCCACTTCAAAAATCGGCTGTTAAGTACAGATTGTTATGTAACCTCACTTTTCCAAAATCTCTTTTATCTCGGCTCTCAGATTGCCAAAATCTGCAAAATTTTCAGTGATTGTTTGTTAATATAGTAGCTATCAATTGACACCAATTTCATCTTTTTACATCCAGGCCCAAAATTGTATGAAAGCGTATCCGTCTCCTTTTGATGCCCGAATCTAATCTGAATAAACTATGTAAATTTAATTTACATAATTTTACTAATCAGCATATTTTTGATAATTTACTCTGTACGAACATCTCCTTTTAACGCAATTCAAATTATGGATAATTATATTTTTTTTGAGGGAAGAAAAACCTAAACACGTCTTGTCTACTTGTAATTCCTTGCAAGTTTCAGCGGACAAGGGGGGTATGGGAGTTCCGTTTTGTGTTTTTTATAAATTATATGACCTAAGACCGAAGGCGATAGCCGGCCTGTCACTGACATATGCACTGACACTGACAGCTTTCCGTAGACATTTTGTTTTGTTTTGGTAAACTCTGCTTTATTTCTGCCTTTGGGAATCGTGGAAGATGAAGTGATGTATATTCCGGCAGTAATATTTCACTTTGGACTGGCAGACTGTCAGGCCACTCTAGGTCAAATAATAATGTGCTTAAAGAGGATTGGAATTACGGGATGAATTAAAAAACTTTTTTATGAAAAAAAATAAACAACCGACTTCCAAAAAAACACTACAAAGTGAAAAATAACTTTAATTTCGGAAGTCTGTGTCAAAATACGAAAATGGGGAACCAACGACGCAGACTTCCAAAATTGAAGTTACTTCTCACTTTGTAGTGTTTTTCTGGAAGTCGGCTGTTTTTTTTTTTATATTTTTTTTTTTATTTTTCACTTTTTAGTTATACCTACCCCAAACAAATTATAGGGTACAAACTTGATGTTATGTTGTGCGATTGCGTAAACAATGCATACATATGCGATAGCAGCAATCGCGGGTGTTTTACTGGTATTTATTGAAGAGTTTGGCTGTCTGTCTCCGAAAGTCATCACGAGATCTTTACGAAATTTAAATAGGACCATTTCGGAATAAACCTCCATCGAACAAAAAAATATTTTTTCAAATCCGTCCATATATGACGGAGTCATGCCCGAACATACATAAAAAAAAATATATACAACGTGTAACATTAAATGCGCAAAACCTCAGACACCCCAACTGATTTTTAATTCAATTGACCTATTTCATAGAGAAAATAAGTAGTTTAAAAAAATGTAAAGGTTTTATGTGTTGTTATAGTTTTACTGGCCATTCTGATCGTTTCTTGCGTCTGCGACGACGCTTTATCGAGGGAGGAGTCGTCACCGGGCCGCTGCGCCGCGCTGACATTGGGTTGCTTGACCTATTAATAAATAGACACGGCAACGTTTTTAATGAAGATTTTTTGAAAAATGTGACCTATATTAAAAAGTGGTTTAATTAATTCTGCTCGTTATTGTGATCAAACTATTTTCAGGTTTTGCGCATTTAACGTTACACGTTGTATATAAACATCCGAATTGATAACCTCCTCCTTGTTGAAGTCGGTTAAAAAGAGCTTTCACTTGAGGCTAGAATATCAGTCCTAAATCTGGCGTGCTTTAGACTGGGCAATCACTACTTACCTTGGCTCATGGAAAAAGGATAAGTACGTTAGAATTACCAGAGGGGCCCGTGGCTTAATAATAAGAGCCGCACAGTTCGATCGATCAGGTTAAGCTACGCTTGCCGCAGTTGGTCTGTGGATGGGTGACCATCTTTACATACCGAGACCCCTCCGTGCCTCGGAAAGCACGTTAAGCCGTTGGTCCCGGCTGTCATACGTAGATCTTACCTAGGGGTATCGTATTACCCCGTAACTGGGTTGTGGAGGTCAGGTAGGCAGTAGCTCCATGTAAAATACTGGTATTCAGCTGCATCCGATTAGACTGGAAGCCAACCCCAGCATAATGGGGAAAAGGCTAGGCAGATGACGTTAGAGTTACCACAATAGTGTGTGTTATTACTTACATTACACAAACTAACACACGTCTTAATTAGCGTATCATTAATTAAATTGCATGTTGGTCCCATGTTAATAGGGACAGTCTTGCAGTGGCAGAACTAGGATTGTCGTTTGGGAGGGGTTATCCGCGCTAAGGGTAGATTTAAGCAGCGTAAACACTAAAAAAAGGCGCGCGGCATCAAAATTCGTCACATAAAAAAAACATCTTATAAAAAATTTAAAACTTGAAAACATAATACTTGTTAAGTTATGGATAATTGATGACAAATGTACCTTAGGTAATGTAATGCTTGCTAAAAAATTTAATTAGAATAAATCAAGTTCACTTTAAGATTTGTCACGGAAAAACTGATGCTTTTGGAGGCTTGAGGTTGAGACCCTTCGCCCCCCTGGATCCGCCACTGCAGAATTGGACTAGCCCAAGACTGAAGGTGTTTTTTTTACACTTTGATTCAGATCCTCTCACTCATTCCAAGTTAGCATCCAAATATGAATGAAAATTATTGCACAGTAGGTTTTGTGTAGCTAGATGTGCATTTGTATCAATAAAACAAAGTTATGACCGCTGCAAACAGAAATAATGTGCAAGAATGCAAGTCCAACAATTCTTGTTGAGAGTCAAATGACCCGCAGTCCAAATGTCATTTAGATTCAAGTCGGTGGCAATGCCCGGACAATGTGAGGAATCACGGAAGCGTACCAAACTATGAACTAGCGGGCATTCGCGATCAATTGCACACATAAGTGCATACACGTTCCAATGGAATGTGCTTGACTGTACCTCAGAGTTCGTGTTAGGTCATAAAATTTTATCATGTTCTTAAGTTAGAGGGCGTCTGCGTAGTTTTGTTTATCGGGATATTTTGAACGGTTTTTCGATATTATGGTAGGGGGATGTTGAAGACAGTCCTACTTAAAAATAATTATATACCTACTTGTAAAGCGAGGGTACCTATTTTAGATAGTGAACAACGTTTTTTCCGACATCTAGGTAATTAATAGTTTGAATGGAATGAAGCCTCTCATTCAAAGTAAAGTTTTTTTTTGGCGTAGGAAGAGGTATTTACGTATTTATTCAAATAAACTATGACCAGCAACCCAATTGCGTAAAACTCTATAAATCTCAATCTGAATTATTTTGAAGGATATTGCTATTCCATTGCTTCATATATTAGACAATTTTTTCAGTACTCAACAGCCTAAATAACGTAATGAATGTTGTTAAACTATCACTATGAAAATCATTGCTACTGATAGTGTGTTACGCAACTACCCTACTGAGTTACCTTGGGAACTTGATGCTGAAATAACGGTGGACCCTATGATACAAAGCCGGCCTAAAATTCATGCGTAGGTTCGTAAAATACTGACAAATGAACCAAAAAAACAATAAAAAACCACATTCAAGATGGCTTTAGAGTTAAAAAGCCAATACAAGAGCTCTTAAACAGTTGAGAACTTCACAAGGTTTACCGACCCGTAACTCCTGCGTCTTGAAGACATCTTATAAAAAGGAAAATACGGTCCGGAACAAACAAACGTATTGCAATGTCTTCGCTAGAATATACGACTACCGAGATACCAGGCGTGCAGAAGTATAGGGGACATTCCTTTGCAATAAGTTCGAGTACATTTAAAGCTTAAGATTTTGTTGGCGATTCAAGGATTTTAGGGTTACATTTTTGAATCAAAATCACTGATATTGTAACCAGTATCAGAGTTTTTTATTTTGTGACGGAGGTTTTGTAAGCTTCGTTTTCATATCCTTCCTTCGCCACTGATGGAGTCCTGGTTTCAATTTTTCCTTTCCCAGAAAGAATCACTTGCAAAATGTATTGTTACTTTTTTGTACTGCTTTTGTCAATTACTAGCGACCTGCCCCTTCTTCGCACGGTTTTTTACGAATTGACAAAACATTGAGATTTTATTATTATATGACCGTTTACTGACGTGCTAACTTAAGTGGAAGTGAGCAGGGCATATTGTTAGCAGATCAGATGGCCGACAGGGCCGAAGGATTCTGGAGTGGCACCACGTACCGGAAGACGTAGCGTTGGAAGGCCTCCCACAAGATAGACAGATGCGCGATGGTCTGGTGTAGGCTGTAGGATTCCGCTGGAAGTGAGAAGCACAAAACTGGTCGAAGTGGCGATGTTTGTGGGAAGCCTAAGTCCAGCAGCAGGCGTCTTTCGGCTGAAATGATGATCAATCAACTCAGCCTATCGCAGTCCACTGCTGGACATAGGCCTCTCCCAGACTGCGCCACAACACCCTGTCCTCCGCCTTCCGCATCCAGTCCACCCCAGCCACCTTCTTTAGGTCGTCCGTCCATCTAGCTGGGGGGCGTCCCACACTACGCTTGCCGATACGCGGTCTCCACTCCAGGACTCGTCTGCTCCACCGGCCATCGGCCCTTCGACAGACATGACCAGCCCACTGCCACTTCAGTTTGCTTACTCTGCAAGCTATGTCGGTTACTCCGGTTCTTTTCCGGATAATTTCATTCCTGATTTCAAATGATGATGAACTTTTAATATTTATGTATGACATACATAAACCTTTCGGAATAAATTTTATAAAAGATGATGAAACCGCATTAAAATCCGTTGCGTAGTTTAGAAGAACAACACATTCTTGTAGGCAGAAACAAAAAGCTACTTTGGTTTATACTATTTGAAGATAACAACAGCGGTGGAAGGCCTCCTGCAGGTGGGCCGATGACTTGGTGAAGGCCGGAGGAATCAGCTGAATGCGAGAAGCACAGAACCGGTCGAAGTGGCGGTGACTAGGGGAGGGCTATGACCTATCAACAGTGGACGTTTTTGCGCTAAAATGATGTTGATGATATAGTAACTTTAGTTTAATAAACACACTCATGCCATAAATGATGCTACAGAAAATGACTTTTAGCGAGATTAGAGTAGGACTACAAAAGAACAACAGCCGTGCGATTCTGTAACCATCTCACCGTGAAAGCTTGGGTGAAGTGAGCGTGGAGTGAGCTGTCATTCGCTAGGGATTAACACTATTAAGTGCTCACTTCACTTATGATTTCACAGTGCTCTTTTTACAGAATCGGCCGGCTGATGTGGAGTTAAATCACATTAGATACACAGATGTTCACTTTTCTCTTTTATAAAGAAATTTCTGTCTTGACCTAGTCTCGGCCGAGACCATTAAAGTCAGTTGATTTTATCACCCCTTCTCCACTGCAATACAACGATTGTTGTACTGACAGCATAAAAAAAGTTTGAAATTCGTTTTTACAGTTGCTGAAACTTTTTACAGAATTAAAAATAAAATCTTGTCTATGTATGAAAATATTTATATTCTTTTCTAAACTTATTGTAGTTGAAAAAAGGTTATAGAACGTATTGGATGGAATAAACATCTGTTATGCAAATTCATATTGTGAATTACCCACTCATATATTTCAAAAGATTTGAGAGACGCAAATCTTAAAAATATTATGATATCAAAGGATCAAGTAATTGGAAATATTTTTCTATCAAATTCGTATTTACATCTAAATTTAAATCTTACATCAAAACAGATTCTATGAAAAACAAGTGCCGATCTAATATAACTTATTAGGAAAAAAAATCTGAATTAAACAAAATTCTAAGAAAAACCATTGCCGATCAAATAATAGATATTTAAAAGAAAATCAAATATGTTACGAACACCGAGCAAAAGTCATAAACAAATTGATTCTGGGAAAGCCACTCTACGGCGTATTGTTGGGGATTTCCTAAGGTTTGATAGTACCACTTGGTATATTTAGCAGTACAAACAAGATGTCTCGACGCTTCGACATTGTAGTGACGTGCCTATGGGACAATGGCGTGCCAAGAGGCAAGAGGTAAATTGAGCAAGACGTTGTTGGCAGGTTTAAGATACAGGATGTGGTGTTATACGAGTATCGAGTACAATGTGAGCGTCGATACTTCTTGTCAGAAATTATACTTAGAGCGATTGTTCATCTATTAAACTGGGAAGATTTTTTGTTCATTCCTTTTTTTTTCCAACATAATTAATAAGGCGTGGGAGGGAATACTGAGAAAAGGATCACTGAAAGGTCTCTTGTAAAATGATATAATTAAAATTGACATTCCAGATAAAGGTTTTCTACTTTTATCCAGACATAATAATTTCTTCACTCTTTTTTATTTACTAATCACTTGAGGGGTTTATGGTTAAGTACTAACAGCCGCACAGGTCGATCGATCAGGTTACGCTACGCTTCTCCCGGTTGGTCCGCGGATGGGTGATCATCTTCACATACCCGTAACGAGGGGTCTCGTTACGGGTCATCAGAGGCCCGAAACTCTGACAACCAGTCTTACCAAGAGGTATCGTATTACCCAGTAACTGGGTTGTGGAGGTCAGATAGGCAGTCGCTATATGTAAAATACTGGTATTCAGCTGCGTCCGGTGAGACTAGAAGCCGACCCCAACATAATAAGTAGTTGGGAAACGGCGAGGCAGATGATGATGAATCACTACATAAAAGAAATGATTTAAAAAATACATTTGGCTTGGTTTCTTTGAAAATGTATTATAATTCCAAAAAGGTAAGCTGTGGAGTTTATGTGTGACAATAAACGTACTTTGGTCACGTCTGGATGAGGGTATCTTAAGATTCGATTTTATGGACGACTCTGGGCCGGACCGGCGATCCGGAGAGGATTGTTACGAACCGATAATGGTGACAAATTCTATGTATGAATGAAGCAATAGATTTCATGAGTTTTGTGATGTTTATTGAATGTTTGGGGGAACATAATGTAACACATAGGCTTAGTCATTTGTCAGGTATCAAAATAAAGATTTCTACAAAAGCGTTTTATGAAGACTACTTAAAACTTTTTCTCTTGTTGTTGTTATCATATTTTTTTTTGTACTTTAGTTTCCTAATCAGTTTGATCTCATTTTTTTTTTTACCAAGCCTAGCTAGGGTAAACAGACTCACGGCAGCGATCGGCGGCGGCGATCTCTCGCGTCCGGCCCTGGTCCAGGCCATGGTATGGAGCGAGAGTACATGGGAAGCCGTCGCCTCCTTCTGCGAAGCAGTAATGCTTACGAAGGAGGAGGCGGAACGCGTGAGGGAGAGGCAATCTTTGCGCCCTCACGCCCCTAGTCACCGCAGGAGACACCCTGGGCGCCGGGAGTCAAGAGCCGACTCCCGGCCACCGTAGGCACGGGCTTGCGGACGGCGAGCAATGAGCAGTTCGCTGTCCGGTAAGGACCAGGCCCGGGTCGACGGCGCGTTGTGTTCTACGCGCGCCTCAAAGAGATGTCAGCAGTAACTGACGGGGTCCGCTGGGGCCGATGCCTGCCAGGGTCGCGGATTGTTCGACAGAGTTACCGTGGCCCTTGGCAAAGGCAACTGAAGGAACACGGGTGGGTTTTAGTCAGTAAAAATCTGACACACCCTCCCTCTCCGCCCAGAGCGGGAGAAGTTATTTGATAATTTCACACCCAAAAAAAAAGGGTAAACAGCCTAGATTTTAAATGAAATTATCGTCAGGCAATGCAAAAATAATCACCAATCAGGCTGCTGCATTGACCTTTGAAACCCATCTTTCTTACTGTTTCCAATACATTTATGTAACTACAGTGTATTATGTTTAAATATTTGTGTTCGTTTTATTAAATGTATTTATTTTAAATTGGATCTCTATCTAGAAATTAAGGATTTCATTTTATAGTCAAAGTTGTCTTCATGACATAGTCTTTATATTTGACAGGCATGGATTGAAAGGAGATGACTTGTGTCAAAACTCATAGATCATCACTTTTTCATAACCATATTCAACTTCGATTACTTTCTGCGGTAGTGTGTACACGTAGTTGCAACAATAAAAAATCTCACTTATCGTGGCAATTCCCGTATGCAGCGCCGATTGTTCGCTAGTCCCAGCTGGTCCGTATTAAACCAATAAATATTCATTATGAACTTGCTTAATTTCGTACAACACTATTTTACTATTTCACTAATTTATGCTTAACGGGCTGCTGTGGCCGAATGTTTAGGAATTGGCTTTAGATTGGTTTTGTGCGAGTGTTATTGTTGTTTTATAGTTGTCTTATATGTGTATTTGGATTGATAAAGTCGAATGGGTAAGCTACTAAGTATTGCTGTGATTTTACAAGCAATTATTGGGTTGTCTCCTTTCTTTTCGTGGTATTAAAGTGTGGGAATAAAATTTTATTCCATTCTTTTTCGGCTTATTAGTCGATTCGCACTAATTTATTCTGCTGAAACGGGCGAATCATCTCTTTCAAATAGTATTATTTTTTCTATAGGCAACTCGCACGAACTGACACATTTTGGATTTTGTGCAAAGAAGTCAAGAAAAAAGTACACAATTTTTAGAAAAAAAAAAAAAAATATATAAAAGTGACGATTCGCCATTTTCGGGCGAGTAAATTCTTGCGAATCGACTAATAGACCTCTTTTTCTACCTAGGACAGCACTTTTTTTTAATACTTAATTGATTTCGATCACGCCTGATGGAAAACTATTGATGAGATCTATGATGTAATGAGCGTCCCCAGAAGATGCTTAAGGCACTGGCACTCCCACGCATCGACGAAACACAACAGGCTGCTTGACTCTGGTGGGAGGGTGGTCGTCAACTAGGCGGGAGTTAGTCCAATTCTTCCCTTGCGGCGGTAGCCACCGCAAGGGAAGAATTGGCCAGTCAAATAAGGTGTGAGGAGGAGTCAGGTAAGGTGTTGAGTGTGACTGTTCAGGATGCGCCGAGCGCTCGGTTCAGTTGAGTAACTGGCAGAACAAACTGCGCTACACGGGGAGTTTGTTATTATTATTACTATTCATGCATCCCTAAGCACTTACCTCCAAGGCCTACAAATCTAAACTAAACTATAGTGTTTTGAGCATTATGACAAATAGCTATATTATCAGCTTCAAACCTTCACCAAACCACAGAACAGTTAAAAACCTTCATTGGTCATACTTTTGCGATACCCACAGAAAAGGACGACCTTCTTGGACGACACACAAACAACACAAGATTTATTTAAAGAACAGCCGGTCGATTCTGTAAAAATCTCACCCTGAAATCCTTAGTGAAGCACTTAATAGTGTCAATCCCTATCATTACGGAATGACAGAGCTTACTTCCCGCTCACTTCACCGGAGTTCTCACGGTGAGATTTTTACAGAATAGCATTGCAGTACCTAATTTAAACGAATTAAAACAGAAACTCACTCATGTATTCATTTAACCACCCACTCATACAAAGTACATTTATATTTCATAGATAGGTACCACGGTACACACGAAAAGTATAAAAAAAGCTCTCTCAAGGAAAGTGTTTGGTCCGGAAAGGAAATTGAAAATCCGGTTTGTTCAGTACTGTTTTGGTCGACAGCAGTACGGAATATCATATGTGTAGTAACTACACGAGCTTTTTCAGTTAAGGTGGCTGGGTTCAGATACTGGAGAGAAATAAGAAAAGAAGACTGTGTTTATATCTACAGTACAGGGTTTTATTTTTTATTTGGTTTTGAGGGAAGAGGGAGTGCACCTGTGTTTGCGCGCATACTTGCGCATTATAATATCTCCCGCACCGAAGACTGGTCTCCGTTGACATTGGTCGCCTTGGCCTAAATAGGGTCTGGAAGACTTTATTTTAAACTAGCTGTGAATACCCGCTTTGCTGGGTATTTTTTTTATTAATGAAGAAGTGGTGGGAGGCTCCCGACGTGACGGCACAGTGGTGGCATGCGTGTGAGCTGCGCGCGGTACTGGACAGTACTTGGACATTGCAAAATTACATTATTTTTCTAAAATAAATTTTTTTTCTAAATTAAAGCCTAATTTACTCCTTATTACATCAGCTACCTGCCAATAAACGTCCCGTCAAAATCGGTCCAGCCATTTCAGAGATCAGCCAGAACAAACAGACAGACAGACAGACAAAAATTGTATGAAAATGTTATTTAGGTGTATGTACCGTATACAACGTGTCCCAGAAATCAACGTCAAGCCGAAAACGGGCAATAGGCCAAGTCGTGACAGCTATTAGAAAAATATAAAAAAAAATCTTGGTCATGTACTTTTCGAATTATAAGCATTCAAAAATAAATCTCAAAAAGTGACACCCTGTGATGATTTTTCAAGTCCTGTGACTACATTATTAACATTTCGGTAGTTTTTTTCTCTGTGATCTAACCATGAATAACCCTTCTGTAAATTACAGTTAAAAGTTAAAACGTAACTGCCTCAGTTTTAAATTAAATGTTAGATTTTTGCCCAATATTGAATTCAAAATAATGACATCACCCAACTTTAACCGACTGTACTGAAAAAAAAAATCTACTACACTATTTTGGCAAGTAACTTTAAAAGATGGCGCGTTTAGTCAGGATTCCAAAATGGTATAACACATACTAATTGCTACTTCTTAATTGAGGAAAAAAAGTACATTGTTGGTTTTAGGTGTATTTGAAATAAAATTCAGTCGTTGGATTTCTTTTATTATAATTTTTATTAAATCAGATTTACGAAGTTTTATAACAAATGTTCAAACTGTTTTCCTTCAGCTGCAATGCAAGTTCTACATCTCTTTAAAAATGATTGCGTAATAAGACGGGCGTATCTTCTTGAGTTGATGTATTCAGCGGCTTCTGCAATTCTTTGGCGCAGCTCGTCTAAATCTTGAATTGGTTTAGAGTACACTTTATCCTTTATCGTACCCCAGTAAAAAAAATCTATGGGGTTTAAATCGGGTGAACGGGCAGGCCACGAAATTGTACCACCCCGCCCAATCCACCTATCGGGGTATTCTCGATTGAGAAACTCTCGTACAGTGAGAGCATAATGCGCTGGGCAGCCATCTTGTTGATACCACATGCTGCCGTAAATGTTCAGTGGCACTTCTTCCAATAATTCTGGTAATTGGTTCTGTAAGAAGTTCAAATAACCCTGGGCATTTAAATTCTCCGGCAGCTCGATTGGACCAATAACTTTACCATTCAAAATTCCCGTCCACATATTTACTTTAAACTGGTACTGAGATCTATCTTCCCGCATCAAATTTGGATTTTCCACGTGCCATTCGTGCAAATTGTGGAGGTTCATGTAACCGTCCTTTTTAAATGTTGATTCGTCGGACCATAGAATTTTTTCAAAGAATCGCGGGTCCTCTCGGTGCCTCTGCAACATCGTTCGACAAAATCGTACTCTCTCTGGGTAGTCTCGGGGTAGCAGACTTTGTACTCGTCGTACATGGTATGGGTGAAACTCGTTCTTTTTTAAAATACGATGTGCAGTACTTTTGGGGACTCCTATGCTCTGTTCAATTCCACGTACTGAGATACTTCTGTCTTCTTCAACTGCTTGCAAGACTTCGGCTTCGTAGGGCATAACGGGTCTTCCCTCGCTAACCATTTGGCTAGGAAATCGACCCTCTGATAATGACCGATGCACATTAATAAATACTCGATGATCGGGATGACGCTCAGCATTCGGGTATCTCTCACGATACACTCTTGCTGCGGCATTGGCGTTGCATAAGCATTCTCCATAAATGAGATGCATGTTGGCGTATTCCTGTGCGGTGTATCGAGATGGCATGATAAAACACTACACAAACACGGGGTTGCGATTAAAACAAGTCCGGGGTTGTCAGAAACGGTGCAGATAAATCCAAATTACAATGCAAATCAAGTCCAATAAACAAAGCCACAGTTGTAAGTACGAAGTCAATACGAATACAAAAAGATGTGCAGTCAACGAAAGAGCGTAACGTACTGCAGTATTGCACAATTTGCCGACGCATCCCTGTTTAGCCAGAGTAGCGTCTCTATCTGTTTCACTCACACATATGAAATGATGTGTCAATCCGTCTCCCTCTTAGTTAGATAAAAGTAGCGTCACTATCTATCTCGCTCCCACTTGTCAAAGTAGCGTCACCTCACATTAGCTAAAATGAATCTTTCTCGCTCACACTAGTCAAAATAACGTCACTCTTCGTCTCAATCGAACTTTTATGAAATACGGCTTCATAAAAAAAAAATGTTTTTTCTCAATTAAGAAGTAGCAATTAGTATGTGTTATACCATTTTGGAATCCTGACTAAACGCGCCATCTTTTAAAGTTACTTGCCAAAATAGTGTAGTAGATTTTTTTTCAGTACAGTCGGTTAAAGTTGGGTGATGTCATTATTTTGAATTCAATATTGGGCAAAAATCTAACATTTAATTTAGAACTGAGGCAGTTACGTTTTACTTTTAACTGTAATTTACAGAAGGGTTATTCATGGTTACATCACAGAGAAAAAAACTACCGAAATGTTAATAATGTAGTCACTTGAAAAACCATCACAGGGTGTCACTTTTTGAGATTTATTTTTGAATGCTTATAATTCGAAAAGTACATGACCAAGATTTTTTTTTATATTTTTCTAATAGCTGTCACGACTTGGCCTATTGCCCGTTTTCGGCTTGACGTTGATTTCTGGGACACGTTGTATATATTCATATGCATGTAGTAAAAAACGGTTATTTCAATATTAAAAACAGACACTTCAATTTTGTTTATATGTAGGTATAGATTGGCTAGCTAAACTCCACAGACGCGATGGGTATCGATATCTAAACATGATTAAACAAGAAAAAAAAATATTAATTTGACGCGATGCCGAAGAATTTTATGATAATTTTCCTTCTTTTTTATACATGTATGTACAGACGCCAGCACATCAAGCTACTACAATCTGTCAGATTTCTTTAATAGATTTTCAACTTTAGCTCTAAAGCATAAGGTTCAAAGTTGATTGGGAAAATCTGACAGTTTCGGGTAGCTTGATGTGCTGGCGTCTGTACATATTATTAATATTATCTTCTGTCTGTTAGCTAATACTATGTAAATATTACCTTGTTTGAAAATAAAAATTATACCTACATAATTCGGTAATAATTAGGAGATTAATTTGATGTTGTCTGGTTGGAGAATCCTTTCTATTCTATGGCGGATTAGTGAACTTAACACCCTCTTCGTCATATCTCTACAATGTGTATAACACATTAACATTAATCTTCATCATCATCTGCCTAGCCTTTTCCCAAGTATCCAGTCAGCTTCCAGTCTAGCTGGATGCAGCTGAATACCAGTATTTTACATGGAGCGGCTGCCTATCGGACCTCGACAACCCAGTTACTGGGTAGTACGATATTAACATTAATCTTAAGTATAACAAACTTTTATACAAGAAAAAAAAAAAAAAAACAACCAACTTCCAAAAAAACACTGCACCGTGAAAAATAACTTTAATTTCGGAAGTTGGTGTCTTTGGATCTGTATTTTAGTTTTATGCCACCGAATTCCGAAATGAAAGTTATTTTTAACTTTATAATGTTTTTTTTTTTGGATGTTGGTTGTTTTTTTTTTTTTTTTGTAAAAAGTTTTTTACTTATCACTTTTTAGTGAGTTAGTCTGTAATTTATCTAAGTTACAATAGACTAATGTATTATCACTTTTTCACACACTTTTCCCTCGAATTTTCACTTACCAATGCAGTTCGCTTTTGCAATATTTACATTTGCCGTTTCCAAGAAGTTCGCTCAGTAAACGGAGTTCATATGATGAACATGAATGTTAGCTGAACTAGACTAGTGTGCTGTGTGACACGTTCCTAAGGTTCAATTTCCTTTAAGCTTATCAGAAATGTCTTTGCCTTTTCTTAGAAATAAATATCCGATACCTTAATAGAAAAAGATTTTTTCAAAAGCTCTGTAAGCTAAGAACATGTAACAACATGTTTCAAGTAGGTTTAACATGAAATTAGCAAAAGTCTATGAAAAAATCTTAAAAGAAATTTCATCATTTCAGCCGAAAAACGTCCACTGCTGGACACAGACCTCCCCCAAGCACCGCCACTACCACAGGTTCTGTGCTCTTCGCATCCAGCGGATTCCAAGGTAGCCGACATAGCCCAAATAGTTGCCAAACTTAAGTGGCAGTGGACAGGGTACATTGCTCGCAGAACAGATGACCGATGGGGCCGAAAGGTTCTGGAGTGGCGACTGCGTACCGGACGACATAGCGTTGGAAGGCCTCCCACAAGGTGGCTGGTGAAGGCCGCAGGAAAAGAGATGTATCTATAAATTATTTTAAATTAAAATCACTGTTTGGAACTGTCCGTGTGACCACGTTGTTTTTCTAAACTATGCAATGGATTGCGATCCAGTTTTCACTATTATCTAGTAATTTCAGTGGTTTAATGTGTATAAACGTAAGTAGAATTAAAGAATCTTGACGATTTTTCAAATAATAACTAGTTCAAAACATGCCTAGTTGTCGGTCGCTGGTTGACATTAAAAAAGAAAGTTATTGATACAAGGCAACTTTCAATCGTAACGTTTCATGGAAAGAAATTACGTGAGCTTACGGATTTCTATGTTAGAAAAACTATGACGATTTGAATAAATATCATCACGTGTTTATTACAAACTGTCTTTAATTTGATAAGAGTGATGAATGTCATGACGTAATTACAGCTGTATTAAATAAATCTAATATAAGATTACATAGATAAAAAAATAATGTCGATATTATGAGTTATTCTCAGTCGCAGGCGATCGCCCGCCACATGATAGTCGACATTTTTATGCCAAATGAAATAGTCATCTACGTTTTTTATCGACCTGTTTAAGTGGGTGTAATTCGGTCTGTGGGGCGACTTGGTACCTACACGACCGGCCGCACCGCGAAAATCAACCTAGTGTAAATCCCCATAATACGTCTAATCGATTGGCTGCGAAAATCAGGAGAAGCATTTAGCTAAGTAATAAGAAAACAAAAGAAAATTACAAAATTACGAAGAAAAAGAACATACAACAATCAGACATTTTGCCAAATAAATTTTCATAAAACTCAGATAACATTGTGTTCCAGCAGAAAATTTGCAACTCATAAGAGAAAACACATGGCAACAGACCTCTTCAATACCTTCATACAAAGATTACTATCTTGTTAAATTAACAGATCGTTGTTAAAGATTTCATTTGGCGCCGTTTCCTATGCGAGAGAGAAGAGAAATATTTTTATCAGAAGCATAAAACCGTGCGTATTTTCTGCTCTATTTTAATAACCCTTTTAAAATAAAACTAGCTTTTCATATAAAGGCTGATTCTTTGTGACTTGGCATTTAAAAAATGAATATTTAGATCTTTCCAGAGGATTCATTGGGAAACAAAGGTTCGCAACATTGTTTCAGCAAGGAAATATGTTGCTGGCAACATGGAACGTTACAGTGAAAAAAAAATCCGCATAAAAACATGTGAATATACTGTGTCCATGGTGAACAACACGTGTGTGTTAAATGTTGCGGGCAACAGTTGCGCAACTTTTTTTAAACTTTATTCCAATGAATACACATATTTGTTGTAAATAAACTGGAGAAAAATGTATAGTGAAAAGTAATAGTTATTTTCCTTGTTTTTGTAACCCTTAGAGATTGCCTGTTTCCCGGACTGTGGATATTAATTATGTTAATCCTATGTTAGTTCTAGTCTTAGCGTAGCCTACATATGTGCAACTAGATGATTGATCGAGGATTACCCGAGTTATGATGTAACATCTAGACTGAGTAATATTAAATCGAGTAAAAGTCTGACACACCCTCCCGCTCCGCCCAGAGCGGCAGAAGTTATTTGATAACTTCCCACACAAAAAAAAGAAAAAAAATGTATGTTAAATTAAATCAGTTCTTTCTGTAATTTTCAGGGTGAAATATGAAGATTATTACATTATTTACTGTAGCAACGACATACACTATGTTTAACTAAATTATTGCACATTTTTATCCAAAAATAATTAAAACTACGTAAATTATAGTAAAACTTTCGCTGTACAGTTAAAACAAACCAAAATTAATGGAGTGCCTATCATGCTAGACCGTTATACATGAAATGTGACCACAATTTTCTCCCAAAATCAGTATAAGTAATCTACACTAATATTATAAAGAGGAAAGATTTGATTGTTTGTTTGTATTGAATAGGCTCGGAAAGTACTGGACCGATTTGAAAAATTGTTTTACCATTAGATGCCAGCATTATTCTTGATGAACATAGGCTACTTTTTACCGCAGGAAAATGCTTCATTCCTACGGGAAAACGAGGATTGAAACGGCGGGAATTCCGAATTCCGCAAACGAAGTTGCGGGCGGATGCTAGTTTAATTAATAAACAATGTTTTATAGATACCTAAAAGTAATAAATCAGTATTATATATTATGATTATAACATAGGTAATATTCATATTGGGGCGTTTGGTGGTGGGCGTTAATTCCGGGACATTTTGACTGTAATATGTTAATTGAAGTAAACTCTGAAGAATTACTTCAGTTTAATTATTAAAGTTCACGTTGTACTATTGATATAAGTCTAACTAGATGAGAAACAAACATTGCTAGACAGAATATTTTATTTTTTTTTTTTTAATTTTATTTTATTTAATAGGAATAACAAACAGCAGTATATTACATAATAGGCACACAATATAAAAGTAACAAATACACTACTCAAGACGTTATCCACAGATTACTATACAGAATAGCTAGATGTTAGCAAAACAAATAAACAAATTAAAAAAAAAGCATTTAAATAAAAAAAAAGAACAAATTAAAAAAAAGCACTTAAATAAAAGAAATAAATAAAAAGAACAATTTAAAAAAAAGCACTTAAATAAAAAAAAAGATAATAAAAAAGAACAAATTAAAAAAAAAGCACTTATTAACTAATTACCAGCGTTATGATCTCTTAAAATAGTTGTAATAATAATTATAACATCTTGGAAATAAATATGGCACTTCAAAAAAAAACAGCAATCCTATTGTATCAAACGACTTCTCATACCCCAGAATAAAGCCATCATCAAGAATAGAATCTCTCAAACTTCTGCTCACATCATAGGGAAAACGGGCGTGAAAATACAAAATATATGTTTAGGGAACTCCATAAACCAGATGTTGCTTTATCTAAAACGGCTATACGCACTCGTCTCCCGAAATAAGTTCAGCTACAATCGACTTACCGGGATTATTGAAAGTTCCCGATAGTTGGGAAATCTTTTGCTACTTAGATACGTGGCTCCCGACCAAAAGTTTTCTGCTTTTGTAGGAAACTTCGGCGTGATGCCTATTAGCGGCCGTGATCACTTATTTTGAGGGCAACATAATAATTTAAGTGGTGGAACTTTTTCGGGGTTCTTTGGCTTGTGTAAATGAAGTTGTTTTATGAACTGTTACTTTCGACAGTTTCTTTATGGAAGGTTCATCATCTGCCTAGACTTTTCCTAACAATTTTTAGGGTCCAGTGTAACCAGTATACGAGTGACTGCCTACCTGAACTCCAGTTACTCTGTAACACTATATCCCTTGTTAAGATAAAAAAACCAGCCAAATGCGTGTCGGACCACTCGCAATGAAGGGTTCCGTAGTTGGAATGAATTTATCCCAAGAACAAACTTTACATTGTAGTTGAAAATCATGTTCTCCCATACATTGTAACTGCAAACGTAAGTTGGTCGACTATTACTCGTCAACATGTAAAACCTACATAGCTGTGATAGTTTTCCTTTTAACGTCGTTATATAATATACTACCGCGAATTTTTTAACATATCCAAAAATAACCATTTAGCTGGCAGGAGGGGCGACATACTTGACTCTAACAAAAATGAGTACTTTAAAGCTTAACATTTCAGAAAAGGATCCCTGAATCGAAAAATGGTTTTCACAAACCCGCAATATTTTTGAAAGACCTATCTAACGACATCCCACACCATGGGGTAGACGAGAAAAAAAAATCATGATTTTATTTTACCACTTTGTCGGCGTGATTAATATGTAGGTATATCTATGTCAAATTAAAGCTTTCTTGTAATAAGAGTGTCTGAGATAAGCTGCGGATGGACGGATGGACAGACGGACATGGCGAAACTAAATATAAAGGTTCCTTGTAGACTACGAAACCCTACAAATAATGAATTAATGGTTATTAATGTCTTTGTGCGCTCCGGTGGCACTTGTCCGCGAAAGCGGCGGAATACGACATCCTGTGGCCAAAAGCTTTCTTCCATCACCTGATGCAGGTAGCAAGTTGGTATGCGCAACAACGCCTTAAAGCCTCATGTAATATGGGGCGAGCCCGTCGCCATCAACCGGGCACCAAACTCCCGACTGCTAGTGATAAAATTCATAGGTATGGAAAAACCAATTAACACTTTGTTCGACCCGGGGATCGAACCAATGACCTCAGCAGTGGCGTTTGTGACCACTAGATCAACGAGGCATGTACTACTTGTTAATACAAACCCTGAGCTATCTATATGCCAACTGAAATAGAATGATAAGTTATTCCTGTGTGGCGTCCTTTTCGTTGTACCAATTTTATTAAAATAATAAAAGGACACTGACCACTTCGATTTGTGAAGAAAAATGTGGATTTAAACTGTAAAAATCGTATCGAAATTTTTACTTGTGTAAGAACTCGATTCTCGATAGTATTACTGTAAGCTATTTCAAAATACAAGACCACACGCAATGCATCAAAAAATCTAATAGCTGTTGTCTAAAAAAGTATTTATACGGATATATTTTATGAGCCTTTAATACAAGAGCAGGTACCAGGTAATAATTTTTACTTAAAAGTTTAATTAAATTTATGGTATACATGGAAATTTATCGCATGAGCTCCTCTCAGCTAATTTTGGAATACCAACAAAATGTAACTTAATTATGATGGTTTTACAGCCATCTGTAACAATATTGAATAGAAACTAGACCAGTGCCTAATAGTTCGGCAAATTATTAAATTAGTTAGGCTTCCTTTAATATGAATAAGGTAATATTAAAATTAATTTTGTTAGAACCGAATGAGGGCATCACTTAACCCACGTTCGCACGGACGTAAAAATATCACGGCGGGATTTTATCACGCTCTGGATTTTGAACTCTCGGTGTTGAACCGAGCATTGAGAATCCAACAGAGCGCATCCCAGCCCAGCGCGGCGCTAAATAGTGCGTTGAAAATCCAGTGCGCGAAAAAAAGTCCCCACGGGACAAAAGCGCCCGTGCGAACCTGTGCTTAAAGTAACCAAAAGAGAAATTACTTAGATAGGTTACCTACTTATTGAATTGTAATACGCAAGCAAAATTAATAAGGTATTTGTAGCGTTTTATTCTGCTTATAATAAACGTACCTAACACCGTGTTATTCAATAATATTTTCCTGGTAAAGCAATTAACAAGATTGAAAAAATGTAGAAAAGTCAGTTACCATGATACGATACTTGAAATGCAGTTGGTTCTTGTTGTCTATATTACATTTATTTTAACACAAGTCATAAAATACTAACAATTTATTTTAAAATGAAAAAAAAAATGCATCGATTTATCTAGCTTGATTACTCTCGGTCCTTGGCTAATGTCAATTTAACGTCATAATTATAGGCAATTTCCCATTGCTAAAATAATTAACAAAAACAAAAAAAAAAGAAAAACTATACAAAGAAATAGCCAAAAACCAAACACAATACAAATAAAAACGGTTAGTAACGCAATCGCAACGGCTCGTTCATAATTGAAACATGTCACCGAGTCTTTGATGTTTCGGACGCTAGATGGCTGTCTTTGTCCGGACTGATGGACAGATATGTCAGCCGAATGTATATGTCCATCGGCATCATGTCAGCTCTGTCCATACTCGATAGTTCGCATTCAATTTCCGTTGGTGCTATGCGCGAATACCGTGCCAGACAGCGGCGAATTATTGACTGAAACGTATGAAGATGTTGATAGCACTGCGATATACTGGCGTGTTTCGAACCTTGTTTTTGGTGTAAAGTGAATTGTGGAATCAAGTTGATTGTGATTCAATTAAAATAAGGTCATGATTATTTCTTGATACTATTTAAATGCATAATATTGGGTTGGCACAAAAGTAATGCGACGGTAGAAAACCACCCGCAGTGAATGTTGTCGATTTACGCCGCGAACTTGATTACAATCCAGATACTACCACTTGTGAATTAGTGGAAGCACTTAACTGCAGTCACCACGACATAGAATACCATCTGCATGAGCTTGGGTATCGAAAAGTTTTGGCTCGGTGGGTACCGCACATCCCTACAGACGCCAGTCGTGCAGTCGGTGTCGCTATCTGTCAATCACTTTTGCTGCGACCCCGACGTAAAGAGATTTTGTCTGATCTGGTTACTGGAGATGAATCGTGGATTCATTGCGAGAACGATACACGTGGTGCTTTTTGGCTGACTCGAGAAGAAACGCCACCAACTCAACCGAAGCTGAGTCAAAAGAACCGCTTAAAAGTTCTGCTTTGCTGATTCTGGGACGCGCAAGGCATGCTGTTTTATGAATTATTACACAATGAAACTATAAACGCTGACAAATATTCAACCCAGCTGACCAAACTATCTGCTTAAAATTATTAGACGTTATGTCGGTAGTTACCCGCTTTATAAACATATTATGTTTCACACAGTCCATCAACGGTTTTTTGGTCTTTCCCCGCTCTTATAGCCATCGATATTCAAAGGTACTCAAAACTTTTCCACTGAATTAATACATTATTATATATGTACTAGCGACCCGCCCCGGCTTCGCACGGGTGCAATAGAGACATACTGATAATAATTTTAGAGCCATTATTTCTCGTAAAAAGTTAAGGATAAAAAATGGTTATTGTGGGTTATCCCTAAGAGATAGACATATACCATCGCGGACTTTTTTGTAGACCTTCTTAAGGTGTACAATACTGTAGTACATTATTTTGATCTATCTCAAAGGGTTCAGCCAGCGTTTACAATGTAAGCGCAAAAAATGTGTTTATTTACGACATCACATTAGAAACCTCTAAAATTATCAGTGTTTCTCTACTATATTATGCATGTATTATACATATAAACCTTTTTCTTGAATCACTCTATCTATTAAAAAAACCCGCAACAAAATCCGTTGCGTAGTTATAAAGATCTAAGCATATATAGGGACAGACAGACAGGGAAGCGACTTTGTTTTATACTATGTAGTGATTTACAAACAGAACCTTTAAAGTAACACATATGCTTGTAAACAGCTCTCACGTGTTCCCATAAATTCATTTTTATCTAAAACCTAAACCAGTATCGAATATTACAGAGCATTTTTTAATAAAATTTCATAAAGTCAAGTCATACATTAAAATAACGCGCTGAACAATACTTAGAGAGCACTACTCATAACTTGGACCTCATTGGTATTCAGCATGCGAACGGCGAGTGGAGCAAATTCTTAAAATTGAATCTAGGACAGAACTCAGGCTGTGATACAGGCACTGCAATGCTTTTGGATTTAGCAAACACTGATTTTTCTCCATAAATCCATTAAATAAGAATGGGTCGTATAAACAACTCTTGGAGGGGCTTGTGGCTAAGAAATATCGGCCGCACGCTAAGCTATGCTGGCCCGGGGTTGGTCCGTGGATGGGTGACCATCTATACATTCCAAGACCCCTCCGTGCCTCGTTGGTCCCGGCTGTCATTCGTAGATCTTTGACAGTCGTTACGGATCGTCAGAAGCCCAAAAGTCTGACAGTCTTACCAAAGGGTATCGTATTACACATTAAGTGGGTTGTGGAGGTCAGATAGGCAGTCGCTCTATGGGGGATCCCCCACAGTGCATACTTCCACGTAGTTTCCCCCGGGCAACGCCGTGTCTGACCACCGTAACGGAGTGGCAGACCGGCGGCTAAATTGCGCTGTGATTCGCAGATATCAACGCGGTCGTCTGCGAATATGACGAAAAAGACTTTGCGTGACGCCTCTGGGCGTTTTATTTCGAATCGTCCTTCCGAGGGCGATTCAAACGGCCCTTCTCAGGGCCAACCCCACGGCCCTTCTCAGGGCCAATCCAACGGCTCTTTTCAGGGCCACGCCGGCGACGCTTTGGCGTCGGAAGCTGACCGCGCACCATCTGCGGCCAGCTTGAATAGCAGGCCAGATGAGTTGTCGGACTCCGACGACTCAAATATGGACACGTCGGCGGCCGAAAACGACCGCCTCAATAGAAAGAGGGCCTATTTGAGGCTCGGGTCTGAGGGCTCCTCGGAGTCGGCCGGAAGCAAGGCGAAGAGGAAGTCGAAGTCCAAAAAGGCTTCGACTTCTAATACGGGTTCAACCCACGATGTGGGCTTGGTGGACGCCGAGCGCCAGCTAAACCTCGGTAAAAGGGTGCAACTCCAGCAAGACCTGGAGGAGAGGGTCGCTGCCAAGGAGCGCCAGGCGCAAATCGCCCGGTCAAGGGCTGGCTATGGCACGTCCACAGTGCTGTACGCCGACCACTCCCTGACGGAGCTGGAGCGCATGGCGCTCCAGGACAAGGAGGAGGTACTGGAGGTCGCCTCCAAGTCCTCGAACTTGAAGGGGACCTTTCAGAAGGCCCTCAAATGCCGGGCTGTGAGCATGCACGGCATCATCACCGAGCTGGTGCAGCGCACGGCTACAGACGAGACGCGGCAGCTGCAGGCGAAGGTGGATCGCCTGCAGCTGGAGGTCAGCCAGCTGCACCAGAAGCTGGCCGAGGCCACGGCCCGGCACGCCCAACCTGCGCCTGCCCCTGTCCCTAGTCCGGCAGAGGGAGGCTCCTCCTCATCTGGCAACCTTGAGGAAATAATCCGCAGGGTTGTCATGGAGGAGAGGGCCTTCATCAGAGGCTGCCTCGCGGGAATTGAGGACCGGCTCTTGCCGGAAAAGCGGCTCCGCCCGCCGTTAGCGGCGGATAAGAGTCCGCCACCGACGGAGCCGGTACCCCGGCTGGTGGGAGACCCGCCATCGGGTGCGCAGACCCAGGCCCCGAAGCCCTCCAAGGGCAAAGGGAAGGGCAAGAGGAGCACTGTGGCTCCTCAAACCCCCACCACAAGCGCGGAGGGAGCGTCTGCCACTTCGGCAGCCCCCCAGAACACGCAGCGGGAGGACGCCATGCTTCCCTCTACCACCCCGTCCAACCAGGCGTGGACGGAAGTGGGCAGGGGAGGAAAGGCCAAAAAGCCCAAGCCCGCTGCGACTGCTTCGGCAGCCCAGAAGGCTCCAGCGGGTGGGAGGAAGTTGGTTCCTCCCAAAACTGCGGCGGTCGTCGTGACCATCACCCCGGAGGCCGCGGAGCGGGGCGAAACGTACGAGTCCGTCCTAAGACGGGCTCGTGCTAACGCGGATCCCTCCCGGCTGGGGATCGGCAACATTACGTGCCGCCGCACCCAGGCCGGAGCCCGAATTTTTGAGTTCGGGGGGGAGCAGCGCGGCGCAAACGCGGACCTCTTTGCAACAAAGTTGCAAGAGGTCATAGCGGATGTAGCGACGGTCGCCAGACCTGTCAAGACCGCATCCTTGGAGGTGATCTATATGGACGATTCGGTCACCAAAGAGGATGTGGTGGCGGCCGTTGCCGCTGCGGGAGGCTGCAGCGCTAGTGCGGTGAAGGGGGGAGCCATCAGGCCCGGCCGCCGCGGCATGGGCGCCATCCGCGTCGAGTGCCCAATCGCCGCGGCGGCGGCCGCCCTTAAGGCAACCAAGGGACGGCTGCTCGTGGGCTTCAGCTGGGCTGTGGTCCGGCCGCTTGAGGACAAGCCTGCGCGGTGCTTCAAGTGCTTCGCGCCAGGCCACACCCGATCTACATGTCCCTCCAAGTCCGACTGGGGAGAGTCTTGCTTCCAGTGCGGACAGGAGGGACACAGGAGTGCCACTTGCAGCGCCGCCACGCCACACTGCCCGGCGTGTGCTGCCAGTGGCCGCCCTGCAGGGCACAGGATGGGGGGCAGGAGTTGCCAGCCACCCGCGAGGAAGGGCATAGTGCCGGCGCAGGTTCGCCCTGTCGCCGCCACTGCCGCTGTCGCCACCGCTGTAACTGCAGCTCCAGCGGCGGTAGCTGAGGAAGGGGATGCGATGTCGGAATAATGGTTTCCAATCACCGCATCCTCCAGGCGAACATCAACCATTGCAGAGCGGCCCAGGACCTGCTGGTGCAGGCCATGGCTGAGTGGTCGGTGAACGTAGCGGTGGTCGCCGAGCCCTACTCGATCCCCGGCAGTTGGCTGGGTGACGAGGACGGCTTGGTGGCACTAGCGGCGCGGTCCTCCACAGACTCCCCTCCCCTCTCGCTATTAGAGAGGGGACCGGGATACGTGGCCGCCGCGTGGGGAGAGGTAGCCCTCGTGGGCGTCTATTTCTCCCCAAACCGCCCTCTCCAGGACTTCGAGAACTATCTCGGAGCCCTGGCCGCCGTGGTCGGCAGGGTGGCGCCGCGTCAGGTCTCCGTATTGGGAGACCTGAATGCCAAGTCGGTGACCTGGGGCAACCCGGCCACTGACCCTCGCGGGCGGGCAGTGGAGATGTGGGCAGCCTACTCTGGGCTCTCTCTCCTCAACAGAGGAAACGTCCAGACATGCGTGCGGCGGCAGGGTGGCTCGATAGTGGACGTCACTTTTGCCACCCCTGCGTTGGCCGCGCGCGTGCTGAACTGGCGGGTGGATCTGGTGGAGACCATGTCTGACCACCGCTACGTGCGGTTCGACATCTCCACCGGTGGCCCCGGAGAGACGCGGCCCCTCTCGGGGCGGTCAGCGTTCCCGCGGTGGGCTCTCACACGCCTGGACAGGGAGGCGGCGGCGGAGGCGGCGTTTATCCAGGACTGGCTTTCGCCGCCTTCCGCTGGCTTGGACGTGGACACCGTGGCGGGACACCTGAGGGAGTCTCTGACCGAGGTGTGCAATTCTAGCATGCCTCGGTCCGGTCGACCGCTGCCCAATCGGGCGGTGTACTGGTGGTCGGTGGAGCTAGAGGGGCTCCGAGCGGCGTGCGTGGAGGCTAGGAGGGCCTACGCGCGGAGCCGGCGGCGGCGTCGACGAGACCACGCCCACGAGGACCACCTCTATGAGGTGTACATAGAGGCAAAGCTGGTTCTCGAGCGGGCCATCGCCGACGCTAGGGACTCGGCGAGAAAGGAGATGCTGGAGGGTCTCGACAGCGATCCTTACGGGAGGCCATACAAGGCAGCGCGCAACAAGCTGCGCCCCTTTGGTCCCCCGGTGGCCGAGACCCTGGAGCCCTCATTCTTGGATGGGGTGGTTTAGTCCCTGTTCCCGTGCAGGGACAACTTCACCCCGCCAGTGATGGACCCTCCGCGGGGGATAGCTCGGCCAGCTGAGGAGGAAGAGGAGGCCCCTCCTGTCACGGAGTCGGAACTCAGCGCGGCGATTGTGCATATCCGCGCCAAGAAGACGGCTCCGGGCCCCGACGGTGTCCCGGCGAGGGTGGTGGCAATTGCCGCCACTCAAATGGAGGAGCGGTTTCGGAACCTCTTTAGCGCATGTCTTGCGTCTGGGAGGTTCCCGAAACCGTGGAAGGAGGGGCAATTGTGCCTCCTTCGCAAGGAGGGCCGTCCGGCAGACTCCCCCTCGGCATACCGACCCATCGTCCTGCTCGATGAGGTCGGCAAAATGTTCGAGGGGATAATCGCTGCCCGCCTAAAGGGCCATCTCCGGAATGTGGGGCCGGACTTGTCGGACGCTCAGTTCGGTTTCCGGGCTGAGCGTTCCACGGTGGACGCGCTGGCCCGCCTTAAGGGCCAGGTGAAGGAGGCGATGGAAGCGGGGGACGGATTGTTGGCGGTGTCATTCGACATAGCCAACGCCTTCAACTCTGTTCCCCACAGCACCATCCTAGAGGCGCTCCGATTCCACGGGGTGCCTCAATACATGCGGCGTCTACTGGCCAGTTACCTGGAGAATCGGGCGATCGTCCTCGTGAACAGGGCTGGCCAAGTCCGGCGGTACGCAGTCGAAGCCGGCGTTCCACAGGGGTCAGTCGTAGGACCTCTCCTCTGGAACGTCGGCTACGACTGGCTCTTGCGGGGAACTCTCCTCCGAGGCACGAATGTCATCTGCTACGCGGATGACACTCTCCTCACCGCCCGGGGGGAGAGTTTCAGGGAGGCGGCGAATTTGGCCTCAGCGGGCGGATCCTTGGTCGCAGGGAGGATCCGCCGCCTAGGATTGATGGTGGCGCTGCACAAGACCGAGGCCGTGTTCTTCCACGGGCCTCGGCAGCGCCAACCACCAGATGCCCACATCTTTGTGGAGGGCGTCCGAATTGAGGTGAAGGCCCAGATGAAATATCTGGGTCTTGTAATCGACAGCAGGTGGCGTTTCGGCCCGCATTTCAGCGGGCTGTCGACGCGCCTGCTGAAGACTGCGGGCGCCCTCTCGTGGCTACTGCCCAACTTGGGGAGGCCCAGCGCGCGATGCCGGCAACTCTACGCCGGCATCTTGAGGAGTATGGCCCTTTACGGGGCCCCTATTTGGGAGGACTCCCTCCGCAGGAGGGAGAACGCTGCCGCATTGCGGGCACCCCAAAGGGCTATAGCCCAGCGGGTGGCGAGGGCCTACCGCACGGTCGGCTTCTCAGCGGCATGTGCTCTGGCTGGCACCCCGCCTTGGGAACTCGAGGCGTGGGTGCTCGCCAGAGTATATGAATGGACGGCGGGGCGGAGGGCGAGAGGAGAACGCACCGCCCCGGAAGAGCGGGAAGCCGTCCGGCGGGAGGCGAGGGACGCCATCATCGTCCATTGGACGGCGGACCTCGCCACCGCAGCCTTCGGCCGCCGAACCCTCGACGCGATTGGGCCGGTCCTGCGGGACTGGCTCGAGCGGCCGCATGGGTTCCTCTCCTTCCGTCTGGTGCAGGTGCTGTCTGGACACGGTTGTTTCGGATCGTACCTGTACCGGATCGGACGAGAGGAGACGCCGTCGTGTCACGACTGTGGCGCGGTGGAGGACACGGCGCAACACACTCTCGAGGTGTGCCCTTCGTGGTCCGGGCCGCGCCGCAGTCTCACCGCGGCGATCGGAACGGACCTCTCGCTCCCCGGCCTGGTCAACGCCATGCTGGGGGATGAGGGGTCCTGGGCGGCAGTTGCCTCCTTCTGCGAATACGTCATGTCCCAGAAGGAGGCGGCGGAGCGCGTGCGGGAGGAAGACCCTCTCGCGGCGCCGCTCCGAAGGCGGAGGAGGGGCCGAAGAAGACGTCAGTATGACAGTCATCTCCGACTCCTCCCAGGTGGAAGCCAGCAGGCGACGGGTGCGGGGGTTTCACTCTCGCCTGCATCGCACAGGCTTACACCAGTGCCGGACGGGAATGGCCAGGTGTTCCCGGCCCATCCCGTAGCCCCCCACCCGGGGGGACATGCAGGGCCCGCCAGCTAGGCGGGCATGCGCCGGGGGGATTGTGGACGCAAAGGCTGAGCCGGATTCCCATGACCCCCCCATCAAGGCGATGAGGGAACACCGCTGAGTTTTAGTGGGTATACTGCCAGGGAGTCCCACATACTCCGTTCCGTCCCCCGACGAACGGAGATGCGTAATGTCATTTCTCAGCGAAAAAAAAAAAAAAAAGGCAGTCGCTCTATGTTAAATACTGGTATTCAGCTGCATCCGGTTAGACTGGAAGCCGACCCCAACATAGTTGGGAAAAGGCAGGTGGATAAGAGGGGTCGTATCAATTAAACAGTTTTTAATTTTATCGGTTGATAAAAGTTAAACACTGTTATTTAAGTCTAGTTTTATCTTGTTTTTTTCCTTTACAGAGACAATCTGAAAAGAAAAGGAAAAAAATCTCTGATTCATTTTTTTTTCCATCCACATACATAATACATGCATCCACATGGTAAACATATTTACCTATTAAGTGACTGATGCACTGTTATTATAGTGTTTGTATCAGTGAACAAATAAAAAAGAAACTGGGCTGATTTACGTGATGTTTTTTTCATTTGGAAGAAGCCCGCGTGGTGTTCGAAAGCTGTCGGTTGTTCTTTTTCTTTCCAGAATCCGGGTGAAGGTAAGTATGGTGATCAATGATCATTCATTGTCTTTGAGAAGATGCCTTTACCCAGCAGAATAATCGGAAAATTTACATACCAGCGTTGTAAGCGTTTTAAAATTCAATTTATTTTAAAACTTCCAGTTTTAAGTGTGTGGTTCCAACGGCTTACAATTAGTATTTTAAGGGCTTTTCTCTCAAACTCATTTGTTGCAAATGGAAACATAATAAAGATTTTATTCGAAGCCATTCATTTTATTGCGTAAATGTTACGTTGAAATTACTGGACTACATTTTCTTTTTTGTACTTTAATATCACTGAACTTTAACCATATAGATGCTATGTAGACAGTATACTGACTGCCCCTTTGGTCTCGAGGTCGCAAGAGACTGTTGAGTGGGGTCCTGGGTTCGATTCCCGGGTCGGCCAAAGTGTTATTGGGTATTTCCATTCTGATTTTTTTTAGTAACAGCCCGGAGTTTGGAAGTCGGCGGTGTGATACCCCCGAGCCTCAGAAAGCACGTTAAGCCGTTGGTCCTGCGCCTGATCTCTCTCCGGTCGTGTCGGATTGCCGTCCCATCGGACTATGAGAGAGAGAAGGAAGAGTGAGTGCACCTGTGTCTGCGTGTACACTTGTGTACTATAATATCTTTCCTGCTAAAATTCGTCGCCACGGCCAAAGTTCTCGTTATATTTCCTTCCACGATATGAAGTTTATCGTGTAAGAAAATATTGCGAGTTCCAGGAAGTGATTTCTGCTGTATTTTAGCACAAAGTAAGAACCTTTTTTTGTAGAACTTTCTTAAGCTTGTCGTTGTTAATTTTTCCTTTTTTGATGACATAGATTAGGTTTTCGAGAATTGCTGATACCTTATTGGTACAACAAAGATTTAAAATAACATAATAGGAGGACCTGTACAGTAAAAAAATAATAATAACAAGTGTGACGTACAAATTACTTTCAGTCATAAAAATATTAAAATAAAATACTCAAGATATTAACAAAATTAATATCTAGCAGGCACAGAAAAGATTTATGTACAGCCGCCAGCACATCAAGCTACTACAATCTGTCAGATTTCTTCAATAGATTTTCAACTTTAGCACTAAAGTATGAAGGTTTAAAGTTGATTGGGAAAATCTGACAGTTTCGGGTAGCTTGATGTGCTGGCGTCTGTACCTAAGTCTTTACACTTTTAAAAGTACTTGCTTTTAAAAATACATAAGTACTTAAGTACTCTTAAAAGCAAGTGCTTTTGATTCATTTCAACGTAAAAAGAATTGTTATTGAATCATTTCAAAATACAACGAAGCAGGAGTCTAAGTACTCGTTGGTAATTTTCCTTATGTACAGCACATGAAGGTACTACTATCTGTCAAATTTATTTAATAGATTAACAACTTTATCACTAAAGCATAAGGTTCAAGATTTATTGGGATAATATTAATGACAGTTTCGGGTAGCTTGATGTGCTGGCTTGTGTACTTCTACTATGCTATATTATCTGCTATAGGGTCTGTGATTAATGTGTCTATAAAGGTACAGTCATCTAGAAAGTTGGGAGACTTTACCCTTCGGTGGGACATGACATGCTTTTAATTACAATAAAAACTGTTAACAATAGTGCAAATTCCGTTGTTCACAAACTAAAGTAAATTAAGGTTCAGTGCATCTTTTACTTTCTATTTCATTAAGAAAAGGACAGAAGATAAATATTAGTTTAGTCTGTTCAAATTAGTCAGCGCCTGACGTAAATTGACGTATTTTTAGTAGCCATTTTTTTAATCACGCTTAAACTTGTCTATGGATTATCTTAATTTGACAGGACTAAACTAATATTTATCTTCTGTCCTTTTTTTAATGAAATAGAAAGAAAAAAATGCACTGAACTTAAGTTTAGTTTAGTTTGTGATTAAAAGCATGGGATGTTCCACTGCAGGACAAAAGCCTTCTTATTTTCTACATGACTGGTGTACCTAGTAATCTACATAACATAACAGTCTAACATCACGCCTATACTGGCGTAGGAGACCCTTCGGGGAATACTCTCCGAAGAAGGGAAGGAGCAGAGGTGGAACTTTACAGTACACCCACATTTTTGCAGTTATTTTTAAGTCTCATGTAATGGGGAGTGAGCCTATTGTCATCCACTGGGCCCTCATCCAGACTGCAAACTGCTACTGAGAAATTCCAGATGGAAAGACCCAATAACACTTTTCCAGCCCAGGAATAGAACCCAGGACATATTGTTAGTCTATATTGTGTCCCACTGCTGGGCAATGCCCTTTCCTTTTTTCTTCCAAACTTCCCTGTCTTGTGCGATCTTTGGCCATGTTGATCTTGCAAATTATACAACGTGTAACGTTAAATGCGCAAAACCTCAGACACCCCAACTGATTTTTAATTAAATTGACCTATTTCAGGGACCAAATAAGTCATTAAAGAAATTGTAATGGTTTTATGTGCTGTTTTAGTTTTACTAGCCATTCTCATCGTTTCTTGCGTCTGCGACGACGCTTTATCGAGGGAGGAGTCGTCACCGGGTCGCTGCGCCGCGCTGACATTGGGTTGCTTGACCTATTAATAAATAGACACGGCAACGTTTTTAATGAAGATTTTTTGAAAAATGTGACCTATATTAAAAAGTGGTTCAATTAATTCTGCTCGTTATTCCGATCAAAGTATTTTCAGGTTTTGCGCATTTAACGTTACACGTTGTATAAGATCGTCACACCACCTTCGCCTTGGTCTACCTCGGCGGCGATGTCCTGCCTCAGGCCCAGGACCTACTTACATAATAAAGGTGAGAAAGATTCTTCTCTTCTTCTTCTCTTTCTTTACTAAACGTTACCAATCTTAGTCAATCAACTCAGCCTATCGCAGTCCACTGCTGGACATAGGCCTCTCCCAGACTGCGCCACAACACCCTGTCCTCCGCCTTCCGCATTCAGTCTACCCCAGCCACCTTCTTTAGGTCGTGCGACCGCGAACCGCGACCTAGGCGAGACTTAGGGACCGCGTTTCGGCAAGCGTAGTGTGGGACGCCCCCCAGCTAGATGGAATCTTTGTAGTCGTAGCTATTGTTACAGTCAGCGGCACGTAACTTGGTAAGGTTTTGCCGTAGTGGGAATAAGTTTGCGCATGTACACTTAGTGCAACAACAAAAATATCACTTTGATTGCTTGTAATTATTCTACGATTATTTCCATAATTTATTTTAAACACGTCTGCTTAGAAGAAAGTTAAAGAAAGGAGAGGAAAAGGGGAGGACTCTTGCCAAGTTATGTGCCGGCTACTGTAAATACTATGTTTTTGTTATAAGTATTAGTCCACTGTTACCCCTTTGTATGTATGTATAATCCCTTAAATCAACCTTAAAAAACAACAAAGAGATTCTTCGCCAAAACACTACCCAAAAATATGCCTAACGAATTTTAATTACTCCAAACTAAACGACGAAAGTAATTAGGAAAATTACAGCACGTACGTAAGCTTATGGTCTTAAAAGTTATAATAGAAAGAGCACTTTGTCATGTCAAGCTTTTAGCAGCCTCTTTAATTTCTCTTTGTGCAGTAAATGAAGACATTAAATCGTTTACGTCAGGGCATAATGAGAGAAAGTAAATGAATCAGGACTACGTACCTACAATATGAGTTTAATGAATTGACGTAATATTACAAGGGCCTGGAGTGTTGTTTACATAATTATGTACCTTTTGAGCGTGTCTATATGACCTTCATACTTTAGATGAAAATTAAGACATGTGTCTTTATTATTGTGATAGAGCGCAGTATTCTAGACGTCAAATTAATAGACCATATTCAAAACACTACACTGCGCTAATCAACACAGATTACTGACGTTTCTCAAAAAGCCGCAAAGTTGAAGTGGGGTTGGGCTGGTCACGTCTGCTGCATGCTCAATGAGTTGTGGTCTAAAAGAACCTCTACGTGGAACCCTGAGACGGCTAAAAGTCGTCGCGGCACACCCCGTCGAAAATTTCAGGACGAGCTACGGACAAAACAAACGACCAGCGGTCCATATTTAAACTGGATCGCAAGCACTGGAAGTCATGGGCATGATACAGACAAGACACAGTCCAAGTTACTAGGTAATTAATACGATACCCCTTGGTAAGACTGGTTGTCAGACTTTCGGACTTTTGACGACCTGTAACGACTGTCAAAGATCCACGAATGACAGCCGGGATCAACAGCTTATCGTGCTTTCCGAGGCAAGCAGGGGTCTTGGTATTTAAGATGGTCACCTATCCACGGATCAACCGCAGCAAGCGACCTGATCAATCGCCCCATGCGGCTGTTATTACTTATTTATAAGCCTCTCCAGCATCATCCAGCAAGCACCCACCCTTTAAATAAAGGATGTTATTAATATCAGTATTATTAATATCAGTACCTACTACCATTTTCCGAAGACTACGCTTCACCCATTATGTAGTAAGTCTGCAATAGAGGGGCGTTTCTCGGAGCTGCGTGCTAAAGATACCGCCTGATATTGCTATACTGCATGTCGATTCTGTAAAAATCTCACCGTGAAAACTTGCGTGGAGTGAGCTGTCAGTGTCATCCCACTGATGAAGGGATTGACTAAGCAAACATTTGCAATCACAATCGAGATTTTAATAATATTTTTTATGCTAATTATATTGATCATTTTATATTATTTCAAAGCTAGTATTTTATATTAGTTGTCAACACATTACTAGTTTGTGGGGTCAAAATAAAATAAAATATAATCAATATAAAATAGCAAAATAGTCAGAATATCAATTTTCTTTTTTTTTCCTAGACTGGTCCTTATATAAGGACTAGTCTTTTTTCCTAGATTGAAACACCACAGAATAGTAATGTTTTGACAACTAAAATACTAGCTTTGAAATTGTATAAAATGATCAATATAATTAGCATAAAAAATATTACTAAAATCTCGATTATGATTGTTCATGTTGGCTTAGTCATTCCCCTAATATCAGGTGGGATGACACTGACAGCTCACTCCACGCTCACTTCACATAAGTTTTCACTGTGAGATGGTTACAGAATAGCACTGCAGGCACTGAATAATGGTAAGTAGTGCCGCAACTCGGTACGGTGCTGTGCGAAAAGGCCATAACATTATATGAAGCCTATACAGGACACACAATAGTCGATTTGGGCCACACTTGAGCGACCAATACGATTAGCAGAGTCGCTAAAACTGTATTCTGGTGCAAACTGGAGGACACTTATGTTTAGATATACAGTGTAGGCAAAGTTGATGGAAATCAAATACAGCTTGCGTAAGTTTAAACCTAATGAACATAGTAGATCTAAGAAGCAAAACAGGGTGTGTGCTTATGACCAAACTATAGAAGCAAAAACTTACGACTAGAGTCGAGTATACGTGGTTCAGCGCCACCAACTGAGTGGAGCCGAAGATACCCGATTCAGAGTCACCGACCCGAGTGTGGCGGTTCAGTTTCGCTCACTGTTCAGAAAGAGCACAAAGTGAGTCTTTAGAAGTCACTTCTCCAAAGAGACTTTAATGTATTTTCCCCTACTTAAAACTGTGCCATTATACATCACAATTACTACCAACTTTTATCATAAAAACTTTTAGCTCTGATCCACTTAAGTAATTACCTAGAGGTGAGCGAGTCAACATTGACGAAAGTTAAAGCAAACTGTTGACGATCGTAATCGTAGAGAACTGCCGGTCGAGTCTGTAAAAATCTCACCGTGAAATCATAAGTGAAGTGAGCACTTAATAGTGTTAATCCCTAGCGAATGACAGCTCACTTCACGCTTACTTCATCCAAGCTTTTGCGGTGAGATGGTTGCAGAATCGCGCGGCTGTGGTGGTCCAGTGGTCTCGGTCTAGAAATACGTGTGTGATAGGTCATGAGTTCGAACCCAGGCATGCTTTACTTTGCGTAATCTATTTCATCACCACTGTTCTCAAAAACGGTGACGGAAAACATCGTGAGGAAACCGACATGTCCCAGAACCAACATTTTTAAGACATGTGATATCCACCAACCTGCATTGGACTCGCGTGGTAGATTACGGCCCACTCCCAAATACCAAGAGGAGGCTTGTGTCGCAGCATTGGGAACATTAAAGGCTAATTTTGTGTTGACGATCGTGTAATAGCATTGAGGATAATTGCTTTCGAAGAAAAAATATACATACCATAGTGGTTAATGAAACTCGGACATAACGTCCAGTACGACTGTAAACGCATGGTTCTTGTAATGAAATTCCCAACAGCGTTTATGAATCGGAAACCAAAGTTCAGTTTGAAATAAGGCAACGTTAGCACTGTTTATATTTCGACGCACGGTCGTGCTTTGCTGGTTGAATATCAATTTTGTGGTCAGTATTAGTCTGTGCGATACGGAGAAATTCGGACATCGCTAGTAAGTTTAAATATTAACGTATGAATTTTGAGTTTACCTGCGCTTTGGGTATTTAATGGAAATCTCTTGTCATGGTTGTCTGTGTGTATTTTGGTGCATTTGCCTCCTGAAAAGGCTTATAATTATTAATTTGTTATTAAATCTCATGTTAGCCAACCAATAATAAAATGACGTCATTGTGACAGCCAATTTACTGATCAGAGAGTTGAGCAAGCTGAACAGACAGTATTCGATATGATTACCATAGTTTGTCAGTTTACTCACTTGCACGTTCAGGAATGCCTGAATCTACTGAATGTCGATTCTGTAAAAAACTCACCATATAAACATGCGTGAAGTGAGCTGTCAGTGTCATCCTACTCATATCCCACAATCATAATCGAGATTTTAATAATATTTTATATGCCAATTCTATTAAACGTTTTATATAATTTTAAAACTAATATTTTAGTTGTCAAAATATTACTATTTTGTGGCGTTTTAAATTAAAATAGCAAAACAAAAACTTGGTTAGAATGTCAATGTTGTTTTATTTTTTTTGTCTTTATTTATAGACTAGTCTAGGAAAAAAAAAACAACATTGATATTCTGACTAAGTTTCTGTTTTGCTGTTTTATTTTAAAATCCCACAAAATAGTAATGTTTGGACAGCTAAAATACTAGCTTTAAGATTATATAAAATGATCAACATAATTAGCATAAAAAATAATATTAAAATCTCGATTATGACTGTAAATGTAGTAGTCTCGAATGTGACAGTAAAGTTTTCACTGTGAGATGGTTACAGAATCGCACTGCTGTGTTTGAAAACAGAATATGTCTGAATATATTTCATAAACATTTTATGAGATATATCACAACATTTTATGACATATTGAGTTAGACTTACTTATAACTTAACCATGTGATCACCTTATGATTAGGGGTCGTGAGGTATTCACACAGTGAAGTGGTAAGTCTGACTCAATATGTCTGGATATATCTCATAAAAGTTATGAACTAATATTTCTTTGAGCACAATAAGAGCATTTCGACTCACTTAAAATAACACATCAAGAATTAGAAGGTCATACAATAGTAGTGGTAGTTCAATCAAGTTTCATCTTCTTAAGTATTTCGATTAGTTACAAAAAGTTTTTTTAACCCTATTTGACAGTTTATTGTCAACCAATTATGAGATGTACGAGTAGCTACCATCTTGTGTCAAACGGTCTTTATCCGTTATTGTCACTTCGTTTATTTTTAGTAATATTATGTATTTATAAATGGCGCTGATGCTTGTTTGGCAGACGTTACAACAAAAAGAGTTTTAGCCCTAATTGACAGCTTATTGTAAACCAATAATGAGATATACTGTCCGTTCACATTTATTTTACCTCGGAGAGCAGCAACCCCAGATCAACTTTATTTGAATGACAATAAAGATCACTCTGATTTGGACAGTGATGCAAAATCAGATGTAAAATATCTGTGAAAGGGCTGTAGACGTTATCTCAGCCATGTTTTAGCTACCATCTCCTGCCAAACCCTTACCAGCACCTGCTTAACCCACATGAGAGTCGTATACACACAGTAATCAGAGATTTAATATTCCTCCAACACTTTTTTCCCTACCCCGCGGAAAGTTTGTCATTTCACACAAGTTGCGAGAGTCAACTAGGAGAATGGCCCATTATGGTGTCCATTGCGAGGCTAGCGACCTATTACGGCCTGTTCAATTCTGCTATTGCAATTCCTAACCTCAAATGTTACGGCTTTCCAGAGTTTATATCGGTCAAGTGGTTTTAACTTTCGTAGATATAACTGAAGATAGTTAGTTTAGAGGATCGAAGTAAGTTTAGAGGGATCTAATTAGAGATTTCTAAGTTACCTAACCACCGATGTCCTTCGAATCCGATGGAAGTGATTAACAGAGGACTGGTCGACGTGGCGACGCTTGAGGGAGGCTTATGTCCAGCAGTGGACGTCTTTTGGCTGAAATGATGACGATGGTATCTATATGATGTGGCTTTTTTAAGCTATTGCATAGCTTTTATCTCGGGCTTTGAGCGCGGCGACCGAATCAAGAAATTCCGTAACGTAAAAAAACCTAACACTCCCCACTCCGACCGGCACAACGGTGCGGCGTTGAAAGCCGTGCATCGTCTAACGTCGTTTCAGTTCGGCAAACTTCGGCACGGAGTTTGTGTGCGTGCGACTGGACGAATGCGTGTAGACATAGTTTAAACAATATTAACTTCTCATTTATTCGATAAAAGAAAAAAAAAATGTTTTCTTATCGCTCACCACGCTCAAAAATATTGCATAAATATTATAAGTGCATAAGCTATGCAATAGCTTTACCGCGGCAGGCCCCGAGTGCCACACGTATTTTTTTTTGTAGTTCTTTCCCAGGCAATGGACTGCATTTGGTTAAACAGAATTATTATACAGGCGCAAGTACAAAGACGCGCAAACTGTAACTTTTTCTTCGATTATTAAACAAAAAAATTGCTGTTCCATACATTTTTACCGCATAGGTTTTGAATTTTATTATGAAAGAGCAGATTTTTTTAAATTCTAGAATATTGTACCTACTAAATCCATGGTAACTGGTTACGTCTCAATATCCCTGCTACTGTATTATTATTTTCTGAATGATGTAGGACCTAACTTTAAAAAAAAAAATCTCATTGGGTTTTTCTGCTTCTTAGAGTAATATCAAACATCAGGACTATATTTTTATCACTCTAAATAGCTGAGAAAACCTTTATAAACAATGTTGGTCTTGTTTTACGTAGCAAAATCAGCCAATAATTTTCCAACTGTTGGGACTTATGCCTCCTCTCTGTGAGAGGGGATGACCGTTATCCACCACACTGTCATCCGTCAGTCAGGATGACACCTTAAAATTCTCCGTTTTTTTTCAATTTTAATATATTTATTTTGGAAAATTCATTGTGTTTCAAAAATTCGCAAAGAATGTGCGTAATATGGAAGGAGTGATGGGGCTATGGAGAAATTTCTTGAGGATGCGTGAGCATGCGTGATCCATCGCCGCCCGTTCGATGTCCACCGCGCACAGGATGGATGGAAACCAGCACATGAAGCGTTTTTTGCTCCGTTGGTGTAATTGCTGAATAGCGTTCCAGTGTGAGGATAAATAAATAAATAAAAGCCTAGTGCACGTTGGTTGTCAGTTTGTCACATGTCTCGAATTTTTGGTACTAAGACATGCCAGTTTCCTTGCGATGTTATCCATCACCGTTTTAAGAGTAGTGGTGATGAAATAATTTACACAAAGTAAAGCATCTGCCAGGGTTCGAACCTAAGACCTACGACTAGAAGTCGCAGCCGTTCCCACAGGACCACCAATCCACCACTGCTCTACTCTGTTTTACGTACTATCAATTTAAACACTATTTGGGTACGTACCAAGTGTTGCGAGAGGATTTCTCGTGAAAATATTACAAAGAGGCATAGGTAGATAAGTAATTACTTGCTCAAAAAAAATTTTGAAAACATTAACACACCCCAATTCGCTAATATCCTCACGGAGTCTAAGAGCTAAACTGTATGAAATCACTTCCAGAGCATAATCTCTTCAGCTGCAGTAGTTAAATTGCACAAAGACTAGAAATGAATGCCCGTCCTGACTTATCCACGACTTTAACTTGTAAGACTTAATACCTTGATTTTTTCCTGTCCCTCTCTGGATAGTTAAATAAGTTTACTCGGATATCTGATCAGTCTTTGTTTCAGTACAATATTTTGTTGAGACTGTTGACTTGCAGTTAGATTAAAGGCAGTGAATACAATACCCATCACGACATCTACGCATTCTAGACATCAAACTTAAGTAACTTTGTGCAAAAATAATTGCTAGGAAATGACTTTTATTTTTGGGTTGCTAACTCTGCTGTTTGCTGAGGGGCCCGTGGCTAAATAATAACAGCCGCACAGGTCGATCGATCAGGTTAAGTTACGCTTGCTGCGGTTGGTCTGTGGATGGGTGACCATCTTTACATACCGAGACCCCTCCGTGCCTCGGAAAGCACGTTAAGCCGTTGGTCCCGGCTGTCATTCGTAGATCTTTGACAGTCGTTACGGGTAGAGTCAGAAGCCCAAAAGTCTGACAACCAGTCTTACCAAGGGGTATCGTATTACCCAGTAACTGGGTTTTGGAGGTCAGATAGGCAGTCGCTCGATGCAAAAGACAAAAAAAGACTGGAGGCCGACCCAACATAGTTGGGAAAAGGCTAGGCAGATGGTGAACTCTGCTGTTTGCTGTAGTACCATGTAACGCACGCAAAACACTGTTTAATGGGTTCATTCAACGGTACAGGGATCGTGGGATTATTTAAAGTTAACCCGGCGTAAAGGTAAAATTTTGTAGCACGGAGCATAAGGTGGGTGAGACAAACCCATATAATAAATATGTAAGATATTTTAACGGTTTAATATTGATTTTAAATTCTTTTCTTAAATTATTGTCATTATAATAGATAGGAAACTGAAACAGAGGATAAAATTTAAAATATATATGTATGTATGAAAAAAATATGTATATGTCACAAAATATCGAGCTATTTATTAGGGTCTGGGTGTATTATACCCAACCTTACGCTCGCCGGGTTAAGTTATAATATTTAAAACTTGTTTTCGTAAAAAAGGTCAAAAAATGTTGGCACTTTGGCCTTCAATATCGGGTCTTACTTTAAGACTGCCACGACACCTAACTAAGTAGAAAGCTTCAGAAGCGAATATCCATAGTAGACATACTTGGGATTATACATAGTATACATTATACATTGTGTATAGATTATACATTGTTGACATATTTGGGATTATACCAGTAAACATTGATAGAGGATGGACGACCTTAAGGTCCTAGCCAGAACAATCTGAGAAGACAGAGTGTTGTGGCGCAGCCTGAGAGACGCAGTTGTCCAGCAGTGGACTGCGATAGGCTGAGTTGACTGATTGATTGAAACATTAAAACCTCGATAAAAAGAAAATTATTTTGGTTCTCACTGATGAGACTCGAAAATATTTTTTTAATTATACAAAAACACCTAATGTTGAAAAAGTCAAAACATTGTAAAAAGTAATCAATTGAATAAGATTACAAAATAAATCCTATACAATAATCCTAAAAAACAATTATGTATGTACAGACGCCAGCACATCAAGCTACCCGAAAATGTCAGATTTTCCCAATGAATTTTGAACCTTATGCTTTAGCGATAAAGTTGAAAATCTATTAAAGAAATCTGACAGATTGTAGAAGCTTGATGTGCTGGCGTCTGTACTTACAGATAAGGGAGTTCCTCTTTAAATGATGTCGAACGCTATCGAAAAGATTTGAACACAAAATCGTTGGCGAAAACAGCACATACAGAGTTCCATACATACCTACATATACCTATTTTATGGGGTGTGTAATGTATGATATAATAACAAATGCTCTAATTTCACTTGAAATAACGTTCATATAATATAATTTTCATATGCTATAAAATCATATAACCTAATTTCATATGACCTAATGTTTCATATGATATAATTTTCATTTAATATAAAACATTTAGTATAACGTTAATTTTATATAATTTTCAATATGTACCTATAATATTCTTTTTATATATCAAAATTAGGTCAAAAGAACATTTGACCTAATGTTCTTTTGACCTAATTTTCATGTTTAATGGTCACAGTTCTAACCTAACTCAAATGGCACCTAACCAAATCTTAAAATATTCAATACATGGTCGAGGGTGGGCCCCTTCTAACCTAACCTGTCCGAGTCGGGGTGCCCTAAAGTCCAGATTGCATCCAATTTCTACTGGTTACAATAGTTGAGGGTGGTAGGTGTATAGGGTATAAAGCGAAGAAAAAAAAAACATACTACATGAATATTATGTCAAATGTGCATTATAGGAAATGTTTATTATATCATAAGAAATTAGATAAAATGAAATTATATCAACAATTCATTATCTCAACTGATCGTTATATTAAACAAAAGTATATTAACTGAAATTAGGTCAAGTGAACGTTAGATTTTTTGTTATCATATCAACCGTTACACACCCTATTTTATGTAGGTAATACCAAGCGCATCTTAGCTGAGCAAGCAAATTTTTCCATTCAGTAAAAGATATGAAAGTTCAAACCGGCCTTATAATGTCCCACTTAAGTTTAAGTTTTTGGGTCAAACCACTTAATACATTGGGACCGTTAATACATCGCTTTCACGATACTGGGATCTTTAGTATAGTTTGATAAATCTTGTGACGGTAATTTGAATAATAATGTTAGATCAGGGCCTTATTTGACATAACTGTCAATATGTAATACTCGTATTTGTCAGAATTGACAAATTGACACATTATCACGAAATCGTTCTGCTTAATATATCAGAAAAAGAGGGGCTCGTGGCTAAGTAAAAACAGCCGCAAGGGTCGATCGATCAGGTTAAGCTACACTTGCCGCGGTTGATCCGTGGATGGGTGACCATCAAGACGCCTCTGTGCCTCGGAAAGCACGTTAAGCCGTTGGTCCCGGCTGTCGTTCGTGAATCCTTGACAGTCGTTACGGGTCGTTAGAAGCCCGAAAATCTGACAAGCAGTCTTACCAAGGGGTATCGTATTACCCAGTAACTGGGTTGTGAAGGTCAGATAGGCCGGTCAATTCTGTAAAAATCTCACCGTGAAATCATAAGTGAAGTGAGCACTTAATAGTGTTAATCCCTAGCGAATGACAGCTCACGCCACGCTCACTTCACCCAAGCTTTCACGGTGAGATGGTTACAGAATCGCACGGAGGGAGTAGCTCCGTGTAAAATACGAGTATTCAGCTGCATCCAATTACACTGGAAGCCCCAACCTACATGGGACCCCAACATAGTCGAGAAAAGGCTAGGCAGATGATGAGATCAGAAAAAGTATGAAATAAACTTGTAAAACTGTTGGATTGTGAGTTTGTCTCCTGTCACTTGTTTCTTTTAATAAATAGGAAGTTACTTTTATGTTATAACTAGGTGACACACGTCGTCCTGTCCAATTAATAGTTCATACAAAAATACCGTAAAAAAAGGACTTTAAGTTTTTCCCTATTTTCCGGGAAACTTTTCAAATCGTTCTTTCCTTAAAAGCCTAATTCAGACTACTATAAACATTAACAAAACAAAACGAAATCAGTCCAGCCTTATCGAGTGATACACTTACAAACGAACAAAATTTTATTTTTATTTAAACGAACTTCGTACCACTTCAGAATCAATAAAATACAAAATGTATGAGAAAATGAATTATCTTCATTATTATTTTTTTAGTTATTTTTTCCCATGTGTTAATAGTTATTCTGCTATTCGGGATGGAGATAAGTCCAGCTAATCAAAGATTGTAAAACTGCCTCCAGCCATTCTTGAGTTATACATTGTGTAACTAATTCGACTTTGTTTTATAATTATATAGAATAGAATAGAGTACACTTTATTATGTATACCATATAAATTACAGACATAAATATATAAATTTTACAAAGGGTGACACAATGGGCGGTCTTATCGCTAAGAGCGATCTTTTAAAGACAACCTTTGGATGCATTGAAAAGGGAAGGAGAGACAAATACTGTAGGTAGTCTGTGGTGTACCATTTATACGATACAATGAATACATACATAAAGTATATTATACTAATCTAAATAAATATATACATATTATAACAATAGACATGAAACAGGAGTAAAGAAGAAGACAAGAAGGCAGGATAAGATGACATATAACATACCATCACAAATGTAGTGCTTGAATGTATAGGCAAATTATCTTGAAAAGTACACCCACATTCACCAATTGTGTTAAATGCACAAAACCCGTGAAATAAGGGCCGGCCATGCTAGCCATTATCAGGGAACAAATGCATAAAGTGGTGTGCTGAGGAGATTAGGAAATCTTCGCTGCACACCACATCTCATAAAACAATGATTATGATGATGTCTCTGCATCAGCCTAAGGTTGACTGCTAGAAAATGCCTCAGGAATTAAGTCCGCCTTTGTATAGCATTTTTTTACTTGTGCATAAAGTTTTAATAAATAAATAAAACTTAGCCTGACCCGAGAATTAACCCCAGGATCCCAAGCAGACACAAAGCTAAACCCACGAGGCATTAAAAATATACACTCCGCGACAAAAGTATAACCCACCCCCTTAATTTTGTAATAGCCGATATACAACTATATTTACATTGATAAATTATTATAGCACTGACATCGTTTATCAGTTTATAGTATAATAGTATATGTATAGTTACGTTCCAACTTGTTTTGTTATGTAGCGACGAAATTGTTTGTTTGACAGTGCGACAAAAGTATAGCCCATGACTCACATTAGATCAAGCAGCTCCGTGAGTCAGACATGTCCGTTGATTTTTAATTTTGCGCCGTGTTTCTTGTAAATTATTACGTATTAGAAAATTATTTTAATCGATATTTGTTTGTTTTTAATATAAAATGCCGCGTGGAAAACATTTAAACGAAAGTAAAATGAATTTAATTAAGAAATCGTATTCTGAAAATTGGGCTACGGCTAGAATTGCAAAATTTATCAATAGAAGTAATCATATTGTGCGAAATGTTTTAAACGATCCCAAAAATTATGGCAAAAGAAAGAGGACTGGTCGACCAAGAGCAACAACACCACGTGAAAGAAGATCAATTCTGCGAGTAGCATCCAATTCTGCTCTTACAGCAAGACAAATTGCAGTGGAGGCTAGTGTTAATACTAATTTAAGAAATGTTTAACGTACAATTCATCAGTGCCGATACCTAAAACGTAAGAAGCTACAAAGAAAACCGCTTTTATCTAATAAACATAAGTTGGATAGATTACAATTTGCTAAAGATCATGTTCAATGGAAGAAAAAATGGAGAAAAGTTACTTTCACGGATGAAAAGAAGTTTAATTTAGATGGAACAGGTGGTTTTCGTTACTATTTTCATGATTTAAGAAAAGAAAAATGTGTATTGAGTCAACGACAAGCTGGGGGTAGAGGTGTAATGATATGGTCTACAATTACATACTTAGGAAAAATGGATATTAAGTTCTGTACTGGAATAATGAATAGTAAACATTGCGTATACTTAATAAATGAACAAATTACTTCTCGTGCAACCCGTATTGATGGTCTTGGCTCTGTATTTTAGCAAGATAATGCCGGTATTTACCGTGCACAAATAGTTAAAAATTATTTTAGTTAAAAAAATATTCAAGTTCTCGAATGGCCAGCCTGTTCTCCTGATTTGAATATAATTGAAAATTGTTGGGGAAATTTATCAAGAGCTGTCTATCGAGGATCAAGGCAATTTACCACAATTGAAGACTTGAAGAAGACAATAATTGACGAATGGCAAAATATAAATCAAGCCGAAATTAAAAAGTTATATGATAGTTTACCAGATCGAATGATTGAAGTTATAAGTAAAAGTGGGGGATCTACTAAATATTGAATGAAATGAATAATTGCTACTCTTTATATTTCTCGCGAGTTTTATTTATATTTGATATACCTGGGTTATACTTTTGTCGCACCGTAAAACTCAATATCATCTATATTTGGTTGAGAATGTATTTAATAAATAATAAATCTATTGCAAAATGTAGTTACCAATACCTACATTCTGTGTATTACTAATGCATCAATATTACTGTAATTTTATATTCGATATTACAATTTTGTGGGGGTGGGTTATACTTTTGTCGCGGAGTGTAAATGACGTTCAATGTTTTGACTATCGTTCGTTTTTCAATCCCAGAGACTAACCTGACATTAAAGTCTTTTGTGTTTGCATTTTTTTAGTACAGAAGTTTGACATTACACTTGTCAGATTAGTCTTTGGGATTAAAAAACGAAGTTTAGAATACGATATAAACCTAATTATGAAATTGATTTGATATTATTTTACATCGGTGTTTACGTTATTGAAAAATACAATGTTTATCATATTAATTTTATCTAAGATAAACATAATGTTAATTTAGGTCATCTTTCTTTTAATTTCCATTGACACACTGATAAATCTTGTTTTTGATTTTAGAAATGAGTTTTTTTTTTCTTTGTTTTTGAAATGAGGTCTTTGGAAAAACAACGCGATCGTTAATGGTAAGTATAATCTTACTCAAATACCTAGTTTACGAATTGATAGTTTGAAGTTGACGACCAGACAAACTCTAGCATGATTTAAGGTGATTTCTTTTAATATAAACTACAAAACATGCAACTTTTTTTTTAAATATTAATTTCGTGAGCTTTCACCTTAGGTAACGCTAGAGTTTGACAAGTTCTCAAATCAGAAATCGGGTGTCAGTATCCAAAACCAATTTAATCTTTATTTTTTAAAACCTTATTACAATTGTTGTAGTTTCCGACTGTAAATCGAAACACATTAGAACATGAAAGACAAAAGATACATTTTATTAGTTAACAAGATTTTCTGAACTCTGGACTTTATTTAATAAATGTAATTAATCTAGTAGTGGTTAGCTGGATTTCCGTACAAAAATATGCTCACACCACGCGGCGCCCCCGCGCCACCCGCGCCTCCGCCCCCCTGTGCGCCCGCGCCTAGTGCGCATATGATTGCGTACTTAGTGTCGCTCGGTGTCCAACTTGTAACCTTTTTTAAATATTTTTGGGACAAAATATAACACGGTGTAAAAATTATTGGAATCGATTCAGTTACTTATTCTGAACAAACTATATTTACGTTTACAATATACAACGTGTAATGTTAAATGCGCAAAACCTCACACACCCCAACTGATTTTTAAGTCAATTGACATATTTCAGAGAGAAAATAAGTCATTAAAAAAATTGAAAAGGTTTTATGTGCTGTTTTAGTTTTACTGGCCATTCTGATCGTTTCTTGCGTCTGCAACGATGCTTTATCGAGGGAGGAGTCGTCACTGGGCTGCTGCGCTGCGCTGATATTGGCTTGCTTGACCTATTAATAAATAGACACGGCAATTTTTTTAATGAAGATTTTTTGAAAAATGTGACCTATATTAAAAAGTGGTTCAATTAATTCTGCTCGTTATTCTGATCAAACTATTTTCAGGTTTTGCGCATTTAACGTTACACGTTGTATATACTAAAAATAATGTTGTATTTTATTATCATGTGTGTTCCCGAAGGGTTAGGCAAGGGTGTACATGTAGAACACCCACAGTAAGACAAGCGTACCCATAGTTATGTTTAAGTCCCATGTAATGGGGGCATACAAATCCAGGCTCTGGCTATTACTGAGAAATTCCTCACAGAAAACTCAACAATACATTGTCCAACCTGGGAGTTGAACCCAGGTCCAGGCGCTCTTTATTACACTTGATTATTTTACAATAAGCCGCGAATGGCTTTAAAATCGTTCAGTTATTTTTCTGTTTTACCGATGATCATTTAGGTATTGGTAACAAACTGTAATTTTTCTCCATCTTATTTCTAAAAGCCGTTTTGGGTGTCTATGTAAAAATAAATAACTTTATTATGTTTGTTCGTTCAAGGACTAATAACGCTGGTCTTGATTTTATTTCGGGCAGGTCGACTTATTAGAAGCATTTTCTTTTTTTTTTTCAAATGAATTTACGTAAGGAGTTTTTTTTTTTATTGAGGAATAAAATTGCTAAAGTCTTTTTAAGCTTGATTTTGAAGGTCAAAATGTGTCAGTATGATTTTTTTCCCCATGAAAACATCATTATTAGAACAGTAGCTAATCGATTCAAAGCAAAAGCATTGTTTCATTCAGCCAATTTGGCCACAAAAAAACCAAATCCGCAATTACTAAATTCCTAAAACAGGAAGTATCAACCAACCAGCTAACCAATGAAACTCCATAAAGGCCAGCTTTGTCGTAAAACAATCATAAAAGTCATTGTTAAAAAGATAAAAATCTCGTTTCGTTTTTCGAGTTTGTATACCCTGCCGTGTCGCATTCAACTCGTTTCCCAAAATTCAATTTTGGGAATTTGTTTCCTCCCGTCGAACGGTGTACGGAATACTGATGGGGCTTGAGACGTCCCGTAAAGAAGTGCTCCTGTTTGTTTTATTTTTTTTATTTTAACAACATAAAATATGTATTCCACTTGGCACACTTGACATATTAATGTATCATTTAGCTTTAGAGTTGTTTAGTGAAGTTGGGTTCGGAAACATAATTTGCATGCGTAATTTCATCTATTTTGTTTACGTGCATGAAATGCAGTCTTATTAACATTTCATGAAGAAAAACATGAGACCATGACCTCTGAGTTTGTTTGATTCAGTATTTCTTCTCCGGGATCAGTCAGTAGGAAATGCTGCCACCATATAGTTTTTATAATATTGACCAACCAAATCGGAGTCATTCGTTTGAATATTCGGGACGCCTGCGCCAGGATGCGCTCGACAGAGTCTAGCCTGAGTTCGTGGGAGTCGACGAGAGCGCTACAGAACGATGTGGATCTCTTGGAGATTGGACATCGTACGGACAACATGTGCTCAGAAACCGTCTCGCGTTCTGTATCGTTGAGTGGTGTACCAGTACATGATTCGCTAGTGTGATCAATTTGTTCGTAAAATTATAATCTGATTTGAACTGCAAACGGTTTTTCTATTGCACAATAACCAACACTACCCATAGTACACCCACAGTAGTTAAAATATGGCTGATGATAACTAGAGACACATACCTTCGCCGTCATACTTATACAGGATGACTGGTAATTAGTGACCGATACTCAAACACATGATTCTACTCATGACAACAAACAAGTTTTATAATGGGACAAAAAGTGAAATGACGAAAAAAAATCAGCTGTTCCCTACATTTTGACGACTCGTACGAACATAAATGTAGGGAACAGCTGATTTTTTTTTCGCCATTGCGGATTGGTCCGATAGTAAAAGTTGTTTGTAATGATGAGTAGAATCATGTGTTTAAGTATCGGTCACTAATTACCAGTCAGCCTATATATAGATAAACCATTTCACGCTATGCTGAATCACAGACCAAATTCCTGGTTAAAATACACGTTTTTAGTCAAAAACGTTCCACAAAGACACGTTGAAACTTCAAAAATGTATGGATTACTTAATTTTAAGCAACGCATTACTTAATTTTAAGCAACGTTTATAAATAAACCTTTTATGAAATAAGAAAAGCCAAGTTAAAAAAAAAAACATTGTAAGTTTTGTGGCCGATTCGCATAATTTATTTTATTTTATTTTACGGACCGTTATTGGTTAAGATTAAGACTTGTATCTTTACCAATAATGAAGCAAAAAGCTCATAGCTTTTCTTATTAGACCCTCCCAAATGGAAATATGTAGCTATCATATGTAAAATTAGCTTACGAAACTATTTATAGACTCAGTTTGGCAACAAAAAATGCGACCATTGGTAAGCAAAACGACTCATTTTTGTTTATAGGAACCCAGCATTAGACAGTTTCAGAAAATCGACACTGCTTAAGAAAAAAAACAAATGACAAATGATTAAAAAAAAAAACGTTCCAGTCTGGATAAAATTATAACTAACCCACGAGTAGCATATTATCTTACCAAGTTTAAAACTCCATCGTTGACCTGCAAAAAGAACAGATTATTTGAAAGTAAAATAAAGATTCAACTGTGGTGGATACTTATTCTTCCGGACTGCAGTGCGGTGAAACGTAGGCAAACTTTATACTTTATGTCCCTGATTTGATATGTTACCCAGTTTTGGAACAAATCTTTAGCTACATCTTATTTAGTGGTGTAAGCATTTTTAGTTTTAGTTTCGTTTTTCTTACAGAATATGGGTTAATACTTTGTATTTTTTGGAGTTTCAGTTGATTAATTTGTCTGACTTATGGGGTTAATCAACATCGTGCACTGATGCCAAATAAATTATTTATTTCTTCCATACCTACATATACAACAGTATACAGTTAAGTTCAAGTTCCATGTAATAGGGAGTGAACCTATTGCCACAAATCCAAACTCCAGGTTACTGAAACTCCTGATGGAAAAACCCAATAATATTTTAACCAACCTACGAATTGAACCCAAGACCTCATGATCCGTTGCGCCTGCGACCACTAGGCACTAGACTAGGTCTTCTTTCTTTAAATAATCATAATTAAACAATATTGAATGAAACTTTACTTTTCGAAAATCTATAATTATTTATCATTCATAATAATAATTTAATTTAGTAAAAATAGTGTTCATTCCGCTATTAATTCCGTGATAAAACCATTTACACATTTCATTTCATCAAAATGTATGGAACAGAATACGAGTTTATTATGTACACTATATAAATTACAGACATGAATATAGAAATTTTACAAAGGGCGACACAATGGGCGGTCTTATCGCTAAGAGCGATCTGTCAAAAAACCAAAATGCAGAACCAACGACACCGACTTCCAAAATTAAAATTATTTTTCACTTTGTAGTGTTTTTTTGGAAGTCGGTTGTTTTTTTTTATATAAAATTTTTTATTTTTCACTTTTTAGTTATATCTACCCCAATCAAATTCATATAAACACTACTTGCTATGTAAATATCAGTGACAGGAAGCTGCATCTGCGTTTATAGGGTACAGACGTGATGTTATGTTGTGCGATTGCGTAAACAATGCATACATATGCGATAGCAGCAATCGCGGTTGTTTTACTGGTATTAATTATTATTATAACCTTTGTAACCTTTGTAGTGAGTACAGGCGTGATATTATGTTGTGTGATGGTGTAAACAATGCTTAGATATGCTATAGCAACAATCGCGGTTAATCTGCTGTTATTTATTGAAGAGTTCCCCCGATTTCTACAAGATCCCATCATCAGATATTGAAATGGTGACAATGGGACCACACGGGAAGCACCAGCTTTCAAATAAAAAAAGAATCATGAAAATCGGTTCACCCAGTCGGTTATTATGAGGTAACAAACATAAAAAAAAAAAAAAAAAAATACAGTCGAATTGATAACCTCCTCCTTTTTTTGAAGTCGGTTAAAAAGGGCAAGAGAATGATGATAGGCGAACCGTGTACAGGGTTACAGGGACATCGACGACCTGTTATCATGGATTTAGTACCATGATTCTGAACTCCCCTGAGTTGAAAGTTTTCACGGGTCTCTCTCCTTAAACAGCATCATTATATTTTCTTTACTCCTGTGTCATGTCTATTGTTATATGTATATATTTACTTATATTAGTATAATATACTTTACGTATGTATTCATTGTATCGCGTAAATGGTACACCACAGACTGCCTAAGGTGTTTGTCTCTCCTTTCCTTTTAAATCCATCCAAAGGTTGTCTTTAAAAGATCGCTCTTAGCGATAAGACCGCCCATTGTGTCGCCCTTTGTAAAATTTCTATATTCATGTCTGTAATTTATATGGTGTACAGTAAACTTCAAAGAAACCGGACCCCCCTTTGATGATGATATCATACGTTTAAGTTTTTCGTAATGTAACGTAAATGGCGTGTTGGTCTAGTGGTTTGGACTGCGGCTTAGCAATTCGATGGTCACGAGTTCAAATCCGCGGATGAGATTTATTGTTTTCTTTTTTTTAGTTTCTTTAATAGTTGATTAGGTGATTTTCGTAACTTTATTTTAGAAAACATCCATATTTAAGAAAACAAATGTGAAGTATGGGGTTTGTAAGAAAAGCCAGGCATGTTGCATAAACAATATTCATTTATTTCATTAATTACATTTCTAGGAATCCACATATACAGTTATTACGAGTATACAGTTTTCTATCTGTGTCAAATTAGGGTTATTTACTTAAAATATTAACTAAATACCAAATATATACCCTGGGTGAGGTGTAGAACGTTTAACATTAGATAACGGTTCGTTTATAGATATTTCTAGTAACATAACTACAATATTTATTTATTCAAACTTGTAAAAACATTATTTTTTTATACTCTGTATGATCTTATGGAGAAAAAAGCCTGGTTAAAAAATGAAATGTTGTCATTTGTGCCTGTGAATTACAGAGGAAGAACCAACATGCTAAACTATAACAGTATAGCAATATACATATTTCTCTTTTATCACAATTTCTGATAACCCTTTTAACACAGCATTAGAAAAGTATGTGAGGTCAGATGGTGCATCGTTAACACATTACAAGACTACTTGTAAACAAGAGTAACTGGATTCATAATAATAAAGGTTGTTTATTTTTGATTAACTATGAGATAATGATCCCACAAATATTGGGAATTATTAACACTTGCTCAAACGTTCCAATGCAATTTTATCAGATAAGTTACACAATCAATCTGCCGAGTAAATTGTCTATTAATAACGCAAACGATGGCAGTCACTGTCTATCACTTCTTGAAGACTTTTCATGCCCAAAACCATATTGAAGCTTGCAGCACTATTTCGAATTAGTTCCCAGGTTTTATGTGTCCCAAGGTGTCGCTCCGATTCATTAGTGTAAGCAGTTGGGTGAGATCGCATTTCACATCACCCGTCGCTTGATACCTTTGTATCCATCTACGAACTATTTTTCTCTGTAATGAAAACAATAATATTAGAAATACATAAAAAATCCACCTTGTAAGTAATAATGCAACATGGTTGTAAAAATAAATATATGTGTATAACGTAAATCTTACCGTTAAGCCCACATTTCTCGTGCTATTTTCTTTATGCTTTGTTCCTGTTCCCAGAGAACAACAATTATTTTAGCCTTCAAAAAGTTGTTAATCGCACCATACTATCGGTTAATAGAATCAACTGTTCAAAAACTTCGTAAATTGGATAATTTTACGACGAAAACATTACACACAAGCTGATCGGAACGAAAACGAAACGATTTGAAAAAGAATTATACCCTCAATCACATTTAGTAAATAGTGCGAAGAAGTATTCTAAATTCAACCTTAACTCACAGTTCATACAGCAGTTAAGTTTCTGAAGTAAAATGACGGTAGTGCAACAATCGGAATCAAGCACAATCTATTCAACCCAACAAGAAATCTATGCTAATTTCAACCTTATCTTTTAGTTAATTGAAGAGTTACGTATTGCATTTTGTAAAACAAGGTTGTGGACGGTAGGTGTATCTCACGTGGTGGAAGTTGAAATTTAAACCTTAATGTCTAGAAGATTAGACCGTTATCAAACTTGTTCGATAAAAGGAGTAATGCTATTCGAATTTTCGTTGAGATTACTAACTGAGCCAATAGCCTATTGGTATAAGACACGGTCTTAATGATCGTCTGGCGCCTGGTGATGTGGGTTCGTATCCTATACGGCGTAGTGTCTTTTTGTAAGTTATTCTTGGTATACTGTTCGGCCAGAAGCCGAAAAAAATACCACAATGCCTAATTATTAAAAACATACAAATAATATTTGAGTCGGATCGGTGGATGCTCGGGCAGAGATGGGTGCGGCGCGGGTGGCGGGGAGGGAGCTGCTCGGGGCCAGTCACGTGACGCACCCGCCGTCGCTTGAGCGATTATTCTTTAAGTCTTGGCGGGGTTCGTTTTCTCTGACGCGTACTGTACATAATAAACTCGTATTCTGTTCCATACATTTTGATGAAATGAAATGTGTAAATGGTTTTAACACGGAATTAATAGCGGAATGAACACTATTTTTACTAAATGAAATTATTATTATGAATGATAAATAATTATAGATTTTCGAAAAGTAAAGTTTCATTCAATATTGTTTAATTATGATTATTTAAAGAAAGAAGACCTAGTCTAGTGCCTAGTGGTCGCAGGCGCAACGGATCATGAGGTCTTGGGTTCAATTCGTAGGTTGGTTAAAATATTATTGGGTTTTTCCATCAGGAGTTTCAGCAACCTGGAGTTTGGATTTGTGGCAATAGGTTCACTCCCTATTACATGGAACTTGAACTTAACTGTATACTGTTGTATATGTAGGTATGGAAGAAATAAATAATTTATTTGGCATCAGTGCACGATGTTGATTAACCCCATAAGTCATACAAATTAATCAACTGAAACTCCAAAAAATACAAAGTATTAACCCATATTCTGTAAGAAAAACGAAACTAAAACTAAAAATGCTTACACCACTAAATAAGATGTAGCTAAAGATTTGTTCCAAAACTGGGTAACATATCAAATCAGGGACATAAAGTATAAAGTTTGCCTACGTTTCACCGCACTGCAGTCCGGAAGAATAAGTATCCACCACAGTTGAATCTTTATTTTACTTTCAAATAATCTGTTCTTTTTGCAGGTCAACGATGGAGTTTTAAACTTGGTAAGATAATATGCTACTCGTGGGTTAGTTATAATTTTATCCAGACTGGAACGTTTTTTTTTTTAATCATTTGTCATTTGTTTTTTTTCTTAAGCAGTGTCGATTTTCTGAAACTGTCTAATGCTGGGTTCCTATAAACAAAAATGCGATTGCTGCTATCGCATATGTATGCATTGTTTACGCAATCGCACAACATAACATCACGTCTGTACCCTATAAACGCAGATGCAGCTTCCTGTCACTGATATTTACATAGCAAGTAGTGTTTATATGAATTTGATTGGGGTAGATATAACTAAAAAGTGAAAAATAAAAAAATTTATATAAAAAAAAACAACCGACTTCCAAAAAAACACTACAAAGTGAAAAATAATTTTAATTTTGGAAGTCGGTGTCAAAAAACCAAAATGCAGAACCAACGACACCGACTTCCGAAAAAAATTTTATATAAAAAAAACAACCGACTTCCAAAAAAACACTACAAAGTGAAAAATAATTTTAATTTTGGAAGTCGGTGTCAAAAAACCAAAATGCAGAACCAACGACACCGACTTCCAAAATTAAAATTATTTTTCACTTTGTAGTGTTTTTTTGGAAGTCGGTTGTTTTTTTTTATATAAATTTTTTTTCCCAATTTATTTCGCTCGCGCTTTTATTCGGCTCGACGCAACTTGTCTTTTTCTTCCATACTTCATTGTAAGCTTATACCAACATAACTATATATTAACAATGGGGCTTGTGGCAAAGTAATAACAGCCACACGGGTCAATCGATAAGGTTGAGCTACGCTTGCCGTGGTTGGTCCGTGGATGGGTGACTACCATCTTCACATACCAAGACCCCTCCGTGCCTGTCATTCGTGGATCTTTGACAGTCGTTACGGGTCGTCAGAGGTCCAAAAGTCTGATAACCAGTCCTACCAAGGGGTATCGTATTACCCAGTACCTGGGTTGTGGAGGTCAGATAGGCAGTTGCTCCATGTAAAATACTGGTATTCAGCTGCATCCGGTTAGACTGGAAGCCGACCCCAACATAGTTGGGAAAAGGCGAGGCAGATGATGATCAACAATACCATTACACAGTATCGTAGTCACCTAAAACAAAGCTATCACGAAATATAATTTCTCACCTCTAAAATCGAATTAACGCGAACCCGCAAACACCTAATATCACAGTATTTATTTAATCGCCCATAGCTAATGTACTTCGGACAATTATACCCTCATTGGGCAAACTAATTACTGGATCTACCTGGCTTGTGCCTAATGACAAGTAATATGCGGTGCATTATCGCAGTGCGACGCAATATTATAGAGTTATCCTCAGCTTTGCGAGTAATGGACGACCGGTTCTCACCATCTGAGACCAGCGTTGCACTAAATTAATAGACTATTGTTAATCCCTCGGATCAGGATTGAAGCGTAAACACATTACATGTTAGTGTGTGCTCGATTTACACGGTTCCAGTGTTAGTGGAGTGTGTATCATGTCTTTTGTATATTACATAATCATTCTATAATTAACCCACTGCTGGGACATAGGCTTCCTCTCGGTGAGAGGGAGTGGGCCGAGCCAATGAAATAACATTGTAACTGAAACCCTTAATGACGACAGAGATATTGAGAGGGAGAGGAGAGCATTGTCGGTGCGCGTTAACATGTTGGTCCATAGATTCGCAAGGTGTACAGCACAGGTTAAGGTGACTTTGTTCAGAGCATACTGTCAAAGCTTTTACACCAGCGCCCTTTGGACCAACTATACGCAGCGGGCCTACAATGCTCTTAGAGTGAAGTACAACAACGCCTTTAGGATTCTGGTGCGGCTGCCTCGGTTTTGTAGCGCCTCGGGCATGTTTGCCGACGCGAGGGTGGATGACTTTTACGCTATAATGCGCAAAAAGTCAGCCTCACTAATTCGCCGAATTCGAGAAAGTGGCAACGGAATCCTAAGGATGATTGTAGAGAGACCTGAATCTGCAGTTGTAGGAAGGCTTATCAGGCTGCATGTTGGCTAAGATATTTTTCTGACTAACATAGTTTTAAGATATTGTTACTAACAAATTATGGACATTTTATTAGTCTGAATTAAACGTATTTTATTTTTATTTATTTTTTTATAATTCAACATTGACGAAAGATCAAGCAAACTGTTGCATAAGCACAATCAGTATGTTCCCACTGCTGGGACACAGATATTCTCTTGGTGAGAGGGAATGGGCCATGATCCACTACGCGGGCCCAGTGCGGGTTGGTACTCGTAGATGTCACTTGTCTTCGATTTTTTGTTTGCGGGACATGTTGGTTTCCTCACGATGTTTTGTTTCACCGTTTCAGATTGAGAATTCGGCTTTTACAAAAATGGTGATTCTTACCACGTTTGGGCAAGTTTTGGAAAACTATCTCGGCAGTTAATTTCATACAATGGCAGCTCGATTTTTTTATTAATCTGGGATATTGCCTTTTTTGAATAGTTTTTTTTTATCATTGTTCCTCTCAACCAAAGCACCTGCCATCTGATCTCTTCACCACCCATGGTAGACTGGTAGAGAATGCTTAAGTCTGCCATTGTACAGACGCCAGCACATCAAGCTACCCGAAACTGTCAAAATTCCCCAATCAACCTTGAACCTTATGCTTTAGCAATAAAGTTCAAAATCTATTAAAGAAATTTGACAGATTGTAGTAGCTTGATGTGCTGGCGTCTACACCTTATGTGCAAAAAGCTTAAATAAATAAATGGAACTATTATTTTGTAGTTAGGCTGATTACGGTCACATTTTTGTTTTATAAACACATACCTATAGATACTTTTTTCTACATGTCTAACAACAACGTAGAAAACGTTAGGTTAACATTAGTCAAGCCTGTTAATACGACTCAAGTAGGTACCTAGCTACTAAATTGTATAAAGCAAAGATAGACAGTACCTATACTCTTCTGAATAGTAAAGTCGTGAACATCGATTTAAATAACGTAGTTAGTTCCCCCTTTTGAGTATCTATGCAGATTGGATTTGTCAGTGTGTTCGGCAATTCAATCGTCTTAGCGACACGATTTGTATATTATATCTATTGATGTAAGTAATCGAGTTACGGGATTTGTAGCAGGAACTTTTGTTTTGATGTACAGCCAAAACCCGAGCGGCCAAATGAACCGAACGGGCCTATCGAAGATTAAGCTACGCTTGCCGCGGTCGGTTGGTGGATAGGTGACCATCCGTTACACCTCTCCCTTCGTGCCTCAGTAAGCACAATAAGCCTTTCGTCCCGGCTGACATTCGTAGACATTCATAGATTCCTTTGACAATCGCTACGAGTAGTCAGAAGCCTAGAAGTGTGACAACCAGTCTTACCTAGGGGTATCGTGTTACCCAGTAACTGGGTTGTGGAGGTAAAATAGGTAGACTCTCCATGAAAAATACTGGTACACAGCTGTATCTGTAGCTGGATAGACTGGAAGCCGACCCCAACATGGTTGGGAAAAGGCTAGGCATTGATATTGTACAAGCAAGTGTAGAAAATATACAATGATAGAAAAATAATTTAAAATACTGTAAGGAGTTTGTCTATATAATATGCACCTTATCCGTTCTCTTTTTTATGGTAAAATATTTTTTTTCTGTAAATTAAAATAATAAGTGAACAAAATAGAACAACTTATACCTAATTAATTAATAAATATAACTAAATTCAAAATCCTAATTTAACTAAAAGTATACACAAACTAAAATATAGCGTCGAAAAATTCCGTTCTCTTTAATTTGTTAGTTTTTACCTATCCTTGGTGAATGAACTCCGATCAGCATTTTAAATTTATTCAAATAAAATTTGAAGACCACTAACTCTATCTTGCTTTTCTATCAAAAACATTGTTTATTGTGATTCCCGCCCACCACAATTGAAATAAGTAAATGCATCAAAACTTCATAAATTAAATATGAAAATAATTTCTATATTTCGAAATTAATTGTTTATTGTTGTTGTATCAAAACACTAGACTGAGTTAATATTTCTAAAATCTGAATATTAACTACTTAGATTTGAATAAAGTAACAAATAAATTGAATTTGCTTTTAAATAAGTAGCCAATGGACCCAATCAGCTTGTATAATCCTTTTCAACCTCAAAGGATGTTTTTTTTTTTTAATAAGAACTACAGAGAAAAAATACATCATTATGTTGAGAAAATACAAAGGAGGATGGCCAAATCGTACCTGACGACGAAGTGATGGCGTCCCGATATGCCATATTAGGTATATAAAAAAATTGTTATTTTTAAGGTCTTAAAAAAACATAAAAAATAACAAAAAAGCCAGAAAAAAGTTTTTTTTTTTTTGTGAAAGTTATTTCTTTGGGAATTATTTAGAATAACTTGTTGAGAACACACCTACTGACGATTCATTTCACGTATGAAATAACTAAGTGCTCATACATACGAGCGACAATCGTCGACGACATCCGTTGAGACGCGTCTACTGCCGCCGTCGCAGTCGTAGTCATAAAAAATAATTATGTAGGTGCATAGTATCAGCATTTTGTTTCATTACGTACAATGGAACGTCATAAGTCAACGATGTGCGGCATTGATTGACATCCGGCGATCATTTGCATTGTGGTGAATTGTAATGTACTGTGCTATTATGGATTTCCTTCTGTTTTTTGTCAGTGAAATTTTGTGAGAGAAATCTATGCAATGTACAGACGCCAACACATCAAGCTACCCGAAACTGTCAGATTTGCCCAATCAACTTTGAACCTTATGATTTAGCGCTAAAGTTGAAAATCTATTAAAGAAATCTGACAGACTAGTAGCTTGATGTGCTGGTGTCTGTAAGATCGCTAAAACCTAGCATTAAAATCAACTTACTATTTTCTATTCTAACCTCTAAAGTATTTTTAACGATATTATAATATCTGGTCTATTCAGATATTATTATTAAATAGGATGGTGTTTACTACATGAAAACTAACCAATCTCACTATAATTTGTTTCTGTATATGAAAAACAAAAGTCAAGTCCAGCTACAATAGGAATTTGATCATTGTTCTTTTAATCGTATGCGTGATCACAGACAAAACCCTCAAAACAAAAGGGATCTAGAAACATAAATCGGACTATCATTTATAATTTTTTACGGATCTCTTAGCGCGTGGTCAAAATCGTAACTAACTCCGCTATCTTGTTTTTCAATACTATATCGTAAAAGAAACTTTACGGAACAATTTCACAATTTTTTACCAATAACGCTCCCTTTTCAATGTCATTCAAGCGCCAGATATCCTCGCAATGCTGTAGGTACACGTATTCTCTCTTATAACTTCGTTATAAGTATGTAGATATGAATAATACCTTATTACCCTAATCCTAGTTCAATAATGCAACCAATTGGAACGGAAATTCTAATAGTGTGGTCAAAGCTTAGTGGTATAGGTAGGGATAGTTTCTGACAACTTTTCTATTAAGTATGCTGTTTCACAATGAAGGCCGTAAACTTCACTGTAAGCCCATATTCGCAAGGACGTAAAATTATGACTGCGGGATTTTATCGCGTACTGGATTTTCAACTCTCGGTGTTCAGCCGAGCAATGAGAATCCAACAGAGCACATTTCAGCTCGTCGAAAAGCACTACGTTAGATTTTCAACTCGGCACCAAGCAGTGCGTTGAAAATCCAATGCGCGAAAAAAAAATCGCCGCGGGAAAGAACGTGCTCAAACATGGACGTTATCATTGCATTTTTAAAAGTGTAAAAAATCGCGGGAAGAACGCGCTCGAACCTGGACGTTATCATTGCATTTTTAAAAGTGTAAGCTACTTCGCTTTATCAGATTAGAATAATTACACTTGCTTAAGGGGCATCAGTAGGTACCATAATCAGAAGGCCAATTCGTAATCCCTGACTCGCACACGAAGGGTTCCGTACCACCGTACAATATTTATCACTACATAAACTAAAGGGGTTTAAAACTAAAGGAACCCTTCGTGTTTAAAACTAAAGGAACCCTAAGAATGTAAAAAATCTAGTCACAATCTCACCTCGGCGATTATCAATGTCAAATATGTAAGGAAATTCGAGGCATTTCACAGATTGAGGCTTAGCTTAGAATGCGAAACGTTCTAAGTAATACGGGAATATTCCCTCTGGATACTAAAAGCTGGAGATTAATGATTCCACCTATATCACAGCTATATAGAACTATATCATTACTTTTTTCCCAGATTAATAATAATAATTATGGCCGATGGCTTGATGGCCGAAAGTCTCGATCAACATCTTTCGAGGAGGAATTCTGTGTGTCATGTCAGTGAAGAAGGCAGTACTCCTTGATACGGTTCGCATTGTGAGGAGGTTCCTGTGTCTGGAACCCTAACCACCGGCGGACCACTAAATTTTTATTTGGCAATGTTTTTTATGAGTACTTATATTTTCTATTATGAGAAATATTTAAAAAAATATAAGATAAGGAAAGAAATTCGAAATAATTATAATTGTCATGTTATTCAAATGCTTCGGGCACCTCTACTAATGAACCTGGGACACAATTAAAGAACAAAGAAACAATCGAAGCACATCTAATAAAAAACATCCAATAAATGAAATAAAATTACACTTTAATATTTACTAACCATCGACTATACACAGACAGTATACCTACTTATTGTCTGCAAATAGAGCTGCTAACATGCTATTTTACTTTTATTTACCTTCATTTTAATTTAGGTTTTACGTTAGACTCATTGTTAATTTATTACATTAAGTATTTATGCACTTTCTAGCCTGAAGCAAAGGTTCAACCTAGTTCAGGCAAATTAGCAACTGTGCGCTAAAGGTTGTAAATGTATCCCCTTTTTATATATTAGGTTGGTGCATATGAAATTGCCGATTTAAACAGAGGATCAAAAACACAAAAAAATATTTATAAATTATTTATTCGTGACAAAATCGTACAACAGTTGTATGATGGACAGCGAGTTATTGTGCAAGTTCTCGTGTACTATATGCACATTGGACTCCACTAATTGTTGTAAAACTTGCAGATCCAGTACGCGCGAAGGTCGACCGCAAGGCTCATTTTCGAAATTCTCTACTCGACAACGAAATTTTTGGAACCAATTTCTCACTGTCCTTTCAGAAACTGTGTTCTCCCCTAATCTCTCATTTTTTTTTTGTTATTTCACGTGCACTTAATCCACCTTTGAACTCATAAAACATGATACCTCTAATTTTTTTTCGAATCCATGGTAAGAAAGGAAAACATAAATTAAATCACGTCTAATGTCTAAATCCTCTGATGGTGTTTAAAATATTAATCAAGTGTCGATGCTTTGTTTACAATAACAAAAATGAACAAATCAAAACGTGTTCGGTAATAAGCGCCCACTGTTTTACATTGTTGTCAATCTTGTAGTTGGCCAACAACTCAAAATCTAAGGTCCAGTTCATACTTGCGTATCGTTCACAAGTTAAACTCAACTCCAAGTGCACTCACAGGGGATTCTTATAGTTTTATAACGCAATAACGTTACGTCTCCAACACACTCGGATATTACGAGTGTTCCCAACTTTTACTGTAGCAGCACTACTTTATGATACATTGAATCGTTAATAAAAATGCAGTGATGTTGTTGTGTTCATGCTTTTCTTGGGACCAAATAGGGTAGTTGGAATTGTCAATTATTTTAAGATAGCTACTATGATGACGTAGGTTCTGGCCACAAGAATCGTGAGTAATCTACATAATTAGGAGTAAGTTCTAAGTATTTGATCATGTTAATTTAAATTATATGAAATGTGGAGTTTGGACCGCGGTCTTACCAGGTGACCGTCTTATAATAATCCATTTGAGTTAGAAACTAGTTGAACCCTCCACGTGTATTCAGTTCTCAGAATAATGATGCATCGAAATTTGCTACCACATGGGGCTTAGTATTTTTTACATAGAGAAAAGAGTAGTTATCTTAATTTTGTTTTAAGTCAGTAGTCAAATATTACTTGACTTAAAACGAAGACAAGACAAAAATTAAAAAAAAAATCTACCTAAAAATCTTGTCAAATCTTTATAAATCAACAAAATAACGAAAAAGGTGGCTTTTAATTTCATAACTTATTTCATTATCAGCGCGGGGAATCACACATCTGAAACGAAGAATAAAAAAAAAAACACATCAATAACAAATCTGAACGATTCTAGTGTTTATTTATTAATAACATAACATTTGATAAAGTGCAAAACAAATACTATGGCGCGTTTAATCATAACTAAGTACCTTGTTTTTGTTAAAGATTATCGAATTAAGATTCACTACAATATTAATTTATTTTACTCTTTTTAGATTAGATTGTAAATAAACAAACATTTTCCTTCACTCTCAATGGAAGTATTTGCACTTTTTCTATCTTTGATAAACAATGCGCATTTATTAAAACAAATAACATAAATAAAGCCGTGTACGAACATCAAAGGATTTTTTATAACCAAGGACTTCTTTCCGAGCAGTACACAAAAGTTTTTCCTTTAAAAAGTTTCCAAAACTACACACCTTCGTGCACGTCAATGGACTTCGTCCAAGAAGTCTATAGAGTTGTTTCAGTTGTCTTTGCCCGAAGTAAGGAGGGGAGTTATTACCGGCGCTTTTGTTCGAAATATAAAAGCGCAAGTTTTTCAGAACTGAGTACACCCCTGGAAACAACAGATAGCTAGTATTTCAAATGTACTTCAACGAAGTTTAATAAGTGGTTATGCCTAAATATTGCTTTCAAGTGATAAGAGAAATCTAAATAACAGACGCACTTCAGACTTCAACAGAACATTGTGAAAGACTTAGTTTCTTTGGTAACTTTAATCTTGAAAAGTGTTTATTGGAAATTAAGTTGCTTGTGAATACCTTTGTTTAAAGTAATACTTTAGATATGATATTATGATGCTACAACGACTAATGACGTTACCAAACTTATAACGTTTACATACATGTGTGGGTACGTACGTAGGAAGGTTAAATACATATAGATATGTATGCTTTAATTAAGCACAACTGCAATATCTTGTTCAGTAATCAGGTGTAGATAATAATTAAGGAAAATTTCATAATTTTGTAAGTGACTATGAAAGCGTCCGTAAGGGGACGCCCCAGGAGTACATAAATAGTGACCTCATTTACTGGTGATGTTCTTCACAAAGGTCCGTAGTACTCGCAACCAACGTACGTGTGTGGCCAGCAGGGTAATTGCGTAACACACTATCAGTAGCAATGGGTTTCATTTTGACAGTTGAACAACATTCATTGCGTTATTTACATTGTTGAGCAGACATATTAATTTTTCGAACATATAGAGCAATAGATTTGCAATATGCTTCAAAACTATTCAAATTTATAGTAGTAGTGTGTTACGCAATTAGAGCGCAGGTGCATGAACGTAAACGAGGCAAGAGGAGTATGCATGTTGCCATAGAAATAAGGCGTAAGTTTGTTATATTATGTTATTAAGAAAGCTTTGATGAAGGTCCATCTCTAGAACCCAACCTATAAACTGAAAATCCACAGACCAACGTCACCGATATTTATGCAGATTGCACACACACAAACAGCTAACATAAATTACTAAGTAAGTGCACAAGACTACGGGAGTCAGCACTAGTGTGTCAACAATCGCACACCCTCTCGAAGCTGTGACGTCAGCTATCCTGAGCTTGACCCATTCATTGATCTACAATTATTGGTGCAAGCTAGGAGTTCAGTTAGGTGCGCTCCGAATTTTGGTAGAGGACATTTGAAAGGAGAATCAGGAATTATTCTATCATCAGTAATAAAAACTCTTTTTTTTTTTAATGTAATCAGGAAATACACTTTTTTTAAAAAAAGAAGAGTTTTTATTACTGATGATAGAATAATGAAGCTTTTATTTAATCGAAATATTTTAACAGCTGTCAAAAACTCAAAATTATTCCTCGGAAAAATATATATTACAAAAATGCGCGTAGATGCATGATTTCCTCGTTGAAATTGTATACTATTCATTGGTTGGTATAAATAACAATTAATTGGCAAAAATAGTCCGTTTTCTCTTCTACAATAATAATACGCGATTTTTTTTTCTCCTGATGCATGTTTAGGCAAAACCTCGTGGAGAGTTTTGAGATTTGAGAGCTCTAATTTGCAGATTCTGTTGAATATAATCCATCTAAACTATTTTTCTCGTATCACAAATATCATCATCATACTTTAATAATAATAGATTTTTTTTTATATGCCTTATAAATAAAGAAAAAACGAATGAACCTAATTCAGTTTTCTACTGGAAACAAATCTGAATATCTCCGAACTTCTACATCATTTTCACGTATTATTTACACCAAAATAGTCTCCAATAATTGCTTACACAATATCAATTAAAAAAATATATTGATACTTTGATTTATGCTTTTAATAGGATTTGGATGAAATTTCACACACAGATACAGACAGTGCTATCCACGAATACGCGCCCCACTCTCTTCCTAATCGTTAGTGGTTATTGCTAGTTAATTCCGCACGTGTTTTAGTTTTGACAACACAGTGAGTGTTGTCAAAATTACCTACTAATAAGTAATTACTGTGTATCCACAAAACTAAACTACTAGCGGAATGTTGCGCACTTGTACTGTAAGCATTAAAAAGAAGAGTGGGGTCTTCGTGGATGCCACTATCTGTAGTTTATTATAACCTGGATTAACACATAGGATATTTTTATAGAATAGAATAGAATACTCTTTATTATGTACACCATATAAGTTACAGACATAAATATAGGAATTTTAAAAAGGGTGACACAGTGGGCGGTCTTACCGCTAAGAGCGATCTTTTAGAGACAACCTTTGGATGGATTGAAAAGGGAAGGAGAGACAAATACTGTAAGTAGTCTGAGGGGGGGGGGGGGGTCCATTGACACAATTCAATGAATACATACATAAAGTATATTATACTAATCTAAATACATATATAAATATAATGATAGACATGAAAATAATATAATGATGATGTTTAAGGCCAGAGGAAGTGCCGGTATTAAGTTTCCGTGAGATAATTTCCGACATCCACGCGAGAGTTGCCGCGGGCAAAAGCTAGTACAGATGTCAGCATATCGAGCTACCCGAAACTGTCAATTTTTTTTCGAATTTTGAACCTTGTACTTTAGCAATAAAGTTGAAAATCTATTAAAGTTTGACAAATTAGAGTAGTTTGTTGTGCTGACGTCTGTGAATAATTTCTCAATAAACCATAACAGTAAATAATCAGAATATCGTAACGATGGCACTAAATTTCGGAACATAGCCAAAGTAGTTAACTACAATGTACACTTGCACCAATCACCGAGTAGTGCTTTGCAACTGACAGCTCTAAACTAGAAGGAGACTCAAGATCAGCACTACCAATAAACCACAAACGATTCGCTAAGGATTGAAGAACATTTATTTAATGGGATTGTGGTGGAGACACATAAAAAAAAAGTTAATTGGATGAGAGTAAAGGATTAATTGCATTTGGCAAAGGATTTCAGGTATTTTCTTGTTGATAGTAATGTTTCTTTAGGTAAATTCCCTGATTCAATAAAATAGCAGACAAAAGCGGAGGGTGCAGCAAACTTCATAAACGAATATCGAGAGTGTTGCTCTAATAGTGAAGTGATTTCGAAATTAGTAAACTATGTAATGAAGTAGAACAATCAAAATACCTTTATTTTATATTATTCTATTCAGGGAAACGGAAAAACTTTAAAAAAAAACAATGAAGAGAGCTTGAAAACTTCCTCCGTCCAGGCTGTCATTCGTAGATCTTTGACAGTTGTTACGGGTAGTCAGAAGCCCGAAAGTCTGACAACCAGTCTTACCAAGGGGCATTGTATTACCCAGTTACTGGGTTGTTGAGGTCAGATAGGCAGTCGCTCCATGTAAAATACTGGTATTCAGCTGCATCCGGTTAGACTGGATGCCGACCCCAACATAGTTTGGAAAAGGCTAGGCAGATGATGATATAGTTTGAGGTCCGAGGCTCAGCCTAGGGCCTTAATACACACAAGTTTGAAATCGCACCATAGTGCTTTATACTACACCTACGAGCAACATAAAAGACAATTGATTTCTTACAACGGATATTCTTTTCAGAAATGCTGTAAGTTTCTTGTATTCCATAATATTGATGACGGTCCTTGCCAGTATTGTACTTTTAAACATATAATACAAAAACCACAAGGCTTATATTTTTGCGCTTTTTCACCATAATAAGATGGTAAAACATTTTCAGAAAAAGAAGGTGCATTTTCTAGAGTTTGTAATGTAAAAAATATTCATACTAATGCCAGCTGCTTTATCAAAATCTTCACTATCATTAGTAGACGGCATTTCAAGTAGATCGTAAACACAAATTGAAAAATCTTACAAATAAAACTAAAGAAAAGTATTCGTGTGCGCGCAATTTGCATTCGGTCATTCATTTTTATTTCATTTATCAAATCAATGTTCAACAAAAGTATGTGGCCAGTATAATTTTGCGCTTGGTGATAAAAAACTTTTTGACTATTGGCAGTAAACTATTATTAATTAGGTTACTCTGCTGTGCAAAACACAGCACGTTAACAATGGACTTTCATGACGTACATCATTTTTAAAACAAGTACGTTTCGAGCAGGAACTTATAGTATAAAAATATAAATATCACAGCCGAAAGACATCCACGGCTGCACATACTCGTAGGCCTCCCCCAAGTGTAGCCACATCGACCGGCTATGTGCTTATCGCGATCACAACCACATTAAAAAAAAAAAAACACATTTTTACAAAAACATTTCTCAAAAAAAAAAAAAAAACACCAAATACGATATTTTTAACGTTTCCGTCTTTCAACAAAATTGTAACCGACTCTCATTAACAGAAAAATCTGTCAAGATTTTTCGCGATAAAGTTGAATGAGAAAAAAGTTGTTTCTATCGTGTACTTAAACAATCACATCACGGTTGATTGTAAACTTTTCAAGCTCTCTTCATTGTTCCAAGTTACAATGGCAATCATTCAAAGAATTCGGGCCAGTTTCCAAAGATTTTTACGTTAAAAATAAGGTTTTTTTTGTTGGAAATTAAAATGATGGAATAAACGTGACTGAAACTTCATTGAAAGTTAGTTTCGGATGACATTTTCAGGACAAATTTTCACTACAAATCGTAGACTAAATTAATGTCAAGGCGATTGTATTATAATTGTTTTTATAAATGTATTTTTTTTTTAAATAATTAATATCCAAAGGGTAAATAATACAGGGATTTATAAATATTGGTGCGTTTTAAGTAACAACTGACAAAGTTTTGTCCATCTTGAGATTGTCTGACAGTCTTATATTTCTGGATTTATTCCCTCTTGTTCCCCCGACCCACGCCGTCGCATCGTATCGCCTGCCCGCGCTATTACCTGCCTCGTCTTCGCTGAGCGTTCTTTCGGACTTTTTTTTTTCTTTTGGCTTGGTTCATAAGGGTCCTAGTTCATAAAGGTCCTAGTCCTAGTGATTTATTATGCAGCCTATTGCCATCCTCAAGAGTTAAGCTATCATAAGCTAAAATATTTTTTTTCAATTTCGACCTGATTCCAGAGATTAGCGCATTCAAACAAACTATTCAGTTTTCAACTCAGCCTATCGCAGTCCACTGCTGGACATAGGCCTCTCCCAGACTGCGCAACAACACCCTATCCTCCGCCTTCCGCATCCAGTCTACCCCAGTCACCTTCTTTAGGTCGTCCGTCCATCTAGCTGGGGGGCGTCCCAAACTACGCTTGCAGATACGCGGTCTCCACTCCAGGACTCGTCTGCTCCACCGGCCATCGGTTCTTTGACAGACATGGCCAGCCCACTGCCACTTCAGTGAGCTTACTCTGCAAGCTATGTCGGTAACTCCGGTTCCTTTCCGGATAATTTCATTCCTGATTTTATCCTTCAAAGAGACTCCAAGCATAGCTCGCTCCATAGTATTCTACATCTGTCCGAGTTCAATACAAATAAGTGTGTGCTGTAGAAGAAATAATGGTGAGATTTAAAACTAGCGTTTGCTCAGGAACTCGTCCGCGTGGAATTTCTTGTGCCCCCATAGCATCGCATCGCCGCGATATTATCGCTTAGCGTGTTTTCTTACTTATTTATTTTTGCTCGAATTCTAAGTACCCTAGCGTGAAGTTAAATATATGCATATAATAGCCTTCCCCAAGAGTATGGCTATCAAAACAATACCCTTTTTTCAAATACCACTGGAAGTTCCAGGGATTACTGAGTTCAACTAAACTCTTCAGCTTTATTATTAGTGTACATTACTATTTTTCGAGTCTTATTTTTGCAGGAAGCAAGTTTTCAATAAAGATTCTTTGCTAGACACATCAAAGAAAGTACAGTCATTAAAATGATGTTGCGTTCTTATTTAATTAAACGTTATCTGTATTCATAAAAATGAAATGTTATTTGTTGGTAAGCTCATCACTTAAGAACTGCTGGACTGATTTGGCTTTTAAATGTACGTAATAGAATTGGAAAATTCTCCTGGAAATTTTTATAATTCGGGAAATGTGTAATAGGATTTTTGTATGAAGTATTGAAATTTGGACAGAACAGCTAGTTTAAAATAAATGTTTAAAACACACTCCCATAGATTCTAAACCATTACACAAAATTATAAAACTCACTACCAAAACAGCAACACAAAAGCCTTTGCACAGAAAATGCAAAAGAAGGTTTAAAAAAAAAAAGAAACAGTGAGACGCACTGATACCGCACTGTCTGCGAAGTTTGTCTTTGAAAAAGTTTGAGAACAACGCACCTGCCTGCGTCAATAGGCGTTCAAAAGAGCGCCGTATCTTTTGGGTGTTGCTACCCGACTGCAGTAATAGCCTGCCCCCTTGTTGCCATAAAAAGAGCTACAGCTGTTTATGATCAGTCGGTTTTAAAGAATTTTTGAGTTTTAAACTTTTGGTTGTAGATATTTATGGATTCAGTTTGTTAAGTACCTAATAGGTAATAGAAACTCTGCTTTAAATTTGAGCCAGTAAAACATTGCATTTGAAGATCAGAAGGTAATTACTGCGTAAACCAAATTAGATTGAATATCAAATTTGTTTCTCGGTAACTAGAACAGGAAATCTTTAGTAATTATTGAATAGGTTCTGTCTAGGTAATTTACCCGTATACCATCTTTGACTGCATCATCGCTTAAGCCGATTTCATCCTTTTTTTTTGTTAATTTTTGCCTTTCATTCTTCTTTCATTCGAAGTGAAACATGACACAAAATTTATCAAAATCTATCAGATGCTTCACTACAAAGAATAGTCATTTTTGTTTCATTCCACGTTCAACTGACACTGAAAAAATACTTAGGAGTGAACGTTCATCTGCTTCTTTTATTTTATTTCTTCATAATTCGTTAAGCGAAACAAAGTGGCCAAGTGCCGAAATACAAAATATTATAATGAATTAACGTCATACTTTTATTCATTTCGCGTTTAGGCTTTGAGTGAAAGATTTAAACTGAACAAAATTGAAGCATCTGATATCCACTTTAACGTGATGGGATATTTATGAAACACACTTATAAGCCTTTTCGTATAAAAAAGCAATGAAGATTGTTTAATACCGTATACGGCAATGATAGGACTATATATAAACCGAGTATGCACTACACATAGAATGATGTATAGTCCTGATATTGAACCGATATCAATGCGCTTTCCCTCCGATGAAAAAAGTTTCACGCTGTATGCGATAACACAATGACAGTATTCCGCCCGATTCCGTTCCGGAACTGACACCATTCAAACTCCTTTCTAAAAATAAAATGCGTCGAGCAATAATGCCAAGAGTAGTAGTGATATGATACAATTTTCGCGCTTTGACCACGCTTTTCTCCCTTCTCCACTCTCCCACACCTCCTTCTTATCTCATGTCTCACTTTCAATATCCATGTTCTTCTCACGCTAAGAATCTGCGTTCTTCTTACAATCTTCTTTTACTCTGCCTTCTCATACTTCTGCCTTTGTTCATTCTTCCTTTCATATCCAGTCCATTCTTCTTTAGATTGATATCAGGACGGCCACCAGTCGATATGCATTTAAGCGGAAATTGCAGAGTTATTTTCAAGACGAATAGTGTACAGTCATCTCAACACCTCTCTCCCTTGAATTTGTATACATGTATGATTTTGTACATATATACAACGTGTAACGTTAAATGCGCAAAACCTCAGACACCCCAACTGATTTTTAATTTAATTGACTTATTTCAGAGAGAAAATAAGTCATTAAAAAAATTGTAAAGGTTTTATGTGCTGTTTTAGTTTTACTGGCCATTCTGATAGTTTCTTGCGTCTGCGACGACGCTTTATCGAGGGATGAGTCATCACCGGGCCGCTGCGCCGCGCTGACATTGGCTTGCTTGACCTACTAATAAATAGACACGGCAACGTTTTTAATGAAGATTTTTTGAAAAATGTGACCTATATTAAAAAGTGGTTCAATTAATTCTGGTCGTGATTCTGATCAAACTATTTTCAGGTTTTGCGCATTTAACGTTACACGTTGTATATAATTTCAGTATATATTATAGTAAATAGTATGTATGTAGGTTCTTAACCTATTTATGTATTTGTGTACGTTTTTTTATTTATAACTAGCGACCCGACCCGGCTTCGCACAGGTGCAATGGAGAAACACTGATAATTTTAGAGCCATTATTTCTCGTAAAACGTATATGATAAAAAATGGTTATTGTGGGTTATCCCTAAGAGATAGACATATACCATCGCGGACTTTTTTGTAGAACTTTTTAAGGTGTACAATACTGTAGTACATTATTTTGATCTATCTCGACGGGTTCAGCCAGCGTTTACAATGTAAGCGCAAAAAAATGTGTTTATTTACGACATCACATTAGGAACCTCTAAAATTATCAGTGTTTCTCTACTATATTATGCATGTATTATACATATAAACCTTCCTTTTGAATCACTCTATCTATTAAAAAAAAAACGCATCAAAATCCGTTGCGCAGTTTTAAAGATCTAAGCATATATAGGGACAGACAGACAGGGAAGCGACTTTGTTTTATACTATGTAGTGATTCAATCATTTTCATTTTTTTTATCATTGTTCGGCTCAACCAAAGCGCCTGCCACCTAATCTCTTCACCACCTTTGGTTGACTGGTAGAGAATGCCTAAGGCATTAAGTCCGCCTTTGTACCTTTTTGCGTGCGAAAAGATTAAATAAATAAATAAATATCGTGGTATGCGATCATTCAACAAACTAGGAAGTTATCTACTAATCAGAAATACAGAATCTTGAAGCACATTTCCGTACAAAATCAGAGCTTTCTAATAGAGAAACATCTATCAGTGTAAATAGCTGCTAAATTAAATCAGTAGTTCCTAAGTCCGGACAGTTAGTTTCTTGATGACTGGCAATTCAATGTTTGGCTATCTGTAATGGCCGGGTGCCAATGTAATGCAGTCTATGAGACACGGCACAGATGAGTGCCAAAATTCAATACCTAGGTAGTTTCTAAAACATATTTGGGTTTCTCGTTTTTAAGTCTTTCGTTTTTAGTGGTTCAATAGCAAGCCGGTATTTTGTTTGGCGCAGAGATGGCTTAGAATACTGGACACTTGTAAGTAGCCATAAACCGTTTCGGAAATAATATGTTTGTTGTGCGTACTGCTAATGGAATGGAACATAATGCGCTTTTTACATATTTCTCGATGGCTTATAATCTGGGAGTTTTCAAACTTCCAGTGAATGGATAAGATACCACTAAGCAAGCGCACACTGAAGTAAATCTTGTCACCTCCTACCATTAGGGGTCTATTCAATAAAACTGACAGACAAAAATCCGACAATTTTACAAGTTTCTTTCATAAATTTTCTGCTGCATTAAACAACGCCTGTCATAATGATATCATTTTTGACAAATATGTCGCATTGTCAGTTATAATTTTTAATAAAGGCAAGATGAAAAAGTGGTGAGAGGCGAGATTTTTCTCATTAAAAAAAAGGACAATCATAAACACCTGTTCATGGACACTTGAGTTAAAAATAGAAAGGTAGAGTTATTACTCACGATGTTATTATTTTCAGTACTCTATTTTATGTAGGTACGTCAATCAGTGAAGCTTTCAGCAGTATTCAACGCTGATAGCGTTCTTTGTGTAGATAGTGTTAGGGATTTACTCATCTCCTGAACGAGAAGTGATTGACAATCTGATAAGTCTTTCGTGTCGCTTGTATTCCGAAAGGGAGCAGGCAGCGGTGTAGATACACCGCGCATACTTGTACTCCGCGCATCTCTAGTACAGATGTACTAGAGATGCGCGGAGTACAAGTTTTACCGAGTAACCGAGTACCGAGTATTGGTCGGTATTATGTTTATCGAGTAACCGAGTACCGAGAATTGGTCGGTATTGTTTACCGAGTAACCGAGTACCGAGTATTGGTCGGTATTACCTATGTTAACCAAACCGAGTACTCTGCGGAGTAACTCGGTTTAGTTGCAGGTATTACGAACGTATGAACGCTTCAAATGTTATAGGAGAATGCCATACATGTTTTTGGCTCTTCTACAAGGAATTAGCATCTACAACGGTCAACGCCGCAACAGCGTGAAAATTCGAAAATTGTCAACCCTATAGAGTTAACTCATATTTCTAAGAAAAAAATGATTTCCATGAGAGATTGATTATTTAATCAAATATGTTCGTTTTTAGGGTTCCGTAGTCAACAAGGAACACTTATAGCTTCGCCACGTCCGTCTGCTCGTCAGTCCGCAGCTTAGTTAAGAGACTCTTAGTACTAGGAAGCAATAATTTTGGCATAGATACACATATTAATCAGACCGACTCCTGTACGTACACGTAAAGTGGGGATGTTTTTTTTTCTCGTCTATCCGGTATCTCGGTATCGGTATCGTTGGATAGGCCATTCAAAAATAGTACGGGTATTTTTTATTTCAGGGATTCGTTTGTGAAATATTAAGCTATAAAGTGCTAGTTTTTGTTAGAGTGTCAAGTGCCTGCCAGCTAAATGGTTGTTTTTGGATATGTGAAAAAATTCACGGTAGTACGATTAGTATATGTAACGAAGTTAAAATGGAAAATATCACAGCAACAGCAGCAGCTTTACAAGTTTACGAGTAATAGTCGACCAACTTACATTGGCAGGTGCAACGTATCGGAGAACATGAGTTTCAACTACAATGTTAAATTTGTTCTTGGGATAAATTCATTCCAACTACGGAACCCTTCATTGTGCGTGGTCCGAAACGCACTTGACCAGTTTTTTCACGTGATTTTTCTGACAATGACTAATCTACATTAACCTTTTGAATGTCTTAAGTTACACAGTTCGACATAAGCAATTGTCTTTCTATTGTGTCTCTAATTACGGCATTCGATGAGTTAATATTGTAAACAGGTCAAGTTATGAGTTAATGAGTTCTTTTCGAGTATCTCGGCAGTCAAACCGAGTTATTCGGCCGATAACGAGTTCTACCAAAATGGCCGAGTATGCCGAGTGGCGAGTAATAAACGAGGACTCGGCGCATCTCCAGACGTCTGTACGATACATCCATATTTATTACGGCCTGGCCATGGGACATTCGCTGCAGCAAAAATTCGCGTGGAGCGAGCGACGAAGCGTCTTGCGACTAAAACAAATGTATAAAATGTATAAAAATGAAATGTACTAGTCATGCCGTGCGTAGCGGCGACCATTGGCGAAGTTTGCCGAGCGAATCGCACGAGCGACTGGCGGGCGGCGCGGTAGGCGATAGAAACAAATGTATGAATCGTTACGGCGCATGCCACGGACTCGCCCGGTAGACGAGGCAAAAAGTGCAGGAAGCCAAACAAGTTTATTTGTATGAATCGCCGCGAAATAATGAACACCGAAACTTTTAACCCGTGGCCGTGCAAACTGCGCCGCGTAGATTGCCGCGCCCCGCCAGACGCACCGCCGCCACCGGTCGCGACGCCCTGTCCCGTGGTCAGCGGGTTAGTTAGTTAAAAAAGCCGTGTGAGTGGATTTCCTAGCGGCAAAAATGAAGAAATTCCATTTCCTATTTAATCCCTTTATGGGACGAATTTTCAAAAATCTTTCCTTAGGGCTCACTTTTATTATTTAACAAACTTTTTGCGGCGGTTTAGGCCGTGTGTTGTCTATCTGTTGCTCAGTAAATCCGAGATTTTTATCTTATAAATCCAATGTAGTATGGGAAGATAATAGTCTTGTATTATTTATTTCGGATAATAACAGTCACCTTAAAATATATTATAGTTAAGGTTATTGTCATTGTGAAGAAACCGGCATGTTCTAGAACCAAAAAATTCGGAGACATCTGACATCCACCAACTCGCACTGGATCCACGAGGTGGATTACGGCCCACTCCCTCTTACGGAGAGGAGGCCTGTGTCACAGCAGTGGGAACACTATAGTCTGATTATTCAAAAGTTATTGTGATTTTGATGCAATAAAACTCGGGTACAAATAACCTAGATGTTCCACCGTTACGCTACTAAAGATTTTACATACTACGATGCATTTTCATGTTAAATTTTCAGCAGAAATTACAAAATGTCTGACGGTTTCAAACCACGGTACAGCGAATAAACAAAGCAAGCAGAAATTAGACGGTATGTTAAAAATCCGCTCAAGCTGGCTATTCTGATGGCTTCTAAAAATGGAAAATACACACACAAATTGAAACATAAATTAAAACCACGTATTCTACATTATGTACGTATTTTAAACTAACACAATTAAAATAATTAATAACAATTGATATTCTAGTCGTAGAATTTTTTTTTGTTTTAGTATTTAACAACGTTTATTTGTGATTATTTGATAAAAATGCCATAAAGTTTTATGATGAGTTTTTGATACCATCGCCCCGCGCGTGCCTTATTATCAAGGGTGGTTTATTTCATGCCAATTTTTACGCTATTTATTTTGTTTAAAGAAAACAGCTTTCTATATTTAGTAAAATTTATTTTATTTAACAATAAAATGTGATAATAATAATGTTTAATGTCATAACCTAATCGCCACTCTGTATAAGCGAAATAAAATAAAGAACTTTTAACACTTTCAAAAACCGACGTTTAAATATAATTTTGGCACAACATTGTTTCCTAAATAACTCGTCAACTACGGTCTGTATAACTATCCAACTTCAGATTTCGCTTAAATTTCGAAACAAATTGTTCAAAATTGTTTTATTTGAGAGTAAATTGCATTAAAGTTTCTGTTAGAAGAAACGAATATTGTTGTGGGGTAATTCATTATTGGATGTAGAAGCTTAATTGCTAAATGCTGAAAGTATTTAGAAATAAGACGAGGGATTGCCAGCCTGTCTGGCTAAATAAGACAGTAAAATCCACTTGGACTTCAATAAGTGGTAAAAGAAATAAAAGCTGTCTTGGTTACCTTTATTATAGCTATTTTTTTTGTAGCGTTAAAGCGAAAGCGTTTTTGCAATTTGCAAGTCAGTATCAAGTTAAATGTTGATCTAAATATGATTCGCGGCCGTAACAAATATGTTTTAATAAATGTAAAAAAAAAAAAATTCGCGGGATACCTTACCACATTAAATACATCAGATGTTCATGTAAATTTTAAGTATAGGTATAAAATATATATATTATTAAATTTTTAGATGTAAAAAAACCTACAATACTTGTAAAAGCTTGTGATACTAAACAATTTCAGTTTCAAGATTACCATCACTATCAAATATGACAAAACTGTAGCAGCAAAGACGTGGTCAATTTTTTAAAAGAAACTTATTTCAAGTTTGTTAAAAAAAAATAAGCAACATCACGTTTATTTAATACGATTATGACTATGATTGTTTCAGTACTTTTTTTAACGGGTTTTATTGGACCATTGGGTTAATTTGTTGTAGAACAGAAAATCTAATAGTTATAGAAATAACTATCTACACTTCGTACGACTAACTAGGTATATAAATAAATACAAAAACAATAGGACACTTAGATGTCAAAGTACTGGTCCGCACGCTGTCATACGGAAACGTGCCCAAAAGACCTATAATGTTCCCACTGCTTGGACACAGGCCTCCTCTCGGTGAGAGGGAGTGGGTCGTAATCCACCACGCGGGCCCAGTGTGGGTTGGTAGATGTCATAAGTCTTCGAAGTTTTGGTTCTAGGACTGTGGTTCTAGGACGTGTCGGTTTTCTCACGATGTTTTCCTTCACCGTTTTGAGAGAAGTGGTGATGAAATAATTTACAAAAATTAAATTAAGCCCTGACGGGTTTGAACCCACGACCGTCAGTCGCGGTCTTTTCCACTGGACCACCATTGCTCCTACTTACTAGATAATAAAATTGTACCTACAACTAATTAAATGCCACCAAACAGGATCGTGCAAGAGTCAGGTGTATGTACTGTTCTGGTGATATATTGTTCATAAATTAATATAATAACGGCCTTAATATGATAAGATTACATTTACCTAATATCAAGTTTAAGGGGATGCATTAAGTCTCTTATCCATTCCAAGTTTGATTTATTTATTTATTAAAACTTTTTGCACAAGTAAAACCCGCAGACACGATGGGTATTATAGAAATTCATAAATCATAATCTATTGCTTTATAGGTTTGAAAAATTCGTCTTCTCAAAAACTTCAATAAAAAAATGTCAGAGGCTGAAAATTAAAATAAAAGGCATTGCCATCAATTGCTATTTTATGCGTGTTTCGCAATTACCTCGCAGACGAGCTTTCCCTTAATAATTCACCGTAAATCCGTTAATAACCCAATGCTTTGTAGTGTTAAAGGGCTGAGTCTCGACTTAACTCGGGTAATAGATATGACATGCTGATGCTAATATTAACTAATTATTGCAATACGATCGATTATGACTTACCTAATTGATGACGTAATTGGTGATTAAAACCAAATATAATCTGGATTTAGAGGGATTAACCCTTAAATGCATGATTTATTGTATCGTATTGCAAAAAAAGCTATCGTATAGGTATTTATCTATAGAATTTAGAAAAAATATATATAATAAATATTAATATTCATAGAGTATATATATTGTTTTGACATAAAGAGGTGCGTTCAGACACCCACAGCTATCACATTCTTAAAAAAATTAATTAAGGTGCCATATGGCAACATTATGCATTTAAGGGTTAAAATATTGTTTATAGTACGGTACAGTTAGAATACTATTACGTCACCAGTTTATTTCATAAACACGTTAGTCATAGACACAAATAAATAAATAAATACTTAGATGTTTGAAATATAAAACACACAAACTGCATAAGCAATTACGTTACCTTTTTCATACAAACTAGTAGCACTATAATACTACTACTCTATAGTACTACTAGTAGTACTATAGTAGCTATTTGCTGTTTTGCGCTAACCCTTAGGAATATGCAAGAGACTTTCTACTATCTTGTTTATTTTTTATTTAGTCTGCACTGTCCCACTGCTGGGCAAAGCCCCTCCCCCAAATCCTTCTAGGCATCCTTTTCTAGAGCCACATCGATCCAACCCAGACTGTACGCGTCTAGGTCATCTCACCACCTCTACCTGGAATGGCCTCAGCGGCGCCGTCCATCCTCAGGCACCCATCGTGTGGAGACTGTTGCCTAGCGCTCACTATACATGTGATCTGCCCAATCCCATTTCAGCTTGGCAGCCTTTTTGCCTACGTCTTAGATCCCCGTTTTAGAAAGCAGTGGGGTGTTTCGTATTCTGCCAGTTCGTTTAATGCCTAGAATGCTGCGCTCCATTGTTCTTTGGAAAACCCCAAGGCGCAACTTTTGCGACTCTGTGAGCAACCAGGTCTGAGTACCGTAGGCTAGGACGGCCAGGATCGATGAGTTTTCGCCTCAGAGAGATCTGTAGATTGCCCTTCATTAGCGTCTTCATGGATCAGTAGTTTTCCAAGGCATTTTCGATGCGGCGATGGATTTCCTTTTCTTGGCTATTTTTGAAAGAAACTTACTGGCCCAAGTATATGTACTCATCGACATAATAGCCTGCTCATATACCTCGACCCTACGCTTAGTGTTGTTGGTGATGGTTGCTTTAGACCGATACATTGCGAGTCCAATCTTGAGGCTTGCCGTACTTAGGTCATAGTCTGTTCAAATTATATGAGTTCTAATAATATATAAAGATAATAGTAATACCTCCTGATCGAATTTCGGTCACGATGACCAATCTCAAGGGAGATTAGCCAAATGTGTACCTATGCAGGAGATTACCTACCTGTAGTGCACAAGGTGTGCACAGATACAGTCACACTCCCTCTTCCCTTCATTCTCATAGTCCGATGAGACGGTAATCCGACACGGCATTTAAAAAAATAGTAGATAGGTACCTAATCCCTCAGCTCATAAAGTATTCAACGAAGATACTGAGTAAGAGACATAATAAAACGCCCCTTAAAAATGAACATATTCAAAACTAAATTCTCATAAAGACTGAATTACACATAGTCGGCGGCACATTAAAAGAGGCGTCTCGGAATGTTGCTAAATCTCCCCAGACGTGCCATAGGAAATGTTCTCTTTATCTTACACCATCCTGCTTCCGAAGGCGTACCTTCCGCTCCCCGTTCTTCCGCCTCGCCGCACTACACACCGGAACTGACGGGGATTTATTTAGAATAACACAGCAGATTTTTATTGCGCATTAAAATTTAAATACTCCAAAAGTTGGTATTGTAAAAGTACTAGTTTCTCTTGATAGTGAATTGACTGTTAATGTAGCACCTAGTTACAAACGGATACTTATTCATGCCACAGTGTTGGCATTGCCTTGCTATTTTGTTTGATACTAAAACTTAATACAGTGTGGCGATTAGGTTATTACTGAAACCACGCATTCTACATAACGTATTTTTAACCGACTTCAAAAAGGAGTAAGTTCTCAGTTCGTCGGAATCTTTTTTTTTTTACATATGTTCCCCGGTTAGGTACTCGAAGACTGCTAGAACGATTTGAAAAATTCGTTTTGTTTGAAAGGGTATACTTTCCAGGTAGTCCCATTGTTATCAGGTCAGGACCTGGTGATGGGATCCTGGAGAAATCGAAGGAACTATTTAAATATTATAGGCACACCTATAGCGGTTTGGGTTTTTTTTTATAGTAACTCGTGTATTTAGTCTCGGAAAGCACAATTTCGTGAAGTGGAACTGATGATGAAGACCAGAGATGGCCACCGAAACTACTCAATAATAAGTATTTCACGGGTTGCGATTCGATTATTTTAATATGATTGCTAAGTAATTTAAGCTCTTCACGATGCGAATTGTTAAATGGAGCTGATGCTGAAATACCAGGACAACTCCTCAACGATTAACGTCCCTGCGTCGGGAAAAGCAATATTTTGTAAAAGATGGTGAGTAGTTGACAATTGGCTGTTTTTACTTAGATAAATTACAAACTGGCCCACTAAAAAGTGAAACATAAAAAACTTTTTTACAAAAAAAAAAGCAACCGACTTCCAAAAGAACACTACAAAGTGAAAAACAACTTTAATTTTGGAAGTAGGTGGCAAAAAAATAAAATACAGATCCAAAGGCACCGACTTCCGAAATTAAAGTTATTTTTCATTTAATTATGATTTTTTTGGATGTCTGTTGTCTTTTATTTTTGGAAAAAAAAATTAGTATCAAATCCTTCACTACCCTAGGTTCACTTTAGTCTCCGCTCACTGCTGAATTCAAAATCTCACGTCCACACGCTCATTTTAACGATCCAGTTTTTGGTAGCGAATGTAGCGATGTCAAAACCTGGGTGTGAATGTGAGATTTGAAATCGCCAGCGAGTCCTCTCCGACTTAGGCGGTTGTCACACTGCACCAATGCGCGGTGCTGCGGTTTTTAACTTTGACTGTAGACTGCAAAGAGATGCGGTGTCAATGTGTTACAGCCTGCTGTTTTCGTAAACACACATAAAGACTCTACGGTCAATGTTAAAAACCGCAGCACCGCACACCGCAGCGGTGTCTGGTGCAGTGTGATAATCCCCTTAAGTCAATGCGTGTATACCTAGCTTAAGGCGTTAAGTCCTCCTTTCTACTTACCTCAGTACGGACCAGAGTTTAATAATAATAAAAAAAAATGAATGAAGTACAGTGGTATTCCTACTCGTATAAGTACCTGCCTATCTTAAAACGTAGATAATCAACGAAAAACAAAAAAAAATCTCTCGAAAAACAAACGAGAAATTCATTCACAATATCAATATCCCCGTCCGTCTAAACGACAAAGAAAATTGATAGGGACAATCGACGCGCCCAGGAAAAATTGTATTAGCACTGCAGACGTGGCGAGTGCATTGTTTTGTCGCCGCACAGATGCGCCAGGGATTATCATCAATCACCAACTGCAAATTGCACACAGCCTTTCGGAATGCACCCAGTGCCATTTGTGTGCCACCGGTCAGGATTAGGTGGCATTAGTTCAATCGAATTCCGTGCTAAGCGCTTTGCGGAGCTATGTGTTACAGTATGCGAGCTCGGAGGCTGTAACTGCACTCAAATAGCCTACACAGTACACACTCCCAACTGAAGGAATAAATTATTGATTCGTCCTGATAACGGTATATATCCCGACTTGAGTTTATTTTAATTAAACTTTGCCAATTTTCGTATCCTGCTGAATTGCTAAATGGTCTGCGACGAAGTTTGCTGATAACAGATAGATGTAACTTATTTTTATCGGTTTCGTAGACGTGACCAGAGCCGGCTTGTTTCGCCGCAATGAAAATCTTAGTTCATTGACTACATTGAATAAATCACTCTAATATTATAAAGGCGATTTGTGAGTGTGTGTGTTTGTATGTTTGTTACTTCTTCACGCTCAAACGGCTGAACGGATTTGGATGAAATTTGGTACACAGATAGTTTATAACCGGGATTAACACATAGAATACTTTTTATCCTGATATTCCCACGGGATCGACACTTATGTGGATGAAACCGCGGGGCGCGGTTTAAATAGAAAGGCATGTTGCGCCGACCGCAATTTATTTGGGGTCCTTTTCTGGGATCTTTTTTCTTTTCTTCCACACTTCTCTATTATTCTTCAGCTCGGTAGTCATCCCCTTTCTAACCATATCATCATTTACATATTCCATCCATCGTTTCTTTGGTTTCCCCCTACTCTTATAGCCATCGACATTCAGACAGCTGATATACAAAATATATTCGTCCTTCAAAAACGAGCTGTTCGAGCTATTTACCAGCTAGGTGCTAGAGTTTCTCTAAGAGATTTATTTAAAGATATTGGTATTCTCACGGTTGCATCACAATTCATATTTGCCAACATCATATATATTAGGCAAAATATACACTTGTATACTAAAAACAGTGATGTTCACAATGTTAACACCAGAAATAAGGACAAACTACGTGCTCCCTTTCACCGGCTTCATAAGGTTCATAACACATTTGTTGGTCTTGGTATAGCCTTTTATAACAAGCTACCCTCTTCTTTGCTAGATTTGCCTTTTAATGCATTTAAAGCTCAAGTAAAATCCAACCTTTGTTCAAAGGCATACTACTCCATCAACGACTACTTAAACGATAAGAATAGTTGGTCGCCCTGATTAACTCAAGACAATGTTTATGTTCTTTCTCCAGAATTAGATTACTGATAGGTTATTATACTATGAGCTCATTATACAATTGTTTTTATTGGGCTGTATAAGTCAAATCAGTTTAGTTTTATTTTATTATATTATTGACATAATCAACCCATTTAAATGTTTTCTAATGAGTTGATTGCAATATGTGGTTAGCTAGTGACCTCGACGATTGATCATATTATTCTTACCTGAGCAACCGGCAGCAAGTTCGTCATGCTCCCTCAGATGTCACTGCTTGCGGTAGCGTTGGGGGTCGGGTTGCCTCCTTCCCTCAAATATGGCGAGGGGGGTAATGGCTGATCTTTGCGTTATGCTCGTGAACGGGTGCTGCTTGTGGTGACTGGTCGTCTTGCTGACCATGGTTTTATTATTGTTATAATTAGTAATAACTTGTTTATTTAGTTTCCTTCGATGGTCCTAGTTTATCATTTGTGACTTCAAGCGACAGCTATGTAAACAGAACCCAGCATTGCATAAATATGTTAGCGGTCACGCCCTTCATACCTGGAGGCTTTTATTTAATTTTCATTTATTAATTTTTGCTTGAGTACCTACGTATAGTTTTTTATTGTATTTCTTGGTATATTGGCGTTGCTAGCTGACATATGGCAGATAATTGAATTTAGTGTCCTGTGTCTTGTAATGTTAATTGCTTTGCATACCTTGTATTGTATTCAGTCAAGTATTTTCTAACTGAACAGACAGCTGTGCTGCTGGGGAGTTTGTTGCGCCACTTCTTCTTCCCAGCGAAAGCACTAGGAAGTGGTGAAGGGCGGGCGTTTTGGGGGACTGTCTTTTGTAATTTTGACGTTCGAAAAGTGCTGATTCTCAGCCTAGTTTGAATAAATGACTTTTGATTTTGATTTTGATTGATTTTGATTTTGACTCAAAACTCTACTCACAGCATTTTCCTCATTTCTCTGTAACACATGGAACAACAATTTTACAATGATGACTGTGACAACCAATTTCCACACCACTTTTCAGTTACCGGTGCCACCAATACCAACGTACCAACGATTGTAGATTTAAAATACCTAAACGTTAAGTTATATTTCATTGTTCAACTTTATACCATTTCTTTTTTAATCAAGCTAGTGTTTTAAAGTGTAACAATAGGAAGATAGCAGAATAACAATTTTGAACTTGAAATTGCAACATCGAAGAATAACAGTTTATAGTTTAATTAACCAAAAGTCTATCACGCACACCACGCCATACACACACTTCTCACGACACGCACAACATGCCACACACACACTTCTCACGACACGCACAACACGCCATGCACGAACGCGTACCTCAATACAGATAAACTAAACCTATTTGCATGATATTATTATTTAACATTTACTTTAACCTATTTTCTTTACTTCTTTTCCATAGAAGTTATAAAATGCTTGTTAATTGTCCTAAAACGTGTGCAATAAAATACAGCACCAAATACTGTGGTGCGAGCCTGGAGATCCGTAACACAGGGTTTCCCTAGCACGGATTCCAGTATCTCGCAAAGGATCTTTTGTCTTGTACTTATTGTTTAGTCCTAAGGTGTTATTTATAAGCTAACCTTTGTGTAGCTAAACTTATTATTATTCACTTCCTTCGTTACAGGCATACATACATACATACAAAGATACAAATCTTTCCTCTTTATAATATTAGTGTAGATGTATATAGCTTTTACTTTTTAGTTTTTGCTATTTGAACCAAATAAATAAAACAAGACGAGCGCTAATCCCACCGACAAACTGTTACGCAGTTTGGTGGGTTTATAAAATTTTATCAAATGTTTGATCTAGAATAAATGATTTATTTATTATTATTTGTTATTTATACTCAACATCACGGCTTGTTTCTCCAAAGGGCTGAGCAGAGGTATACTTAAGTATAACCCATATTTCCCCGGTTAAGTCCCATGTAATAGAGGGCGACCCTATTGCCAGCAACCGGGGCAAAATCTAGACTCCGGGTTATAACTGAGAAATTCATGAGTTTGTACATATCATGTACAATAAGCAAACGGATTTAGAAGTACAGACGCCAGCACATCAAGTTACTACAATATGTCAAATTTCTTTAATAGATTTTCAACTTTATCTCTAATGTATAAGGTTCAAAGTTGACTGAAAAAATTTGACAGTTTCGGGTAGCGTGATGTGCTGGCGTCTGTACAAGTAATATCTACAATAGTAACATCAATAACGTTCTTAACAACGCAACAAATAACTGGAACAGTTACGGCAGTTTGTAAGAACATTGTTCGTTCAAATTACGTAAAACGCTCTATACAATTAAAGCCCGGTCACAGTTCATTCGAGTCTTCTTTAATTACAGTTCCTTATGCGAGTAGCTCGCTTAGATCCGGAGTTCCGAAACTATTTGTGGCACTAAATCCAGTTGCCGGTACAGCACTATCTAGTAGCGCAACATGCATACCCATGTAAATTTCAAGCGGAGCTGGCCTCGTTAATTTGGTCTTGTCACGAGGCACATCCCTTTCTTAGTAACTCTGTACCCGCTGCGTCGCCGTGCTTTCACCAACTAACGGCTCCTTGGCTGCTCGAAATTGCCTCGGTTTATCTTCGTACGATCGACCCTGAACACATTCTGAATAAATGTTTCACAAATTCGCTTTCCTGTACTCAGGAATGCCCCTTTTATTTATCTTTACGATTGTGAGATTTGCTTCGGTGATTTTGATCATGTTAACGCTTCAGTGGTGGTCTTTATCAATGTCGATGCTAATTTGTATGTCCTAATTCGATTAGATTATTGTGTTTAAATGAGGGACGATCACGTTTTATGATTCTGCTTTTTGCTGGAGTAAAGTTGGATCTGTAATTGTGTGGACTGTGTAATCGTGTAAGGCTTACATCACACATTGATGGAATGTGTTCAGTAAGTCTCATAGAAATAATCCGTTTGGGGTCTTGGGCTTGAACTGACTTCAAATGGGTACAATCCATAAAATTCTGTCTCAACTAAATGGTGATGATCCGAAGAAGCTGTTCAGGTTCATGGCCCAAATTTAATCCACAGCAGTATGTATTTAGGGTACGATGGAACTGTCAAACATATAAAAATTGGGTCTATTATGTCGATATCAGCTAGTTTGTAGATTAATTTGGGAAACTTAAACTTTGATTTGGGAACCTTAGAACTTTAATTTGGGAATCTTAGTAGTTTAATTTGGGAACCTTAGAACTTTAATAATACTTATTAAATAGTATATTGTATATTCTTACTTATACTTGCTTTTGCGCGCAAGTTTACCCGCGTGGACGTCGGTAATTGTCCCACGGGAACGTACTACCAAACGGGCTAAAAAGAAATCATATCCAGGTCATACCAGTGTGCCATATTTCATCGAAATATGTTTGGCCTTTACTTTCGCATTTATACAAAAAGTATGAATTTCCAAGACTTCACAATTCTTATATTAGGCAAACAGAAGCTGACTTTTTGGAAGAAATAAAAATAAACTATCCTAATTACTGAGCACGAGAGCCTAATTGAAATCTCCAAAGTCTGAAATACTGACTGTTCTTGTCTAATATATTCTTTGACGTCATAAAGGACTTCTATTGTCAGCTAGGTTTGAAAAGAATCGAAGACCAAGCTTGTTATATCAGTGTTAAGTTATTAGCTGTCACATAGGCACGTGTGTTACATTACACATATTACAGTCCGCGAGAGTGATATGCCAATAACATAGTGATTCACGTGCGCTGTGGTTTTCCACAATAGTTTTTGAAGTGAAAACTTTATTAGGCGCATTTTCCCTCTTTCTGAATAGTGAATGAAACTGAACCGTCGCGTTCGGGTCGGTGACGTCACGTTCGGGTCGGTGACGCTGAATCGCATATACTTGGTTCCAGTCGTAAGTTTTCACTACCATTGTATGGTCATATTTTTAATCGGCTGACTGTTCAAAAGTAAGTTGTTGTTAATCGTTACTATAAATATTTTGAAATACACACTTTCAAAATATTTACACTACTAGACGTGGGAAATAAAATTCGTATAAAATATGTAAACAAAAAAAAAAAATCTATATTGCCCAAATTAGAAATAGGGTCACCAAAAATAGAACATTATACAAGAAATGTTAAATAGAACGTTTCGTAAGAGCATAAAATAGTTCTCCTAGCCTAGATGTGGGTAACAGTTGAAACTGAAGGTAAAATCAGACTGTGGTATGCAGGTAGTGATACACCCCTGACAGGGAAAATTACGGGGAAGTACAAAGTGCCACGTTTTAATTTGTGTAGACTTTTTCTTATGCACCGCTGTGGTAGGTCGTAGGTTCGAACCTTGAGACGCCTCTTAGGGTTAAGTTTTTGTTAATTATTTCACCACTACTGCTCTCAAAACAACGGCGAAGGAAAACATCATGAGGAAACCGGCATGTCCTAGAACCAAAAATTTGAAGATATATGACATCTATCAACCGGCACTGAGCCCGCGTGGTGGATTATGGCCCGCTCCCTCTCACAGAGAGGAGCCCTGTGTCCCAGCAGTGGGGACACTATAATATGCTGATTATGCTTATGCTAAACAAGTGCGTTTACGTTCGTCGTGCGCTATTTTATTTATAATCAGACTAGCGACCCGCCCCGGCTTCGCACGGGTGCAATGCTGATCACTACATAGTACATATAAAACAAAGTAGCTTCCCGCTGTCTGTCTGTCTCTATGTATGCTTAGATCTTGAAAACTACGCTACGGATTTTGATGCGTTTTTTTTTTTATAGATAAGAGTGATTCAAGATGAAGGTTTATATGTATAATACATGCATAATATAGTAGAGAAACACTAATAATTTTAGAGCCATTATTTCTCGTAAAAAGTATAGGATAAAAAATCGTTATTGTGGGTTATCCCTAAGAGATAGACATATACCATTGTGGATTTTTTTGTAGACCTTTTTAAGGTGTACAATACTGTAGTACATTATTTTGATCTATCTCGTAGGGCTCAGCCAGCGTTTGCAATGTAAGGGCCAAAAAAGTGTTTATTTACGACATCACATTAGAAATCTCTAAAATTATCGGTGTTTTTCTACTATATTATGTATGTATTATACATATAAACCTTCCTCTTGAATCACTCTATCTATTAAAAAAAACCGCATCAAAATCCGTTGCGTAGTTTTAAAGATCTAAGCATACATAGGGACAGACAGCGGGAAGCGACTTTGTTTTATACTATGTAGTGATTATTGCTTTATTATGACTGAGACCTTTGACATGCTCTTTCTTTTATATTTTGCTCACTACTACCTACATTGTTACACAAGTAAATTTTAAAACCCACTTCAAAATTCTACCATAATTCAATTTTTGTGTAAAGTATTTATAACTACTTATATAATGGGAAATATTTAACTGATCCTTTAAAACATTATTGACATCTAATGATGTACAGACGCCAGCACATCAAGCTACGACAATCTGTCAAATTTCTTTAATAGATATTCAACTTTATCGCTACATCGTAAGGTTCAAAGTTGATTGGGAAAATTTGGAAGTTTCGGGTAGCTTGATGTGCTGGCGTCTGTACCTACTTATGGTTTTTTACTATTATTATTATTTTTTTTTCAATTAATGAACCTCTAAAAAAAATTTTGGGCTTCTAATAATTCACGTTTTTTTTATTTTTATTTCAATGAATCTCTTTTTAACTTTCTGGCCTATTCTCTTAGTTGGTCGCAGAAACTAAACTAGGGAACCCTGACCAAACTGGTTAGGTAAAAACTGTGACCAACGAGTGAAATTGTGTGAAGGAGTGTGTGATTATATATTATTATTATTATTATACACTCTCGGTGTCGATTTCGATGAAAACTAAAAATGCATCATTCGATTTTTGAAACATCTATTGCTCTAGCTAGTAACCGAATTCGTAGTTTTTGAAAAAACAAAAAAAAAACACCTGTGTTATTGCACAGTCCGATGGTCTCGTTAATGAAAAATATGCTTGCTCAAATACCCTTTGGGCCCTACCACGGGACAAATAATATTTTTTGAAATACAAAATGAGAAATATTTGTGGATCAATTAAATACAGGCCTTAAAAATATATATCCCTACATAAAGCAACAAAGGAGACACAGCAGTAGTCACAGCGAAAAATTCCAAAATATTCTACGATTCCGACTAATTAATGAAATAGTAGATATTGTACATACAACGTAGATACTAAACTCGGTGTCTACATATGAGATTGGGTTTTCTTTGTTAATGTATATCTTATCGATTTGCTAAACTAGTGATAAGTCGTCAGGGTCGAAAAGTTGGAAATAATCCACTGTTTTTTCCACTGATAAATATTAGTTCATAGCTGTAGGTAAAGTCAGAGAAATTAAATGTAAATTCTTCGTATATTCAAATAAAAACAGAACTGTCATTCTTTGACAGTTGTATGAAATGGCAAACATATAACACGACAAATTGACGTAGAGTCAAGTGACAATTCGCTTAACAACTTAGTTTCATGACTGTACCTACATGTTGAAATACTCGGTGTAATAGATTCGAGGTGGAGAGCTTATTGCTATTCACTTTATTAACTTTAAAAATAAATATAAACACTTTTCCGAACCCTGGAATCGAACCCATAACAGCCACACAGTTAACAGTATTTTTTTTTTTTTGGGTGGGAAATTATCATATGACTTCTCCCGCTCTGGGTGGAGCGGGAGGGCGTGTCATACTTTTACTGACTAAAACCCACCCGTGTTCCTTCAGTTGCTTGTGCCAAGGGCCACGGTAACTCTTTCGAACAACCCGCGACCCTGGCAAACGGTTAACAATCCTGCTATGAGTTAGCAACCTCCAAGCCACCATGGCAACAACTTGCATGAATCAAAAACATTTTTGGTATTCCGGTAATAATATTTAGATAAATAAAATAGTTACTTTCGCATGGAAACAAGTAACGGATAACACCATGATGTGGTAAGTAATAATAGACAGAATTAGGACTACTGTGAATGGGAGTTGTATTTTCAGTCATGTGACCTAGTTGTTCATACTCCTGTATGAATTCTAAATATTGTTTAATAGTTACTTTAGATATATAAAATAGTTACTTTTGTCTGGAATTATGAATTTCATAAGAAAACAGTAGCTCCAGCATTATGTGACTTTCTCGACTTTCCCGAATTTGCCTGCTCGGTGGTCTCGTGCTCGCAAGCGCGGCTGCTGATCGTGGTCCTAAGTTCGATTCCCAGGTCGGGCAGTGTTATTGGGTTTTTTCATTAGGGATTTCTCAGTAACAGCCCGCAGTTTGGTAGTTGGCGGTGTGATACCCCCGAGCCTCGGAAAGCACGTGTAGCCGTTGGTCCTGCGCCTGATCTCTCTCCGGTCGTGTCGGATTGCCGTCCCATCAGACTATGAGAGTGGGGAAAGTGTGTGCGCAGACACAGGTGCACTCCAGTGTCAGTGCACACACTTGTGAACTATAATATCTACCGCGCCGAAGGCTAGTCTCCGCTGAGATTGGCCCTATCGTAATCAACCTTTATTTATTTATTTAATACTTCAAGCATATAAATGTACAGAGGCGGACTTAATGCCATAGGCATTTTCTACCAGTCACTCTTTGGATGATGCAGAGACAAACAGTAGTAGATGCAATCATGAAAATTGAGAAATACATATTTTAAATACACCTAATTACATTTAAAATATAAGCACAAATAAATATACATAAGTACATGAATAATTATACTAAAAAGAAATAAAACAAACATCATCATCTGCCTAGCCTTTTCCCAACTATGTTGGAGTCAGCTTCCAGTCTAACCGGATGCAGCTGAATACCAGTATTTTACATGTAAAATACTGGTATTCAGCTGCATCCAGATAGGCAGTTGCTCCATGGAGCAACTGCCTATCTGACCTCCACAACCCAGTTACTGGTTAATACCATACCCCTTGGTAAAACTGGTTGTCAGACTTAACTCTAACGGATAATCGGTTGGTTACCATCCTGATTTCTTGGGGAGCGCATTCCACAGAGAGATAGACTGAACGCTGTGCGGTGAGTGGGACATTAATATAATGTTCCCATTGAGACATCTCCTCTCTGTGAGAAGGAGTGGGCCGAAATCCACCACGCTGGCACAGTACGGGTTGGTAAATGTCACATGTCTTCGATTTTTTGTTCTAGGACATGCCGGTTTGAGACTGGCCGCTATGACCGAAATACGATTCTTATGTGACTTCCAAACATACGAAAATACTACGTGTTGTATAAAGATCACCATGATCCAGTGTGCCTACCTATACTGAACGTGCACAGTTGCACTATTTGTTGATACTTAAGACATACCTATCTATGCATTTGATTTCAAACAATCAAGCTGTTGAATTAGGATGCTGTTATCGATCGTTGTAAAAACTATAGGTAGGTTAATCATAATTACAAACCCAACCATTGATGACTTATTAGTCGGATCGCACGAATTCACTCGCAAAAACGGCGAATCGTCACTTTACACAACTAATAGTATTTTTTCTACACGCGATTCGCACGAACTTAATTTATTTGTGGGCGAGTCGAAAACTCCAGAAATTCGTATGAGTAAATTCGTGGAAATCGACTAATAAGCTCAATTGCTTTGCAAACGTTTCAACATGCTTGCTTACCTTTCATCAAAAAGCTGTAAAATTTACAATGCATCCAACATCCACGTATTGAACACGCTAACTAACACGACCTTACTCAATAAAATGATAACGATTACCTAATAATCAAAATACTGTTACTATGGCAGATTAGGTACAATTCAAATTGATGAGATATAAATAATAATGTGATAGTAATGCTATCTAGATTTAGGTACAGACGCCAGCACATCACGCTACCAGAAACTGTCAAATTTTCCCAGTCTTCCTTAAACCTAATGCTATAGCGATAAAGTTGAAAAACTAATAAAGAAATTTGACAGTTCTGTAGGCGAGTGAAAGATGCCGAATGCCGACATCCAACACCGTTGAATCGGTTCGATGAAATTTGGCCCACAAGTAGACCGAGGAGAAGGTTACTTTTTATTCCGGTACTAGGTTCCCGAGGGGCCAAAGCAAGTAACTTATAAGCCTTGACTCGCTGGAAGTACGTTAACTGACCCTCTAGAAATTTAATCATCGATTTATCTTGCAACAATCTTCCAGCATCAAAAATCACGCTCTTGGCGCCTGATCATCATCATCCACAGCCCCACTTCACCCGCTGCCATTTCCCACGCCACTGTGCCAGACTCATTCAGGTTCTACCCGCGATGGCAACCAAGTCTTCCGCCCCTCTCAGTGCCAGACGACCAAAATTTCGTCTTCCAGTCCTTGGACGCCACTCGATCACTGCCTTGCTCTACCTGTCATCACTACGCCTTCCCAGGTGTCTTATCCAACTCCATTTAAGAGCCATAACTCGTTTTCCGATACCAAAAACCTTCGACTCAAGACTAAAGACTCGGTATATAAGCCTTATGCCAAGCATGGCAACGCTCCATGGCTCTCTGTGCCACTCTCACCCTGTTCACAGCCTCCTTCCTGCGTGAGCGTCCACATCTCGGCACTATACATCATGGTATAGTGCCGTGGTGGTCATGTATGAGGCGGGACTTGACATTGTGGATTTTTGGTTGATTTCAGTGCCTGCCTAACAGATATAATCACTTAATCAGTGATATCACGAGAATTGATATTTCGTTTTTGGCTTATAATAACGTGCCATGTTAGCCAAGCTATAGTAAAATTCTGTTTAAAACATGGAGAGTACTAAGACCATTGTGTGTGTTTTTTTTTAAATTCCTAATGTGTTGATATCGTAGACGTCCATGTCACCTCGATAAGGTAGGGATGTATGTCAATTAGCGATTTGCGATTTACGACTACTTTGTTAGCTTGGGTCTTACCTGTTAAAACACATGTATGTGTTATTGAAGAAAATAAATAAATGAATCAATAGTAAATTAATAAATAAATAAATAAAATGTATGAAGATTCTTAGGTATAAAGTCCACCTCCACGTTATGACGTGACGGTATCGTAGCATACCAAACTTCCTCAAATGCTATACAGTTAGACGGCATGTATTTTTTTTTAACTGATTTGTCGTGGACTTTGATATCAACGGTAATATCAAAGATGCCGACGTCCACGATAATGTGACGTGTAGAATTAAAACGCGCACATTGGTACTAGTTATGTTGCTGAAGCGACGCCGATATTACCTAATTCCGAGTGATAATGACAAATATCATTGTAGGTACATGACCTACGTCAGACCAACTTTATTTTTTCTTCGTAGAGATATCACGACTTGTTGTCATGATCCATTTACTATCTATAAATATCTGTTGTGCAAAACAACCTCACAGATTAGCAATTTGATTAAGAGTTATCGAGGTTCCGAACTTAAAAGAAAAAACGGAACGGTGCTAAAGCTAATGTTTTGATTTTAATAGCTTTATTAGATATTGATCTATATTTTACAGGAAAATTATAGCAGTTTACGACACTGTAATAATTACCGAAAAATATATCAAAAATAGATGCTTACTTAATGACTCTTCATTTTGTTTTAAATTTTATATGTCTATGCATAACCACATCATATATTCGACCAATCACAATTCACTACTAGCTTTTGGCTCGTAGACACAGTTCTGAGCATTACACTGACGCAAAGTTCAAAAGCGATTTCCTACTAAAATATTGATAGATATTTTATGGTGTCACGAACTTAGAATTCAGTAGAAAGACGTCCATTGCTGGACATAAGCCTGCCCCACGCACCGCCATTTCCACGGGTTATGTGCTTCTCACAGTCAGCGGACTCTTGTGGCCTTCACAAGGTCAGCGGTTCCACCTTGTGCGAGGCCTTCAAACGCTACGTCTTCCCGCACGCGGTCACCACTCCAGACCCTTTCGCCGTCATCGGCCATCAGTTCTACAAGCAATGTGCCCTGCCCACGGCTACCTACTTAAGTTTAGCAATAATTCTTCGGGTTATGTCGGCCACCTTAGTTTTGCTGCGGATTTCTTTATTTCTGATTCAATCACGCAGGGAAACTCCTCTCAGAATTAACGCTCGTGACTGTACTACTAACCGTTTGTGAGCCACTGTGACCACAGCAAGTCAATCATCGTCAGTCGAAACCAACTGATATGGTAGTGTGCGTCTCTGAACACATAGATGATAAATGTACCAATTGGGACTAAGTTATCTCGATGGTAATTCCCAGTCGAGGATTCGTAAGTATCATGCAGAGTCGTTTTTATTGTATTTATTGGTAAATTAATTTATAACAGTTGGCCTATTTTGATAAAGATACCTAAAGATACATACAAAATGTTATTGTTGCTCTGTACAGGGGAAACCCCACGCCCCCTATAATCATGAAGCCTATTCCTTTGCAAACAAACAATATGATAGTTAGTGCCTCGATTTAGTTCTCATACAGCTCTTATGTTTGAGCCACTCGGGGCAGTGGTTTTCAATTGAATGGTAAACAAGCAGGCGACCCATCCTTATAGTCATCAACTCATAGACATTGACAATAACAGAGGTATCGCAGGTAAGTCTTCAAGGGGTGCTAATGCCGACTTCAGCTACTGTCTCTCTTTTTTTGTCCTAATACCCACGCTCCTGTGCCAGTCACTTCCGATGGCAAACATGTCGTCCACCCAACTCGCCGCCGGACGACCGACATCTTGTCTTCCAGTCCTTGGACGCCAATCAGTCACAGCCTTATTCCATCTGTCATTACTGCACCTTGCCAGGTGTACTGCTCAACTCCATTTGAGCTCCATAATACGCTTTCCGATATCGAAGATTAAAGGCGATGTTACGGCCAATTTTACTTAGATTGACTATTTGGCAGTCCTGTTGGTCTTGTGGTCAATGGCCTTGACCACTATACGCAAGCTCGTGGGTTCGATTCCCACCCAGGACAAATGTTTGTGTGATGAGCACGATCATTTGTTCTTTGTCTGTGTGTAATTTATCTATAATTATGTATGTATTTAGAATTATATATGTATGTTTAACATTTGTCTAGTACTTATAGCACAAGCTCTGCTTAGTTTGGGACTAGACGGCGTTGTGTGAAAGTTGTGGAATATTATTATTATTATTATTATTGATTGACAGAAGGGGGCCCGTGGCTAAATAATAACAGCCGCACAGGTTGATCAATCAGGTTAAGCTACGCTTGCCGCGGTTAGTCTGTGGATGGGTGACCATCTTTACATACCGAGACCCCTCCGCGCCTCGGAAATCACGTTAAGCCGTTGGTCCCGGCTGTCATTCGTAGATCTTTGATAGTCGTTACGGGTAGTCAGAACCACGAAAATCTGACAACCAGTCTCATCTAGGGGTATCTGACCTCCACAACCCAGTACAGTTACTGGGTTGTGGAGGTCAGATACCCAGTATTTTACATGGAGTGACTGCCTATCTGACCTCCACAACCCAGTGGTTGTGGAGGTCAGATAGGCAGTCGCTCCATGTAAAATACTGGTATTCAGCTGCATCCGGTTAGACTGGAAGCCGACCCCAACATAGTTGGGAAAAGGCTAGGCAGATGATGATGATTGATTTACAGAATGCGTAGATAACGGCTATGTTATGGGTCTTATATACTCTGTATTCAACTCAAACTAGAACAAAGCAACGTTGCTTACCGGCAGAAATCAGTATGATGGTAGTACCTCCCCGGAAGAGCTCCTTAACAAAGCCCTAATATAGTCTATTATGTATGTATGTAAGATACATCTATTTCTGACTTATCTCTCCATCTTGAAGATACGTCTAATTATGCTAACATGCTAAATAGGTCTACGTTAACCTTGATCTTGATCGTGTGTAGCACTGCGTACGTCACAACATATTCTAGCATACGCAAACATAATCGTAATGATTAAAGTACCGCGAACTGCCGCTGACTCATAAACTACAGCGAATGTTGAAATCACTCTCTGTGTGTTACCTTTTATGAATAGTACACATTGATAGGTACTGCAGTGCCATTCCGTAAAAATCTCAGAGCAGTGAGAACTTAGGTGAAGTGAGCGGGAAGTGAGCTCTGTCATTCCCTAATGGTAGGGATTAACATTATTAAACGCTCACTTCACTTATGATTTCACGGTGAGATTTTTACAGAAACGACCGGCTGTTTACAGATATTTGTTTTGAAATTTTTGCTTCACTATTAGTATTGTGATAGTAAGAGATACTTTAGTAAACTATTGCACTCTGATTAATCTGTAGGCCAATGATTTAAAAACATTAAATCCAGTCGCAACAGGGGCAATTTTCGTTTTTTGTTTTTAAAAAACGTTCATAGTCTGATCCCCGTCTCAATCTGTCAAAAATGATTCTTGTTTTCCTACATTTTTGACAAGTTTTTGACATTGATTGTCGCTGAGATGAGATTGAAAGTAGATTTTGAACGTTTTTAATTACGGGAATTGGCTTTCAGCTCAGCGACAATCGCTGGCAAAAACTTGTCAGAAAATGTTATTTAGAGGCTCAAATTAAAATGCGGGTAAAAAAAAACCAAATGACATATCGTTACGTCACGCCGGTAATCCTCTAAGGTATGGCAGATGTGCACCAATAGTACATCCACGTTTCGCCAGCTGTGTTTTATTTCCATGAAATGAGGGCAAGCCACCGGGCACGAATCCAGACACCGGACTGCTACTGAGAAATTTCTGACAGAAAAACCCAATAACACTTTGCCTGACCTGGGAAACGAACCTAGGACCTCTTCCTCGGCAATAACGCGGCCACTAGACCAACGAGGCAATCAATCACCCGCGTTGTCTATTTATAAAACGAAAAAATAAGAGTTTCAACTCAATAGATGAATTAAATTGAAGCTAAAAGAAATATAACTTCAAAAGAACATAATTTTTAAGTTTACCAGATTCTTTTGTTTACGTTTTATATATTTGAAAAGTTTTCCTGTCTTTTATGGCGTTCGTGACCACTAGCCATGATCACAAAGTTTGTCTGCTCTTCCGACGGTACTGTGTGAACCCAGAGTAATACTTAAACTTAGTTTTATTTCGTTGTGAAGTCGTATACTTTTAGAATGTTTAACTTAAACATTGGCTGTCCTGTAAAACCTTGCAATTGAAATTTTGTGACAGGATAAAGCCAGATTTCGCTTTTGAACTATAAACTAGTTTAAATAATGTTAAAACCTTTTTTTTCCAAGAAATATTCGCAAGTACTGTAGATATTTGCATGAAAACCCAAAGCCTGTTTTGAAGCCCATTGTAAAAGTAAAATTCTGTTAAAGGCACTACCTACAAAAACGAAAGTGATGCAATTGTGAAATATTTGAATAATTACAGTCCACCGCATATTGGTGGTAAAGATTTGACTTTGACAGCGCCTTTGTGTCGTTACCATAAGGGTGGTTTTCGCAGTGCAAGTGTAGTTATTGTCGTGGATCATAAAAAGAAGAGATATAGTAATTCTGTTGTCAAAAAGGGAAATACACGATCTACAAAGACAATACAGTTTGTTACATCTAAATAATGAGCCCAAAATCGATAGATTTACTAGTAGCCATTCAAAGGTTTTTTTTAATCTAGCATCCAGCGTCATTTTAAAGGATATTGGTAGTTCCATTGCTTCATTTATGTTCCAAAATTTGTGTGCTCAACAACGTAAATTACGCAATGAATGTTGTTGAACTGTCAAATGAAAGCCATTGCTATTGATAGTGTGTTACACAATTACCCCGCAATTCACTCCTACGAAACAGCGCGATAACTTTCACACAGTTATTTGAAATCAGCCGCTATATAATACTACAGCAGCTATACAAATGGCGTGTAATTACTATGTTTTGCTTTATATTAAAACGCCTAACCTTAGTTTTTAGACAAACTTCCATAATATTTTTCGATTCTTCTTCAAAAAAATTTTTAGCTCGTTGCAAATATAGTGCAAGTTGAGACGATAGTCCACGTTTCCTTTGAATCTAAATAACTAGAAGACATGAGGGAAGGCCATTGCTCTGAAGTGGAATGATACATCCAAACAGTAACAAGTTGATAAAGTGTTTCTTAGGTAATTTAACCCTTTGCTCGCGGGTACAGTTCTGAGCCATTTCTCTAGATTGACCCTTTCGACATGCGCTGAATGATAAATAGTTAATACACTCGATATTTTTGTTTGGTTGGCTGGAATAGTGTATGTGAAAATAATAATATACAGGGTGGCACCATCATTGCGCTACCTGTTATCATGGATGCAGTAGTGCTATTCTATGTATAAAAATCTCACCGTGAGAACTTAGGTGAAGTTAGATTCAGTAGACTAATGCTTGGGATTAACACTATTGACTGCTCACTTCAAGCTCATTTCACCTATGATTTCACGGTGAGATTTTTACACAATCGACCGGCAGTAAATGATTCTGAAGAAATTTGCTGTTCCATAAATTTTGACCGTGTGGTTATTGCACTTTTCTATGAAACAGCTTTTTTTTGTTAATAACTGACGAAATATATCTACGACCAATAATGTCTAGAATCATTTGCTGAATTCATGGTAACAAATTGCGTGTCGATGCCCTGCCACCCTGTATAGTATTTTTGAAAGTAGTGTTCTAAAATAATTCTGGCAATTAAGTTAGAAAAGACCTCTACAACTAAGGTATGGTGACGGTTCCCTATGTTCACAGGCTAAACTAAATTTAAGTGCAATGCATCTTTTTCTTTCTATTTCATTAAAAAAAGGACAGAAGATAGATTTTAGTTTAGTCCTGTCAAATTAATCAGCGTCTGACACTACTCCATACAAGTTTAGACGTGATTAAAAATACAAAAATTACGTCAATTTACGTCAGGCGTTCACCTCAACTACAGTGCGTCCAACGAGACGACGCCTTCTTGACACCTGTCAGTTTCATACAATCTAAAAAAAAAAAAAAATTATAAAACTTTGATGTTTATTAGCTATTAGAATTGTCGCACTAATATGTGTCAGGAACGCATTCTCTCGATGGCCAGAGGTGTTACTCTTTGGGGTAAGAAAGTACATATGTATATGACAACAGACGCGCAATAATGCACATATACACGAGTTGAATATTGGACATTGTCTTGTCATAAAAACATGACAACTTCCGATATTGTTCGTTACAACACATTACTTCATAATTACGCCTTCCTGTCATAAACAGCTGGGCTGATATCAATCGTTGCACACAACTGTCTTATGTAATAAACATGATTTATTAGAACAGTTTTATCGTAAATAAATGTAATTTCATTAGAATTTTGCTGCTGTGAACAACATCAGGAGAATGGGCTCCTTTGTTTTAAACGCCGTGCGATTCTGTAACCATCTTACCGTGAAAGCTTGGGTGAAGTGAGCTGTCATTCGCTAGGGATTAACACTATTAAGTGCTCACTTCACTTATGATTTCACGGTGAGATTTTTACAGAATCGACCGGCTGTTTTATGAATGATGTTCTCACTGTTAGATAGGTTACCTCCGCGTTTTCTTACGTTTTTTGCTATTTGCAGGCTGGTGTCAGGTTGTATGTTGAACAAAACATTATTTTTGACCGTAACAAGTATTTATTACAGAATTATAATCATTAAAATCATCAGTGCAACCCTCAAATTTCATATAACCTTGTTGATTGATATTTCGTGGGCTACCCTGGAGCTTCCTCCTAAAGCCGTTGGTCCCGGCTGTCATTCCTAAATCTTTGACAGTCGTTACAGGTAGTCAGAAGCCCAAAAGTCTGACAACCAGGCTTATCAAGGAGTATCATGTTACACAGTAACTGGGTTGAGGAGGTAAGACAGGCAGACGCTCCATGGGGGATCCCCCACAGTGCATACTTCCACGTAGTTTCCCCCGGGCAACGCCGTGTCTGACCACCGTAACGGAGTGGCAGACCGGCGGCTAAAGTGCGCTGTGATTCGCAGACATCAACGCGGTCGTCTGCGAATATGACGAAAAAGACTTTGCGTGACGCCTCTGGGCGTTTTATTTCGAATCGTCCTTCCGAGGGCGATTCAAACGGCCCTTCTCTGGGCCAACCCCACGGCCCTTCTCAGGGCCAATCCAACGGCTCTTTTCAGGGCCACGCCGGCGACGCTTTGGCGTCGGAAGCTGACCGCGCACCATCTGCGGCCAGCTTGAATAGCAGGCCAGACGAGTTGTCGGACTCCGACGACTCAAATATGGACACGTCGGCGGCCGAAAACGACCGCCTCAATAGAAAGAGGGCCTATTTGAGGCTCGGGTCTGAGGGCTCCTCGGAGTCGGCCGGAAGCAAGGCGAAGAGGAAGTCGAAGTCCAAAAAGGCTTCGACTTCTAATACGGGTTCAACCCACGATGTGGGCTTGGTGGACGCCGAGCGCCAGCTAAACCTCGGTAAAAGGGTGCAACTCCAGCAAGACCTGGAGGAGAGGGTCGCTGCCAAGGAGCGCCAGGCGCAAATCGGTCGGTCAAGGGCTGGCTATGGCACGTCCACAGTGCTGTACGCCGACCACTCCCTGACGGAGCTGGAGCGCATGGCGCTCCAGGACAAGGAGGAGGTACTGGAGGTCGCCTCCAAGTCCTCGAACTTGAAGGGGACCTTTCAGAAGGCCCTCAAATGCCGGGCTGTGAGCATGCACGGCATCATCACCGAGCTGGTGCAGCGCACGGCTACAGACGAGACGCGGCAGCTGCAGGCGAAGGTGGATCGCCTGCAGCTGGAGGTCAGCCAGCTGCACCAGAAGCTGGCCGAGGCCACGGCCCGGCACGCCCAACCTGCGCCTGCCCCTGTCCCTAGTCCTGCAGAGGGAGGCTCCTCCTCATCTGGCAACCTTGAGGAAATAATCCGCAGGGTTGTCATGGAGGAGAGGGCCTTCATCAGAGGCTGCCTCGCGGGAATTGAGGACCGGCTCTTGCCGGAAAAGTGGCTCCGCCCGCCGTTAGCGGCGGATAAGAGTCCGCCACTGACGGAGCCGGTACCCGTACCTGCGCGGCTGGTGGGAGACCCGCCATCGGGTGCGCAGACCCAGGCCCCGAAGCCCTCCAAGGGCAAAGGGAAGGGCAAGAGGAGCACTGTGGCTCCTCAAACCCCCACCACAAGCGCGGAGGGAGCGTCTGCCACTTCGGCAGCCCCCCAGAACACGCAGCGGGAGGACGCCATGCTTCCCTCTACCACCCTGTCCAACCAGGCGTGGACGGAAGTGGGCAGGGGAGGACAGGCCAAAAAGCCCAAGCCCACTGCGACTGCTTCGGCAGCCCAGAAGGCTCCAGCGGGCGGGAGGAAGTTGGTTCCTCCCAAAACTGCGGCGGTCGTCGTGACCATCACCCCGGAGGCCGCGGAGCGGGGCGAAACGTACGAGTCCGTCCTAAGACGGGCTCGTGCTAACGCGGATCCCTCCCGGCTGGGGATCGGCAACATTACGTGCCGCCGCACCCAGGCCGGAGCACGAATTTTTGAGTTCGGGGGGGAGCAGCGCGGTGCAAACGCGGACCTCTTTGCAACAAAGTTGCAAGAGGTCATAGCGGATGTAGCGACGGTCGCCAGACCTGTCAAGACCGCATCCTTGGAGGTGATCGATATGGACGATTCGGTCACCAGAGAGGATGTGGTGGCGGCCGTTGCCGCTGCGGGAGGCTGCAGCGCTAGTGCGGTGAAGGGGGGAGCCATCAGGCCCGGCCGCCGCGGCATGGGCGCCATCCGCGTCGAGTGCCCAGTCGCCGCGGCGGCGGCCGCCCTTAAGGCAACCAAGGGACGGCTGCTCGTGGGCTTCAGCTCGGCTTTGGTCCGGCCGCTTGAGGACAAGCCTGCGCGGTGCTTCAAGTGCTTCGCGCCAGGCCACACCCGATCTACATGTCCCTCCAAGTCCGACTGGGGAGAGTCTTGCTTCCAGTGCGGACAGGAGGGACACAGGAGTGCCACTTGCAGCGCCGCCACGCCATACTGCCCGGCGTGTGCTGCCAGTGGCCGCCCCGCGGGGCACAGGATGGGGGGCAGGAGTTGCCAGCCACCCGCGAGGAAGGGCATAGTGCCGGCGCAGGTTCGCCCTGTCGCCGCCACCGCCGCTGTCGCCGCCGCTGTAACTGCAGCTCCAGCGGCGGTAGCTGAGGAGGGGGATGCGATGTCGGAATAATGGTTTCCAATCACCGCATCCTCCAGGCGAACATCAACCATTGCAGAGCGGCCCAGGACCTGCTGGTGCAGGCCATGGCTGAGTGGTCGGTGAACGTAGCGGTGGTCGCCGAGCCCTACTCGATCCCCGGCAGTTGGCTGGGTGACGAGGACGGCTTGGTGGCACTAGCGGCGCGGTCCTCCACAGACTCCCCTCCCCTCTCACTATTAGAGAGGGGACCGGGATACGTAGCCGCCGCGTGGGGAGAGGTAGCCCTCGTGGGCGTCTATTTCTCCCCAAACCGCCCTCTCCAGGACTTCGAGAACTATCTCGGAGCCCTGGCCGCCGTGGTCGGCAGGGTGGCGCCGCGTCAGGTCTCCGTATTGGGAGACCTGAATGCCAAGTCGGTGACCTGGGGCAACCCGGCCACTGACCCTCGCGGGCGGGCAGTGGAGATGTGGGCAGCCTACTCTGGGCTCTCTCTCCTCAACAGAGGAAACGTCCAGACATGCGTGCGGCGGCAGGGTGGCTCGGTAGTGGACGTCACTTTTGCCACCCCTGCGTTGGCCGCGCGCGTTCTGAACTGGCGGGTGGATCTGGTGGAGACCATGTCTGACCACCGCTACGTGCGGTTCGACATCTCCACCGGTGGCCGCGGAGAGACGCGGCCCCTCTCGGGGCGGTCAGCGTTCCCACGGTGGGCTCTCACACGCCTGGACAGGGAGGCGGCGGCGGAGGCGGCGTTTATCCAGGACTGGCTTTCGCCGCCTTCCGCTGGCTTGGACGTGGACACCGTGGCGGGACACCTGAGGGAGTCTCTGACCGAGGTGTGCAATTCTAGCATGCCTCGGTCCGGTCGACCGCTGCCCAATCGGGCGGTGTACTGGTGGTCGGTGGAGCTGGAGGGGCTTCGAGCGGCGTGCGTGGAGGCTAGGAGGGCCTACGCGCGGAGCCGGCGGCGGCGTCGACGAGACCACGCCCACGAGGACCACCTCTATGAGGTGTACATAGAGGCAAAGCTGGTTCTCGAGCGGGCCATCGCCGACGCTAGGGACTCGGCGAGAAAGGAGATGCTGGAGGGTCTCGACAGCGATCCCTACGGGAGGCCATACAAGGCAGCGCGCAACAAGCTGCGCCCCTTTGGTCCCCCGGTGGCTGAGACCCTGGAGCCCTCATTCTTGGATGGGGTGGTTCAGTCCCTGTTCCCGTGCAGGGACAACTTCACCCCGCCAGTGATGGACCCTCCGCGGGGGATAGCTCGGCCAGCTGAGGAGGAAGAGGAGGCCCCTCCTGTCACGGAGTCGGAACTCAGCGCGGCGATTGTGCATATCCGCGCCAAGAAGACGGCTCCGGGCCCCGACGGTGTCCCGGCGAGGGTGGTGGCAATTGCCGCCACTCAAATGGAGGAGCGGTTTCGGAACCTCTTTAGCGCATGTCTTGCGTCTGGGAGGTTCCCGAAACCGTGGAAGGAGGGGCAATTGTGCCTCCTTCGTAAGGAGGGCCGCCCGGCAGACTCCCCCTCGGCATACCGACCCATCGTCCTGCTTGATGAGGTCGGCAAAATGTTCGAGGGGATAATCGCTGCCCGCCTAAAGGGCCATCTCCGGAATGTGGGGCCGGACTTGTCGGACGCTCAGTTCGGTTTCCGGGCTGAGCGTTCCACGGTGGACGCGCTGGCCCGCCTTAAGGGCCAGGTGAAGGAGGCGATGGAAGCGGGGGACGGATTGTTGGCGGTGTCATTCGACATAGCCAACGCCTTCAACTCTGTTCCCCACAGCACCATCCTAGAGGCGCTCCGATTCCACGGGGTGCCTCAATACATGCGGCGTCTACTGGCCAGTTACCTGGAGGATCGGGCGATCGTCCTCGTGAACAGGGCTGGCCAAGTCCGGCGGTACGCAGTCGAAGCCGGCGTTCCACAGGGGTCAGTCGTAGGACCTCTCCTCTGGAACGTCGGCTACGACTGGCTCTTGCGGGGAACTCTCCTCCGAGGCACGAATGTCATCTGCTACGCGGATGACACTCTCCTCACCGCCCGGGGGGAGAGTTTCAGGGAGGCGGCGAATTTGGCCTCAGCGGGCGGATCCTTGGTCGCAGGGAGGATCCGCCGCCTAGGATTGATGGTGGCGCTGCACAAGACCGAGGCCGTGTTCTTCCACGGGCCTCGGCAGCGCCAACCACCAGATGCCCACATCTTTGTGGAGGGCGTCCGAATTGAGGTGAAGGCCCAGATGAAATATCTGGGTCTTGTAATCGACAGTAGGTGGCGTTTCGGCCCGCATTTCAGTGGGCTGTCGACGCGCCTGCTGAAGACTGCGGGCGCCCTCTCGTGGCTACTGCCCAACTTGGGGAGGCCCAGCGCGCGATGCCGGCAACTCTACGCCGGCTTCTATCTCTCTTGAGGAGTATGGCCCTTTACGGGGCCCCTATTTGGGAGGACTCCCTCCGCAGGAGGGAGAACGCTGCCGCATTGCGGGCACCCCAAAGGGCTATAGCCCAGCGGGTGGCGAGGGCCTACCGCACGGTCGGCTTCTCAGCGGCATGTGCTCTGGCTGGCACCCCGCCTTGGGAACTCGAGGCGTGGGTGCTCGCCAGAGTATATGAATGGACGGCGGGGCGGAGGGCGAGAGGAGAACGCACCGCCCCGGAAGAGCGGGAAGCCGTCCGGCGGGAGGCGAGGGACGCCATCATCGTCCATTGGACGGCGGACCTCGCCACCGCAGCCTTCGGCCGCCGAACCCTCGACGCGATTGGGCCGGTCCTGCGGGACTGGCTCGAGCGGCCGCATGGATTCCTCTCCTTCCATCTGGTGCAGGTGCTGTCCGGACACGGTTGTTTTGGATCGTACCTGTACCGGATCGGACGAGAGGAGACGCCGTCGTGTCACGACTGTGGCGCGGTGGAGGACACGGCGCAACACACTCTCGAGGTGTGCCCTTCGTGGTCCGGGCCGCGCCGCAGTCTCACCGCGGCGATCGGAACGGACCTCTCGCTCCCCGGCCTGGTCAACGCCATGCTGGGGGATGAGGGGTCCTGGGCGGCAGTTGCCTCCTTCTGCGAACACGTCATGTCCCAGAAGGAGGCGGCGGAGCGCGTGCGGGAGGAAGACCCTCTCGCGGCGCCGCTCCGAAGGCGGAGGAGGGGCCGAAGAAGACGTCAGTATGACAGTCATCTCCGACTCCTCCCAGGTGGAAGCCAGCAGGCGACGGGTGCGGGGGTTTCACTCTCGCCTGCATTGCACAGGCTTACACTAGTGCCGGACGGGAATGGCCAGGTGTTCCCGGCCCATCCCATAGCCCCCCACGCGGGGGGACATGCAGGGCCCGCCAGCTAGGCGGGCATGCGCCGGGGGGATTGTGGACGCAAAGGCTGAGCCGGATTCCCATGACCCCCCCATCAAGGCGATGAGGGAACACCGCTGAGTTTTAGTGGGTATACTGCCACTCTGGCAGGGAGTCCCACATACTCCGTTCCGTCCCCCGACGAGCGGAGATGCGTAATGTCATTTCTCAGCGAAAAAAAAAAAAAAAAAAAAAGGCAGACGCTCCATGTAAAACGCTGGTATTCCGCTGCATCAGGTAAGACTAGAAGCCGACTCAACATGGTTGGGAAAAAGTAAGGCTAGACCACTAGAGCCACTGGGGCCGATGCTTGCCAGGGTCGCGGGTTGTTCGAAGGAGTTACCGTGGCCCTTGGCACAGGCAAATGAAGGAACACGGGTGGGTTTTAGTCAGTAGAAGTCTGACACGCCCTCCTGTTCCGCCCAGAGCGGGAGAAGTTATTTGATAATATCCCACCCAAAATAAAAAAAGTTAGACAAATTGATTGACTGGCCCGTATCCTAAATCTCATGAATTCGCGTTCTTTTTCCTGTTACTAATATCATTTGATATCCGAGAGAGAATATTAAAATAAACTACGAAAATCCCTATTGACTGCAATATAAATTTTGCTCACATTTGGAATATTTAGAGGAAGGAAACTCACAATATATATTTTCAATTTCTAATTAGTTCTATCAACGTATGATTAAATTTACTCCGTACGGTAGGAACAATTTGAACTCTGTTCAGCCGTCGACCGCCAATCCACGTGGATATGTTGACACCATTTCAAGATTGTAAATACGTAGTTCAAGGCATAAGTCTTGTCGTGAAGCACTCGAACATCACGCAGCGTTGATTTGTTTACGTTATTACAAAGTACCCTGTTTGTGTAGTCTAAGTACAAAATATAAACTGTTAACTGTTGACGCAATTTAATTAGTGATTTTTCGAATACGTTGCTATGAAGTCGTTCCCAACTGTCGGATATCGCGCTATTATTTTCTATAACTTTCGTCGCGGATTATCTACTAAACAGTGTGAAGAAGAAATGAAGAAAATATTTGACAAGGATAGTCCGTCCTTAAGAACCATTGAGAGATGGTGTTTAAATTTTAAGCGTGGCCGTTTAATTTAGAAGACGATCCTCGTACAGTCCGGCCCACAGAAATCGTGACCGAAAAAAGCATTGAACTTGTGAGAAAAGCTATAACCAAAGATAGACGAATCACTTATAAACAATTAGCTGAAACCCTGAAGATTTCTGAACGAAGTATTAGAAGAATTATATCAAACCATTTAAATGCTGACGATTTAAAAATCTATAAGTCGATAACTTCACCAAATGACTCGGTCGCGATTCAAAGTGACTTGGATCGAATACAAGATTGGTGCAATAAAAATGGCATGGCTCTAAACGTCAAGAAATGTTTCCACATTACATTCACAAAAAAGAAACAAGCTAGTGTAACATCATATAAAATCAATAGCGTAACACTAACTAAGGTTGATTCGGGATCTCGGAGTTATCATGGACAAAAAATTAACATTCCAACAACATATAGAGCATTGCATTAAAAAGCTGCCCAATTGTTAGGATTTCTTAAACGTAATACGCAAGAATTTAAGTCAACCAAAACTAAAATGGTCCTATACAATGCCTTAGTGCGTAGCAGGCTGGAATATGCCAGTGTTGCCTGGGACCCTTTTTATGCAATACATTCTCAGCGACTGGAGAGCATTCAACGGGCTTTCACCAAACACCTCGCATTTATATCCCCTGGCTTATCCCACAGGTGCCCCTATCAACAGCGATTGAGTTTCTTTAAGATGATCCCTCTACGGCAACGGAGAATTAAGCATAGCCTTATGTTCCTACACAAACTAGTGAACGGTCGCATAGACTGTCGTGAACTGCTATCGCGCATTCTATTGAAAGTCCCGCCTAGAATCCCACGCTTTCCTATAACCACAATTCTACAGCGCCCTTCTACCTCTACAAACACAGGTCTCAACTCACCTCTCGTTAAAATGTGTGACAACCTTAATTCATTTAATAAGTCCGTACCCGAAGCAGATATATTCAATGACTCTAAGGCGAAGTTCAAATCAAGAATCTTGGCCTCCCTGCACACAAATGAAATTTAAAATTTATCTGTACTATTAATTTAATGGGTTACTCTGTTTTCTTAATCGTTTGTACACCTAGACTTAAGTTAGCAAATAAGCGGTAAACTGGCGTCGTTGTTGTCAATGTTGTGTTTACCTGTAATTGGCATATATATTAGAATAATACCGTATGATTCTATATATTTATGTGTATGTATGTGCTGTAGGTGAACCTTAAGTAAATAAATAAATGTAAGAACACTTTTTACCCTGAGGATACCCCACGAGCTAACCGACGCTCAACGAGTGGCAAGGGTAGTTTGATGCAAAAAAAATTTTGAAAGACTTCGAATCGGGAGAACACAGTGCTATAAATTCAATCGTTACAGGTGATGAAAGCTGGCTGTATTTTTTGATGTACCATCTAAATCCCAGAACAAGGTTTTGGTCTTCGAAGATGAAGATCAAACTATACAAGTGAAAAAATCACGTTCGGTCGGAAGAGGAATGATTGTGTCTTTTTTTCGTAAGACGGGTTTAGTAGCCAATGTTGTGCTAGATAAGCAGAAGACAGTCACAGCTCATTGTTATACTGAAGTTTGTTTGCCACAGTTATTTAAAGCGTTGAAAAATCTCAGACCAATGTCCCCTTTGCGCTCGTGGTATCTTCATATCGACAACGCTCCAGCGCATCGTGCTCAGCTAACTGAACAGACTTTTCAAGAAACTGGAATCCAAGTATTGGACCGTCCATCTTACAGTCCTGATTTGGCACCATGCGACTTTGTTTTTTTTTTTTTTTTTTTTTTTTTCATTTGCTAAATCACAACTAAAAGGACGTACGTTTGCTTCGGAGGAATAGTTTCATTTCAGTTAATCGAAGCCTGGGAAATAATATGTGATTCCATTAAAAAAGAAAAATGGGAGCATTGGTTTGATGACTAGTTCTTGCGTATGAGAAAGTGTATCGAGTGTGGTGGAAAATATTTCGAGAAACAATAAATACTTATTTCATACGACAAGACTTATGCCGTGACCTACGTACATAAAGCATCACCTGCAAACTTGATCGCAAGACCGGTTTTAACAAGCGGCACTTTTGTGCACTTACAAAAACTGGTTTACCAAATTGCGGGTAGCAATTTTTTCGACCACAATTTGTTGGTAATATACGACACAGACAGAAAAACAATATGAGCGTAATTACAGGAAGGAACGAGACGAGACGATCTTATTCAAGTGTGGTTCTCATAAGCAAAAGAGCAACAGAGCTAGCGAACCCACAGTTCAATACAGCATACTGCATAAACTTTAATGGACTCTCTCTAGAATCCAGCATAGGCTTCAATACTCTCTCTCTAGAATCCATCCAGCATAGACTTCAATACACTTTCTCTCTAGAATCCAGCATAAACTTTGATGTACTCTAGTGGCCTTGCTAGAGTGCTCTTTTAGCTGGGTACAAAGGTGGATTACCAATTACTATAAGAAACTACTATGTGGTAGAGGCGCCTAAGTTCAGCAAGACACGCGAGACTGTAGGTACAGTAGTTCGAATGTTTTTTTTTTTAACTATAAGTTTCTATTTATAGTTAAAAAAAAAAAAACATTGCAACTAACTAACTAACTCTCTAGTTAGAGAGGCACTAGACTTGTTGAAAAAGCCAAGCTCTTCAATATTGACCGACGATGGATCCAATACTTAGCAACAGTACTGATATATAAGTAAAGGTAAAAAAACATCGAGTATTATCGCGTCCGCTCGCTTAATGATATACGATGTCAATGTTCATTGATGTTAGTGCTGCCACAGTGAACGGTCGTATAAAGAAAACAGCTGATGAGTCAGCGTGCGTTGCGAACTCGTTGATCGGACCATTGTTATACGTGATACAATTTTGAAATAACTGTGAGTGTAGGTAAGGGACTATTTTTTTCTTTCTTTTTTTTTTGCATATAATTGTCAGTGGCCTGTAACAATAATAACGAAGAAAATTGGTTTTCATTTTTCGTTATTCTGGCTAGGTTTTTATTTTCTTTGCTATTATCAGAGATGCAATTTGTGTGTGAATTGCAAAAAAGTAAATAAATAAATTGACCTAGTTGAGATAGTAATATCTGTACTTACAATAACTATCTACCATAGACTTAAAACAATAATAATAGATACTTTCCACAAAAATATCTAAAGCCATGATACAAACATATTATAAAATGTTGGGCTAAGAGAAACAATGTTCATAATATTAAATAGAATGATTTCATCTAGGTATCCAAACATTATGAAACTCGCCAAAATAGTGATTCATAAGTACTAAAATTAACATAATCCCTTCATTATTTTTAATTGACTAAATGTTAAGTACCTACATAATATTATTATGATGAAAAATAAACGTTTATTAGGATTTTTTGCGACGCGAATATTGGCGCTAACTGTACTTACATTTTGAATGCCCGACATGCGTATCCGACATCGGTATAAAGCGCGAAAAACTAATTAGACCGTAACTCAAAGGTCATAGAGTTCTTTTTTATACTAAGCGATTTTTTATTTAACCGGTAAGAGAGTTTGTGTTAGTGAGTGGGGAGGTTCTTTGGAAAGGCATTTGGTTTTACTTTCGTTTCTTTTTTGTATGGATTATAAGAACAATCTACATCGAGTTCATCATATTGATCGTAATAGCTGTTTATCTATCATATGATGTGAAGAATTATATCTACTTAGGCTAGGTAGACCCCTCCACCTCAGGCTATATAAGGACTAGTCTAGAAAAAAAAAAAGAAAAAAAAAACCAAATTGAAATTCTGACTGAGTTTCTGTTTGACTATTTTTATTTTAAAACACCACAAAATAGTAATGTTTTGACAACTAAAATACTAGCTTTGAAATTATATAGAATTATCAAAAGAATCAGCATAAAAAATAGTATTAAAATCTCGATTATGACTGTAAATGTTTGCTTGGTCAATCCCTGGCATCAGTGGGATGACACTGACAGCTCACTCCACGCAAGTTTTCACGGTGAGATTTTTACAGAATTGACCGGCTGAACCCACAGTAACAGGTTGCGCGTATATTTTCATGATTCAGCCTTTGACTGAAGTTTAATTACTTAATGAACTTTAGTATAAATAAAATAGAGACGAAACAATCGCGCAGTCCTGCGCCAGCGCTGGAATGACGGGATACCTTAGATTAGCGGACACAGATTTCGTTTACGTAAGTACATGACAATCAATGAAAACCAAATTACCTAATCAATGCTGAACGAATGTTATCAATCTGATAAGCAGTTTTACAACAAGTGTTTTAAGTAATTAGTTTTCTAAACTAAGACAGTTTTTGTCAATTGCTGCTAAAAATAGCACAGACTGGATTTATTTTTATCTAGTTGGTAGGTAACACAGAAGCCAGCACATCAAGCTACCCGAAACCGCTAAATTTTCCCAATCAACTTTGAACCTAATACTGTAGCGATGAAGTTGAAAATCTATTAAAGAAATTTGACAGATTGTAGTAGCTTGATGTGCTGGCGTCTGTACTAGTTTCACATAAAATATACCCTATAACTCTCGGCAATACTGCCATTAGTATAATTTTTGACAAATTTTACGTCTTTATAATATAAATTATATTAATTGAAAACACATACTTAAACGATCACATTTTGCGTTGTTTTACATCAATTCCATCCCTGTTTCCTAACAACTATCATAATTAATCAGTCTATATTTTTCCCGCTACTGGAGCACAATCTGAAAGGGAGTGACAACTATCAAGTAGGTATTTGAGTCGAACTGAATCGCTAACAAAAAATCCCCACTGTGAAAACGAGAATAACACTTTAAAATGCTGTTGTTCATTCCAAAGTAATGACACTTCAGGAACACACAAACGATACTCGCGTTCGCGTTGCGGTTTTTTACAGGGTTCGTAAAAATCCGATATTTATACGAACTTATGGAAAAACATTATGTAAAAATATCCGATATTTTATATAATGATATCGTGTTTACAAAAAAGATGAGCTTGTCATTCTGTATGTATTTTGTGTTAGATAAAAGTTTGTGTTAGATTATTTGACGTTTTAGTAATAAAAATACCATAAACACGAGTATTTAATGAATATTAATCAGTCTTACTTAATCACAACTGTACTTGCACGTTATTTGGTGAATCCCTGAAACTTATGATTAAATGACCACTTCGGGAAGCTAGGGCAAATTTGATTCTGCGAAATTTCTAGTTGTGACAATAATTATCAATTAATATATATCGCGATATATTTTACTATTAGAAGCCGACATTATCCCTGATAAACATAGGCTACTTTTTACCGCGGGAAAATGCTTCATTCCTACGGGAAAATGGGTAATAGGATTTAAACGGCGGGAATTCCGAATTCTACGTAAACGAAGTTGCGGGCGGATGCTAGTATCATGATAATACATATCCACTGATATATATCAACAAACCCTGCTTTTTGGCAATATACGTAGCTACCTATCTAAACAAAAACAAACCTATGGGTTTGATAAAAATAAGAAGATTTTCTGCAATCAAAATTTTTATTTAGAAGCAATTTAAAGTAATGTTTTAAAAATGTTAATGCTCATTTTCATAAATAGGTGAGGCTTAAGAGGGGCTCGTGGCTACATAATAACAGACGCACAGATCGATCGATGGTTAAGATACGCTTGCCACGGTTGCTTAGTTGATGGACCACCCATCAAAGTAATCGACCGTTGTTACGGGTTAGTCAGAAGACCAACAGCCTGACATCCAGTCACACCAAGGGACATGTATCGTTGGGGAGGTCAGATAGGCAGTCGCTCAATGTAAAGTACTGGTATTCAGATGCATCTGGTAAGACTGTAAGCTGACCCCAACTAATGTTAGGTAGATTGATTTTCATAAAAATATCGCACAACACCAACGCAAAAACGTTGTTTAAAATTGAATACAAAACCAGTTTAAAATTAAATACAATACCATAGCAAACAGGACGCCATATATTTTTAATAATAAAGTTTCTAGACACAATCGTGTTAAAGTTAGATACGGGAACCATGGTCTGGTGGTTCAGTTCTCTTAATGAGATAATCTCGGGTATAATTAGCTATAGCTGTACGACAACTGGCAATGTCCGGTGCTAGTCCTAACTGAATGAGACTGCGCGTACGGCAAACACAATATTATATTTTAATTTTGAAGCAACTTTGCAAAATATTATGAATAGTTCAGAAAAAGTTTCATTTTCTTCCAAAATAATCTTGAAATGAAACGAAATGATTTTTATTCATCTTTTAAGACACTTTAAAACACGTTTTTTTTTTGCATTTCCTAGCTGACAGATCTCTCAGAATAAATGCCGAAACAAGCTCAGAGGTCATAGTCTCTTTTTAACACGCATTTTTCGTTGCTTGTGTGAATTCTACAAACACAGTTTTACTCGTAAAAGCTCAGTCATTGTTGTTTAATTCAATGTACAGTTACGGCCTACAATCCCAATTCAAAATACTAAGATTATTTCAGTTTGATATAACGGACCGCAGTTTTTGTATTAAAAAAAATTAAAATTGGAAGCGAGTTCTTAATAATAAAGTAAGGTTTTTTAAAAACACAGTAATTATTTAAAATATCGTGTACACTTTTAGAGTTAATGGGGACACCAAAGGAAAGGCTGTTCCAGGGTTTCCTTTAATAAGTTTAGTTTCCTTTTCTTTCTGCATTGGAAGGTGTGTTTTATTGCAAAAGCTAGTTTACAGCAAATCTTTTTATTTTGATATTTAAAATTATCCATTGAGGGGCCCGTGGCTAAATAATAATAGCCGCACAGGTCGATGGATCAGGTTAAGCTACGCTTGCCGCGGTTGGTCTGTGGATGGGTGACCATCTTTACATACCGAGACCCCTTCGTGCCTCAGAAAGCACCTTAAGCCGTTGGTCCCGGCTGTCATTCGTAGATCTTTGACAGTCGTTACGGGTAGTCAGAAAGGCCGAAAGTCTGACAACCAGTCTTACCTATAGGGGTATCGTATTACCCAGTATCTGGGTTGTGGAGGTCAGATAGGCAGTCGCTCCATGTAAAATACTGGTATTTAGCTGCATCCGGTTAGACTGGAAGCTGACCCCAACATAGTTGGGAAAAGGCTAGGCAGATGATGATGATGAAATTGATCTATTGACATTGACTTCTAACAACAAAAACTTAGATTATAATCTTATTTAACAGTTGCAAATAGTTTTTTTTTGCAAAATGCACGGCCCATTTTACCTAGCTACTTACATATTTAGCCTATCGTATTATTTTCCCACAGCTGGGGGCGGGCGTGGGCCATAATTAACCACACGGGCCCAGTGCGGGTTGTCAGATGTCACATGTCTTCGAATATTTGGTTCCTTCTAGGACATGCCGGTTTCCTTACGATGTTTTCCTTCACCGGTTTGAGAGCAGTTGTGATGAAATAATATCCACACCTACAACTCCTCAGTTGCGGTTGTTATTACTGGACCACCTTTGCTGTCTTACCTTTACGTATTTACTTAATTTAAAACAAGTTATAATTATTCTATTGAAGCCTTTCTTAGGCACCAGTCTCCCACAGTAAACTTAACCAAATAAATAATATAATCATTAATAATAATAATTTATATTAATTAATATTTTTTTTTTTTTGTTTTTTAAAACTTATTCTTTATTTATTTTTTTTCTTTTTTGTATTCCAAATTTTTACGTTTCCTCACTCATTAACACGATCCACTCAGAAGCTAATATAAGATAGCAAAATAAGCGCGAGGGACCTGGCACTCATAACACAAGTTAAATCTTAATTTGGGTACCAGAGTTCAACAAAACTTAGCATTTAAATGATTCTCTGTGTAATGTAATGCTTGTGTTTTCTCTGTGTGAACTAATTGCAATAAATTATTATTATTATTATTTATAATAGAATAGAATACTCTTTATTATGTACACCATATAGATTACAGATATAAATATAATTAATAATTTGAAACAATAATTTATTTTAATTAATATTAATAATTTGAAACAATGTCTGTAATGTTTATTATGGCGAGAAAATAAATACTTACTATTAGGTATTACTATTATTATTGTTGTTGTATTTTGAATTTTAATTGTAATAAAGACGCTGTTCTGTACCCTACCTTCCCAACGTTTTTTTTTTTTAATTTTTGTGAACGTACACAGCAGCTTTTAATAATATAATTTTTACACAGCTGCCTACAGGGGACGTATTAAATTTCGTAAGTCCCGGTACGCACGGGCGATTAATTCCCGCGGCAATTTTATTTCACGCACTGTATTTTCAACGGTTTGCTTGGCGCCGAGAGTTAAAAATCTAACAGTCTGTTTTTTTTGGCACGCTCGAATGCGATGGGTTGGATTCTGAATGCTCGGCTCAATACAGAGAGCTTCAAATCCAGTGCCCGATAAAATCCCGTCGCGATATTTTTACGTCTGTGCGAACTTAGGGTAACGGTACACGGTAGACAGATACGTATGTACTTATAATATCAAGATAATCATCTTTTTTTGTCTCAGTAACGCAAGTTTCGGCGTAACCATTCAGATCCTTTAAGTAGAACTCTCAAACTCGTCGCGTCACCGTTAAGTCGAATGTCTCCCCTGTCACTTCAAAATGTATTGTAGCGACCTACATAATATAATAGATTGTACAAAAAACAACACATTGTGTACTTAATTTTAATACACATTGTGTCATTAATACAATATTATGGAACACAGACTGTAGACAAGGAAATGAATTCTTGTCAATGTATATGTCGCAGGTTTATGATAAAATCAGGTTTTCGATCAAAAACCGGAAGAAGACAATATTATTACTTTATGTTATCATAAGCAAATAATTCATTGCTTACTGTCTCTTAATTGGTTTATTTATTTAAAGAAATAATATTAAATAAAACTAATCCAGTCTAAGTTTTTGATAAAAAAACTGGATTTTCTCAGGTTGATAACATAAAGTAATAACTTTTTCTTCTTCCGGTTCCTGATCAAAAACCTGATTTTGTCATAAACCTGCGACATATTATATATTTTTGAGACTGACTGTACTTACTTTATTAAATTGACATAAAGTGAAATGTAGATTGAACATTCGGGCTTAAAATAAGTAAAGCGATTCGACGCTATTTTTTATGAGAATATTATTCAATACTAGTTTTTTTGGTAGTTTGTATTGTCACAGATAGGTACTGCGCCACAGGATATGACTCAGAACAAATTTGTTTAAATGCCGGTGACTTTTGTTGGGACCCGGTTACGTCATTTCGTGGAATATTGCATAGCATAATCAAACTCATTCATTATAAGAGCCTCCATTGACGTGCAGGGCATCCCAGCCAGTCAACCACGCTATAAAACTTGCAAAAATTTCACCATGGCATGAAATATTTTAAATGTGCTGCGAGAAAAAGAGAGAGATAATAATGATGCGGAGGAATGAGGAAATTTTTGTAGGGAATGTTTTGAGCTTGAATGTGGATGGATATACGGAAAGGAAAGACCAAAGAAAAGATGGATGGACTGTGTGAAAGATGATATGGTTAGAAAGGAAGTGACTACCGAGATGCCGGCTAATAGGGAAGTATGGAAGAAAAGAAAAAGACATGTTACTCCGACTGCAAATAAATTGGTATACGGGCAGGTGAATATACGTTCAGCAGTGGGTGAAGTCCGGATGTAGATGATGACGATGATGATGATGATGATGATACGTTCTGTCTCAAGTAGCCTCACACAGAGTTAATAAGTGGCGGCGACAGCAAGCGCAGACACAAAGAACAGAATACTTTTCGGTAAAGCAATTAGCTAGTGTCCCTATAGTGTTAAAGTACACGGAGTGGCAGGGACAACTAAAAAAATTGCATACACTTTGACCGCATATTTCTGGTTTCAGTTTGCGTGTCAAAAGGCCCCGCTACAAACAAAAAAAATAAAAATAAAAAAAAAACACGATGAACAAATAAGGGGAGATCGGGTAGCCCCGGAAACTTAAATAAATTGTAACTAAAAGTACCAATTAATTAAATGTCTTTATTTTGTCATTTTAAGTAGGTACTTAAAATTAAATTAGGAACTTCTTTGATAATATTAATAAAAAATGACTGATCATTTCATATTTTTGAATGGAATATAGTACGAATATTTTGGTGTTATTCTTTTTTGGCGTAATGTTTTTTTTAATTTTTTTTTTTAACATCTTTTAGCACCTTTACTTTTTTCAAATCAAATCAAGCGTTTTGTCCTTTCTATTGGTATTTTTTTATTATATCTAATTTTTCCTTTATTTTCTACTTCTTTTTTATATGTTGAAGAGGTTAAGATCTCACTTTTTTGTTTTATTTTTTATTTTTAGTTTCTTAGTTTTCTGAGCTCGCCTTAACAAGCATTTTTTTGATGCATCAGAAAATTGTGAGAGCTGTTTTAATAAATTTGTAGAGCTGGAAACAAAAACACACTCACGACTAATTTACTCGGTACCCAACTGCGACTGATATGGATTTGTTTCTACTCTAGACGGCACACATTTACAATAACGCTTTACCTACGCAGCGCGTTTAGTTTCTTAGGAATTTAAGTGTCCGTTGTTATCCGCCGTCCGGGGCTACCTAACCTTCCCCTACCTAAAATGAAGTAAACAAATAATGAGGTGAACATCATAATAATACCATAAACATCACCAACAACACAAAGTCTACATATCGACGGGTTCCGGGCTAATTGTATTAAGCGACACTCTGAGCGATATAGACTTTTATACATATTTGGAATCAGCGAATTTTTCTGCGTCATTTGAGCTGGGTTTGGTGACGATCGGAGCACTTTTTTGTCGCTTAATACAACCGCATTTTTGGGCCCATTTTGGACTGCGATGTATGAAGCGACACAAAATATTGACAAATTTAGGAACTGTGTACTTAAGCTCACTACCAAATACCAGGCAGTCGTTTAAACTTTTTTTCCTGGAGCAACAATTTACAGGCAACGTACGTTAAAGCATTTAGCCTGCCTTTATAAATATATAGAAATGTCGCTTCATACAATTAGCCTCTTTGTTAAATTCTAATCCAGTGTCGCTTAATACAATTAGCTTTACCTTGTAAATATACAAGAATGTCGTTTAATACATTTAGCCTCTTTGTCAAATTCATATCTAGTGTCGATCCATACATTTAGCTCTGTACATGAAATGTTAGATGTTATCATTTCAACCATTTAGCTTGCAGTAGATAATGATATGTCGGTCGCATGAACTATTTAGGATTTCAACAGTGAACATTTAAAGATTATGGTTAAACCTATTTTTTTTATTCAATATTTGATTTGCAGTGTTGTTTCAGTTATAACAAAAGTAAAGTTCTAGTACTTCAAACAGTTTATCTTAAACGGAATAAGAATAGTATACACATTAATACAATCAAAATTTTATATGTTTTTATTATGACGTTGATTAAAACAATGATTTTGGCGCCATCGCGATAAACCGCGCAAGCTTAAACTTTTTTTTAACGAGAGATGTTTTTGATTTTGATTACTGAGAAAGTTAGAAAAAAATATAGAAGAAAATAAGTAAAGAAATCAAAACCAAAGAAACGCTCGTAAATATTTTAATTTTTTATGTAATCATTTTTAAAAGAAATTATTTTATAGATAAACCTTTTTTTGTAATTGAATAACTTCTGATTCCTATACAATTGTGATAAAAACTTTAGTTGTTACCTTGGTAAGCTAAGAAGTTATTGCTGTTCCTAGGTGATTGTCATTTTAAATAAAAAACTTATCTTTAAATAATTTATAATGTGTGTTTTATTTCTCATTTCATAATTATTAACAAGATAGGTAGGTACACCCTATGTATGTACCTTTTAATTTATCAATGTTTTAACCGCCAATTTCTGCAAACTTTATTATTCAAGTATGATTACAAACAATTTATTTAAAAAAAATCAGTCGCATAAACTAATTAGCCATACATTAATAAGTCTAAGACATGGTATTTAAATCAATTAGCTTAGGTTTGAAATATGACCAACTCTTTGATTAAAGCACTTAGCTTGGAGCCATTATTTGCATGCCTAGGCGGTTAAGTCATTTAGCTTGGAACGAGAAATAATAAACCTAGGCGGTTAAGTCATTTAGCTTGGAGCAAGAAATAATAAACCTGGGCGGTTAAGTCATTTAGCTTGGAACAAGAAATAATAAACCTAGGCGGTTTAGTCATTTAGCCTGGAATAAGAAACAATAATCATAGGCGGTTAAGTCATTTAGCCTGGAACAAAAAAAAGTAAAATATGGGTCATTTTGTATTAAGCGACATTTATCTTCGTTAAAAATAGGAATATTAGAAAAAAAAATAATCTGATTATGGGGAATATGTTATAAAAACAGTAATATCTTTCTTTTTAAAAAAATAATGCGATTTGCTAAAGTTATTATTTTTTTTCTAAAAATCGAAACTTTAAACTGCTCTGGTGTAAAGTTTCAAAAATGTCGGTTAATACAAATAGCCCGGAACCCGTCGATATATCATCACATAATAATACATAAATGTATGTTATCATCTGTCGCTTAGGTTAGCACGTGGCTTCGGCCTGTGTTATTCCATAAAACCGTCACATCAGTTTCGACCTACAAAACTGTATACCAACAAATAATAATATTCTTTATTTTCGGACAACAATGATCCCGCGTGTTAGTAAACAATATTATAACTTAATATTAGTAGTGTTAGTAGTTAAAATAAAATACGTAGAGAAGAAGACAGAATAAATAGTGTTGTGAAAAGGACATCCCCAAATTAATGTTTATTTAATCGGAGAGTCGATACTCTCCGCCAGTTTTTAGAATGCTGTTGCCACTCTCCCGCGACCTTGACAACAGCGACACGATCATAGCATCGATTACTTTAGATACCTAAATTAAATATATGATTGGATTTTCTTAATATTTTTAGTCACACATCATACCTGCAACTAAAGTGGTTGCACACTTTAGTTGTAGGTATGATGTGGGACTCATATTTGCATCCATTGCAATGATGATCAGCCTCAAAAACATGACAACACCGACACCATCGACAAGAATTCATGCGATTGTCCACTTTTTTTTTATTTTATTTATTTATTTGGGACATAATAAAAATTCTGTCATATAATACGAAAGCAATGTGTAGCTACATTTAAGTACGCAAAGTGTAATATGTTTTGTGACTGCAAATTGATGCAATATTATGGGACAAAGATTGTAGACAATTAAATATAATTCTTTTCTGCGAAAACATCTTTTTGATGGTGACCGTACCTGTCTTCCTATATAGATTTTATGAAATGGCCTGTTTAGCCGTTCATCATTGTCATCCATAGCCCGAATTCACTCACTGTTGGGCCATAGGCTCCCTTCTCTTGTGCCAATCCCATACTCCTGTGCCAGCCTCATCCATGTTTTGCCCGCAATGGCAACAATGCCGTCTGCCCACCTCGCCGCCGGACGACCGGCATCTCGTCTTCGTCCTTGAACACCACTCGGTCACACAGCCTTGCTTCACCTGCCATCACTGTGCCTTGCCAGGTGCCCAACTCCATCTGAATTCCATAATACGTTTTCCGATCTCTACGTTTGGAATTCAGTTTAGTCATTAAAGCCGCTCGATTCTGGAAAAATCTCACCGTGATAACTAAGGTGAAGTGAGCTTAGAGTGAGCTGTGAGTCATACTGATGCTAGGGATTGAGACTATTGACGACTCACTCAACGCTCACTTCACCCAAGTTTTCACGGTGAGATGGTTGCAGAATCGCAAGGCAGCTCAGTAAATTAAAATATCATTAGGTGAGTGTACCTAAGTGCATAAGTCCATGGTCAAGTTCATGTCGTCAGTCGTCATTATAACTCTGAAGTTGTTTTTGTATTTTAGTTTATCTTTATGACCACTATAGTTATAATCACGCCTCTAATAAAGAACCTTCTTATTTAGATTATAAATACAATGTTTCTTTGTGGCTCAATCACATTCTGACTGTGCGATGTTATACTACGCAGTACTTATACCTAGAGCTGAAAAGGAACTTTTCTATTTACTAGTTTCTGCGACTTCGTCCGCGTGAAATCTTTTGTCTTCACAAAAAAAAAATATCGTATGACGCTCGGAAATACTGTGACTTCCAATTAGTGGAAAAAAATCAGAATTGGATCATGAGGTCTGAAGATCTTAATATTTTATAATATTATTATTGTTATAAGTAATATAAGTATAGACAGACCGAAATATCAATTAACCTTGAAAATAAATGATCAATGTCCTTTAAAATAAAGTGTAGGTAGCAAATCTGTTTATACAGGGTGTCCCTGGAAGTATAGATAAAATCGAATAGGGGCATGGGCAAGGTCATTGCCAAACTTTTAACCCCGAGAAAGTCGGTGCAATTTATTACGGTTCAAAAGTTATGACCAATTTTTGTTTTTTTCAATCACTTCGCATAGTCCTCAAAGAAAAAAACCATAAAACAAAATTATCAGGGCTATCAATTCAATTTTTTTCAAGAGGTTGTAGAAGAATGGACTGGTAATACTTTTACGCAGCTAAAAAGCATGTGTTCAATAAGAGAAAAACATTTACTGTAAAGGCTACGTGCTGGTAAATTTTTTATTAAATCGAGCAAACATTTCATTCAATTGCACTGACTTTCTCAGGGTTAAAACGTTTCGGATTGACCATGCCCACGTCCCTATTCGATTTGATCCATAGTTCCAGGGACAACCTGTATATGACGGAGTTATGACCGAACATACATAAAAAAATAGATACATATAGGATATAAACATCCGAATTGAGTTATTTTGTTGATCTAACAAACATTAAATCTTCTGTTTTAAAACATACCTACCTACTTTACTCGTCAAACAACGATACCAAAAAAAAAACAACAGTACCGTATTGCAATGAACACACAGTTCAAAGTGCCATACAATATTGTTTAGAGGGCGGATGTTTCAGTAGTACGAGCGAAAAAAAAAACCTTTAAAAATGTGTCATACGTACGTAAACGCAAAATATGTAGATACCACGTTATCAATGTAGGACTGTGTTCAAGGAAAAAAACAAAAATCTTTATACAGCGTTATCCCTACCGGATATTTTACATTTTCGGGATCGTAAGAGGAATAACATTTTCATATTTTCCCTTTTCTCCCGGTTCGCTGGTGTCTGTCAGTTTTCTTCGGAGTCTTATAAGTTAAAATGAGATTTGTGTTTGGCGTAAACTACTCTTAAATTCCATGGTTTTACATATATTATATTTATTTCTATTAGGAATTTCTCAATAGCTTGTGACCGTGAAACCGTAACATGACCGTATCTTGCAGATGATGTTACAGCTCATCTGCCTAGCCTTTTCCCAACTATATTGAGGTCAGCTTCCACTCTAACCGGATGCAGCTGAATACCAGTATTTTACATGGAGCGACTGCCTATCTGACCTTCACAACCCAGTTACTGAGTAATACGATACCTGTTGGTAAGACTGGTTGTCAGACTTTCGGGCTTCTGACGACCCGTAACGACTAAAAATAAATAAATAAAAATATAGGAATTTCTCCTGTATTGTGGGTGCGTTTACAAACGTTTCAACTCACAAACACAAACAGCCAGACCCGGAAAAACTACTGTAGGTCATACAAATAATTGTTCCATACGGGAATCGAACCCGCAAAACGTAGCGCAGCAGTCAATAGCTTAACCACTGCGCCAACCGTGCCGTCAAAATCCACGAATGACAGCCGGGACCAATGGCTTAACGTGCTTTCTGAGGCACCGAGGGGTCTTAGAATGTTAAGAAGGTCACCCATCCACGAATCAAGTGCGGCAAGTGAAGCTTAACCTGATCGATCGACCAGTGTGGCTGTTCTTACTTAGCCACATCATCGTCATATTTTGATCTCTCAAACTATAATGAGAAGAGGTTACAGAAACTATGCCCTATTTAGAATTAACCGGTTCGCAACAATTGTTTGTTATAACATCATAATGAGGCTGGCACTGAACATTGGCACTCAGATAAAGATTACACAAGTCTTATTTATACGTAATTTTTTATATATTTACGTAATAATTGTTCTTACGTCAAATCTTTGTTGAGAACGTGCGAACGGTCTTTGACCTGATATAAAGTAGATACAAAGTACCTTTTTAGCGATAGCGTTGAGTGATAGGATAGGATCAAGGAGGAAACAAGACGCAAACAAAAAGCAGAATTAAAAAAAGAACAATTCCTATTAAAACCTCAAGTTTTCTCAAATATTAATTACCTTAGTCAACCGATATAACGCGCCGTTTGTTTCTGAGGAGCAGGTTACAAACATCTACTGAAAAAAAACCACTTATGACTATGAAATTTACCTTCAACCAAAAGCAGTTACCCCAGTTAGCATTGCTTGTTGGAAGACGCAGTAATCAATTATTTATAAACGACCCCACACGATCAATATTGCAATAACACATTACAAAACAGCGAGTTACTTTTGTTTTCTTCATCGCAAACACTGATATAGGGTAAAAAACTGTATAATTCCGTTATTACTATTGACACAAGATAAGGGGTCGCTAGTGTGAACTCGTTTTAATTATAACACTTTCGTATCAGACACACCCCACTCGTAAAACGACGTATCTGTGCAAAGATTGATATCTTTTACGTAAACATACGAAATTACTTTTACGTATCAAAATATGGGTTGAGATGATACGAAATGTTTTGTTTGACAGTATTCAACACGTGGATAGAATCCCGATGATTTACATTGTAATGTGGGTGTGCCCAGATAATATTATAAGTACCTATGCACTTGAAAACCTTTTAATTATGTTATTGAGTGATTCTCAATGATCTCAATCGACACACATAGTATTACAATAGAATCAAGCACGGTAATGGGAAGTCCATACCTACCTGCTTGAAACTAAACACCTACCTTTCAATGAGTTCAAACGCGCCCGTTGAGGTGCAGCAAACATAACACGAGACTTTATCAATGGTTTTCTCGAAATTAGAATAGAATAGAAAAAAAAATAGGATAGAGTCGAAAAAAAAAGTACAATTAGAATAGAAAAAAAACATTATGCATTGAGAATCTTACGGGAGCTTGCACGGGCGCCCTCAGACGGGTGGCCGAGTAACCTCTCTGGGTCAGTCTCGTTAATTTAATTTTGATTAACCTACCTACTACATATTTTTTGACCTTTTATTTTTGTTTCAGGAGCCACAAGAAACATTTGAAAATCAAATTATGTTAAGCTAATTTATAGACAAAACAAAACCAAGTAAAACATGACGACGGAAAAGAACGCATTGATGGCATCTCCAAAGACACAGAAAGTAATGAAATTAGTACCGCCCGACGGAGGATGGGGGTGGATGGTTTTACTAGGGACAGCAATGTCTAATGTAAGTGTTATTATGTATTATTATTTTCCATAAACACAACGGTCAATACCGCAGACGAGAACAAACCTACATGTTCATAAGCTGTATTATTTTGTACATATATCATTCGTACTCTACGACTAATCGACCAATTTTGGTGCTTTTTAGAAGGCTGTTTTCGCTGTGCCAATACAAAAACAGAAAACTTTACATGTACCTTATATAATTGACTATCAATTTTGCAATATTGTAATAAAAAGTATCGCTGTAATTATGATCTTTTGATCTGATGTATGACCTATAATGACCTTAAGATCTTTATACACCATAATTTACGCAAATAAATATAATTTCTATTTCTATTTCTTAATTTTTGCAATTTTTGCAAAAATGCAATACTCTTCCCTCGTTAGTGTAGTGGTTGAAAGCGCTACTTGCAAGCATGAGATCCATACTTCGTTTTCCGTGTCAGGCAAAGTTTTACTCATTTATTTAATACTTTAATCACACAAATGTACAGGGGCAGATTTAATTTCATTGTTTGTTACAAAAGTTGTTATTTTTCCACTCTGTTTTGATTGTTGTAGTTTTGTTGTCATCTGCCAGTGTCGCGGGCGCATCACGGATTAATGTATTAATGTATTGTCAATGTCAATTAATGTGTGTTGTCTTTGGTCCCTGGACCTGACATCAAGTAATGGACAAAATGGTCAACATTTTATATGCTTGAGTCAAGTACTTACGAGGCTTTTGACTACGTTGTATGTGTATATTTTGTGTTTTTTTTTTTATCTGGAATTTCTCAGTAGTAGGCCGGAGTCTGGATTTATGCCCGGTTGATGATAATAGGCTCACCCTTTACATGGGACTAAAAACATAACAGCGAAATGGGGGGAGGGGGGGGGGGTGCTATAGCTACACGTCTGTGCAACTCTTCGGGGAAACAAAGAGCGATGATGTTTAACAAAAACGAAATTAAGTGAGAAAAACAATAACAGGATATACCTGACCGTTATCTTTGGTAATGCGGCCTTCTAGATAGAGAAGGCCGTTTAATTTATAACAGAACCGCACATTAGGGAAGCTACCAATTTATCAACAACTGTTATCGATTGTAATGGATAGATAAAAAAACATTACAGTATTTGTATTAGTAACGAAATTTTGCGCATTTCATGTCATGATAACATGAACAAATATCATCAGCCTTTATTAGGAAAACGATATAAAATACAATATTATTTTTTATGGACAGCATAAATATTACAGATATAAATGTACAAATTTTACAAGGGGTGACACAATGGACGGTCTTACCGCTAAAAGCGATCTTTTAAAGACAACCTTTGAAAAAAAGAAGAAAGAATGCCAACACAATAGGGTAGTCTATGGTGTGCCATTTACATAAGATAGGTACCTATACCTTTCTAGTTAGCATAGGTAAGTGCCTAATTCCACAATAAAATACCAAGAAAACCTGATCGCAGTTTATTAAAACTGTTACAAATAATTTGCTCTGCAGAAGTCGAAATAACATTACTCCGTCTTAAGCATTGATTCCCATAGTGGTCCAGGTGGACCCCCAGGGGTCCACGGGACTATCAACGGGGTCTACGTTAGATCTAATCTTCACATTTGCTGTCAAGTTTTGGGAATATGATAGAAATGTAGCTGCAAGGGGTCCACCAGAACTAGCAACATTGTTAAAGTGGTCTATGAGAAAAAAAGTTTGGGATCCTCTGGTCAAAAGCTTTTAGCTTAGAAAATATACTCTTTACATAGTGGAACTGCCGTGTGACCTCCTGCAAACAAATTAAGTGTACAACTACAACCAATTGGCTATGATTCCTTTAATTTACGGACAGTTATTGGTTAAATAAATAATCTTATATCATCGCCAATAATGAAGCAAAGACCTGATAGCTTTGCATAGTAGACTCTCCCATATGGAAGTAGCTATCACAGGTAAAATTAGTTTAGAAACCCATTTTGGCAATAAAAAATGCTACCATTGGCAAGCAAAAAGATTCGTTATCCCAGAAGGAAAAGTCACATCACCACTAACATACAACTCTCCATTACAGATTTTCAATCAATCAATGCTGTCTTTATTCAGCTTGCTATACGGAGATGCGTTAGAAGCGATGGGGCACCGAACACAAGGAGCAGCCATAGTAATGAGTACAATGTTGTTCGTCACAAATTTCGGCGGCCCAATAGCCGGGGCCGTTGTTAAGTTGACATCAACAAGATTTGTAGCGGTAACAGGAGCTTGTTTCTGTACTGCTGGAATTTTCTTCAGCGGATTTTCGACAAATATCTTTCACTTGGTGTTAACTTACGGCATCCTATTAGGTAAGACAGTCTTGTTTGTTGTTCAATGTTTATTGTTTAGCATAATGCGGTATAGTGGAAATGGCTTGGAGCTGTTTTAGTGCTGTATGTTGTAGTGTTTCTTGACAATAATATAGCGGCCCATCTTTGGTACCCTATATTTTTCTGTAAAGCGTAATATGTGACGTCAGTTAATTATTAAATGTATTATTAATTATTTAATACATATATGAAATTGTATTAAAATATGATGGCACTTTGACCCAGATAAAACCATAATTCTGAAACCCATTCATTAATATTTAGAATGGCCCAAATCCAACCACGAGCTTGGGTTATTTTATCCGTAATCCGAATTGTTTGGTAAAACAACTAATCTATTATGCTTGTTCCAGGTTTGGGTTTGGGTTTCATCCAAAACTCGTCATTTGTGGCTATAAATAGCTACTTCAAGCTAAAGAAAAGCCGTGCAGTGGGGCTCGCTAACGTGGGCACAGGTGTAGGGCAGACCTTAATGCCGCACTTAGTGAGGTATCTCTTGGAACATTTCGGGTTCCGTGGCGCTTGCCTGCTGCTCTCGGGTTTGAGTTTGCACGGGGTTAGTGACTATTTTATTACTTGTTCACGTTGAAAAGTTAGCTTCTGTATTTTTTTTTAATTTCAGAATTATTTTTCGTCAGTTGTTAAAAAAATCTACTGTTCCATACATTTTTACTGTGTATGTAGGACTTTTGTATGAAACAGCACAGACTTTTTTAAACCAACCAACCAACCTATAATTGGCCTAACCTATATGTAATATCAAATTTTGTAAGTATATTTTTGGAACGCTGTTGGTTTTCTAAGTAAATAAATAAATAACCTCCAATAAATTTCATGCGTAATGAAATTTACTGCGAAATTTAGTGTATGCTGAATGGTAACAGTTTGCGCGTCGATGTCCCTCAGAGCCATTCCACATGGCGCGTTGCGTCGTCGCAACGCATGAACTTTTACGCATTGCCGGCCACACGGGCGCTGCGTCAACGCAGCGTTGCTAGGACGCAGTCGTAACTTTTCGTTGACGCAGTTGCGGTGAGCACTTCATCGCAGTCTATTACGAAGCATGGATCGAAATAGTCGTCTGGCATTGCTCACCCCCACATCACCAACACCACCGCCGAAATCGTCGCAGAATCACAAGGCGGTATTGGATCTGTCCCTTAATTTCATTATGAAATAGTGATGCCCAGCAACTGAGCGGCGACGCTCCGGCGTCGCAGGTAATTACACCCGTCCCGCTTCGACTCGGGGGCTGGTGTTCGTTGTGTGTGCGTTGCGAGGACGCAGCGCACCGTGTGTACACTATGGTTATTTGTATGTAAAACAACGCAACGGCAGCGCTGCGTCGACACAACGCTGACGCAACGCGCAGTGTGGACTGGCTCTCACGCCATGTCTAAGCCCATACTTTTTTAATTCATTATTTACAGTGTTACTATTATTACTATTATAGATTGCCGGGACCATGCTAATACAACCAGTAGAATGGCACATGAAGGAAGTAGAAGAAGATGTACCGGTAGATGAAAATCTACACTTACTGCAAGAGAAACCCAAGGATGCAATCGTAAGAAAAATATCTCAATCCAACGGTGACACACAAAATGGTAAAGAAAACTGGGGAAGCAAAAAAACGCTGAGCAATAAAGAGCTAAATGGAGAAAAAATAAATAAATCAGACGCAAATGGTCTAAATGGTAAGTAACGCAATGTTTTTGTGTCAATTTAAAAGTCTAACATTCGTTATTTTTAGGCCAATTGCTTTCTGAAGTTGAATTGCTGGAACACAATGGGGCGTTTTCAGGAAATACTCATAAAAAAATGAAATCGAATCACCCTATAATGTCCCCACTGCTGGAACACAGGCCTTCTCACTTCGAGAAGGAGTGGGCTGTAATCTACCACGCGGGTCTCTGGCGGGTCGGTAGATGTCACATGTCTTCCAATGCTTGCCGGCATTCTCCCGGTGTTTTCCTATACCGTTTTCAGAGCAGTGTTGATGAAATTATTAACAAAAAGTATTATAGCACCTGCCTAGGTTTGAAACCACGACTTACACGTTTTAAATCACACCCGTTACGTTACCACTGGGCCACCACAGCTCATACTCATTTGCCTCTGTAGTATTTATTTCATTCATAGTCTTTGTCACTTTCATTTCATCTATGTCCATCAGTGATCAAGGTCATTCTCATAAAATGTTTCAATCAAAGATCGTTACATATTTTTAGACTTTCAATTATTTGTAATAATACTGTCTAGGTATCCAGCATTTTTCTAGGCGTCTAGACATAAATAATATTTTTTAATCAAGACCCGTGGCAGCGAATTAGATAAAATAAAAAAAGACCAAATAACATCTTTATTTCTCGAAGAAATACTATACAAGTGCTACATTCATAACCAGTATAAATTAAATTAATTTAGTGGTGACAAAAGAATTAGGTATCTATTAATTTTTTTTAATGTATTGTCAAATAATACTTGAGATATTTTTAGTTGTAGATAGATTCGAAAATTCCCGATTATTTTTCTTCTTATAAGTTTCTAAGCTTCAACGTGTTCCTAGAAAATGTGATAAATAAACACAAACGTGTTGATAGTAGTATATCTTTTATCATCACTATCGGTTATTTCAAAACACTTCAAAGTTTATGAGGTAATGATAAAACTATCTGTTTTCGCACTCAAAATATAGTACGTTGCGATGCGTATTTAACATGACGCAAACAAGAACAAGTTGTAAGTTACATCACAGATATTACACTAAAAACGTGATTTACTCAAATTCAACCGTATTTTGTTTCAGGAGCCACTCATGTATCTGCGTCATCAAAAAAACAAAATGTGCTTAGTAAGCTGTATGACCTATTCGGAATCTCCCTGTTGTCCAATATGCGGTTCCTAAACATTGTGATCGGCACAGCCCTAGCTGTAACTTCCATACAAAACTTCAGTATGCTGTTCCCATTCTTCCTACAGGTTAATATGTTTTTTTTTTTTATCAGAAATTAATGGTATCCATATACAACATTATTTTTAGTATACTGCAAACCTGAATATAGTTTGTTCAGAATAAGTAAGTAAATCGATTCCAATAGTTTTTACACCATGTTATATTTTCTCCCAAAACTATTTAAAAATGGTAACAAGTTGGACACCGAGTGACACTTAGTACATATCCGCAATCATAAGCGCACAACACAGGTCACAGCCGGTCGGCCGGTGGCGCGTGTTAAATGGTAACCAACGTTTTGTACGGACAATCAGGTAACATAACAAGCTAATAACTTCGTGATTTTTCATGATATAGTTTTGAAATTTTGTACATAGATACTTTACATAAAGATATTGCCATATACTAAAAAGTATGTTTTATGAAATAAAATCCTGGGATTTTCCAATTTAAAAGTATAGTTGTATGTTCATGTCCGAAATGAACATCCAAGATGGCGCATGTTATTTCCACAATGTCCCTACAGCAAATGAGATTATTAATGGAAGCTCTTTTATCGTTTTTATATTGATACCCACGTACCTTGCATTATTTGCACATGTGTATTATTAATGTGCACAATAATAATTTATTCATTCAGTCTATTAAAATTACTAAAGGCAACGGGTTCATTGTAATACTTAATATTATTTGTTTACTTCATTAGACCAGAAATTATATTTATAGCTGAATAAAACTATTAGGTATCAGTTTTAAATTATTTGAAATTGATACATGTTAGCATTTATACAACGTGTCCCGGAATTAACTCACACCACCAAACACCCCAATTAGAATATTATGTTATGTTATAATCATAATACATATACTGAACATTTAATTTTATTATGAATAAAACATGTTTTTATTTTATTTTTTATTTTGTTATACTGATTTTGGGAGAAAATTTGTGGTCACTTTACAAATATGTATACGCACGCACACAGTCGCACACGTATAAGAGTCTAGTGTAGTAGGTACTTAATTCATTTTGGTTTGCTTTGACTGTACAGCGGAAGTGTAATTTAAGTAGTTTTATTTATTTTTGGGATAAAAACTACCTTTAATAAAAATTAAACAAATCAATAAATTATTCTGAACAAACCACTTTCATAATATGCAATAATTCAGTTACACATTGTACATCCAAATAATTTTATCGACTTATGCCTAATAGGCTTACTGCCAGAGCGAAGTCCTCGTCACATACAGAAAAGGCACATGTAACAAATACCACGCTAGCTCGCATGTCAACGGTTCCAAGAGTGTTCAACTGTGCACGTGCAGGTGTAATAATTCGATTACAACACTGATATGAAGTAATTCTTATTTGATTACTACCTTATCAGTATTTATGGACTTCTCTACGTTTTATCTATTAACTGTACATCCAGTAAGGCTGTGATCATCACTATATCAATAATCGCTGTGCATCATTTTAGCACTTGGTACAATATCTGATGAAGTAGGTATGCGGCTCTTACGAGTAGACAAGATCTAATCTACCTGACAATATTATTATCACCTTTTAAGAAAATAATAACTGTAGTGTAGGTATATCTTCTCCCGTTTTCCTTATGACACACACGAGCTGACTATAAACATTAAAGATATGGAATACACAAGTAGAGAATCGCTTCTGAAACTGGAACACTCATAGAAAATACTTGACAGCCACAGACAAACTCCAAATGACTGTTTGTTCCTACAAATAGTTAGCTAATCCAAACCTACATCAATATTTAATAACCTAATACAAAGTCTAGAGATAATGCAATGATTCAGATCATAAAATCGATATATAATAATTTCTCGTACAGTTCACTGATGATATCATTGTTTTTGCAGAAAGTAGCGTCGATGGATAAGCAGCAGACTGCAAACTGCATGTCAGCGGTCGCTAGTGCAGATATAGCGGGACGTCTGATCCTGCCAATCTTCCAAGACAAATATAAAATAAAGGCCCGATGGATGCTCATCATGACAAGCACGTGGCTCATCGTCGTCAGACAAAGTACGTCACACACATATCTCCTCAAGTACCTAATCTATCATATCTTAACCACTTAAGACCTGAACAAGAAAAATGGAAAAATTATACGTCCATGATAAAACTATTATCGATTGGAATTTGATCTTCGATAAGTATATAATTCACCTCAACGGTCATACCCGTATCTATTTAAAAAAAAATTTTTTTTTCTTCTTAAATCTCTATTTGTTTATAGAGGGTTTCATCAGTTTGACCATGTCACCCTCACAGGGACATTCTGTGTCTATCTACGCTTAATACTTAGGTGTACAATTTTATATAACTGTTTGGCCTGGACACAGGAGCAGCTAAGATACTACTCGTATTATACATGCCAACATTAATAGAATTAAAACCGTTTTCCATGAAATAGTTACTCCTCTCAACCTCGTTCCTGACACATTCCGCTAACATATGAGTGGTATCCGCTACCTTGTCACACTCAGAACAATTGGGCGAATCACTCTTTCCCATTAAAAAGGCGAAGTTACTCAACGCAACATGTCCGGAACGTAGTCTGAAAGCAGTAACAATCTCATTTCGATGCATATCTGTACCCACAAACCAAGGAAGGTGGGAAAGGCTATGCTAGATGGTTCTATATCAAATTCATTTACTCAGTGAATTCTCATCAAAGTATTATTTCCATAATTATAAACACTAGTCGCGAACTCGATACAAGAGGTCACTAAATAAAGGAAAACATTCAACAGATATTACGTCCGTGGTAGCCTCTTTTGCGAAACGATCTACTTCCTCATTTCCATATAATGCAATATGGGATGGTACCCATTCTTTTGCCTTGGACCTTACCAATAGAATCTAAAATTTTGTATCTATTAGTTGATTCAGTAACTAAAACTCAATTTTATTTTCAGTTTTGGCGTATCAAACTAACATTGAAGTGTTGATTGTCATGTCTTGCCTCTACGGAATTGGTAGGAGTATGATCATTGTCGCGAGAAACATCGCGATATCTGAGTACTGCAGGATGGATCAAGTGCCCGCTGCCGTCGGTCTTGGGATGTTGACCATGGGCATCATTGTACCCCCAGTCGGATATTTCCTCGGATGGATAAGAGATTACTCTGGAAGCTACGTAACATGCATAACAGCGCAAAATATTCTCTTGGTCATACTCCTTGTTGCATGGATCCCTGATATGTTATATTTATTAATGAAAGAAAAAAGACAGAAGAAGTTGGACGCAGAACAATCACAAACATAGGGACTGATTACTTTATAGGTGGAATTAAAATAATAAGTATTTGGAAATACTCTCAAGTGCTTTGCACTCTTTTGCCAGGAAAGGCAGAAGTTTAGTTTCATAAGAAGAGCCAAAACGACAAAGGGTTCCATAGTTCAAGATAATAAGTATGCTATTTGATTGGGAAAATATCGAAAGTAATTGAAGAAGAAATACATAAATAGTTCCTACCTAGAATATTACTGGGAGTTTTGCCTTGTTAGGGGATAATATTATTTATATTGGATACTATCATAGAAATGCTCTAATGAGAACAAATATCTATTATCAAAGTCAAAGTCAATGCAGTTATTTCAAATAGGCACATACTCGTATAAGGCACTTTTGAACGTCAGCAATTACAATAAAATAGAATTGATTCTAGTCGTTATTGTATTTCTGTGAATAGTACCTGACTTTCATAAGTCGAAAACAGATATGGAACTCCAAAGTTTTTATACTGTGGTCCAGTGGTCATTGATATACTTAAATATAATTTGTCTGTGGCCAAAGTACCTGAAGAATTTAGCGTTGCGGCTGTGAAAACACGTTTATATTTATTTTATTGAGAATACTTAAAGTTGACCAGTTAGTACTTATTTTAAATTGTCGAGAAGAGAGGGACAAGGGTGGTTATATGTATTACTTCCTAATTCATTTAATGTCAATGAAATCTGTGAATGAGTGAGTTAGTTAAAAAAAATTGTTTTTTTTATTATGGAACAATCCATCGTGTGGATATAAAATGAAATTGTTGAATATGATGTTTAAAAACCTAGCAACGTTGAAAACAAGACTTAATTTGTTAGATAGTATGTAATAATTTGTAAATTTTGTATAAATATGTTTCTAGTCTAATTATAATTGCGTAATGTTATGATGTAGGGGAGAGTGGGGCAAATTTTTTTTTAATTGCTTTATTATTAATTTTTTAATGCCTAAAGTCGGAAAGTAACAACTTACCCCGACTTGGGGCAAGTTGTTAACAAGCCGGGGTAAATTGTTACCATATCTGTTAAAGCTATTATATGTGAAATAAAAAACAATACTTAAATAATTAAACTAAGCCCGTTTATTTAAGGTAGCTAATAGCGATATTTTCTACTCCAAATCTTAGCTTTTTGACAAATCTGTATATATGACAAATATCTAATTCTTCGGCAACAGCTTTTATTTTCCTGCCATCTTTGATAACTGCATCCGCTGCTTTTTCATCAACTCCTGTGACACAGAACCTTGTGTTGATTTTCGGGTATAAGTCCGCATCCTACGAAAGAAGGAAATTACAATATTTTATATTCCATTGTTGGTAAATATGAACATTAGCGAAAAAAGGAACATCTAGCCCCAAGCACACGTGTTGAAAAATAAGCAAGATATAGGTTACACTACGAAACATACGTAAATTATGCACAGTGTACCGGAACAATAGATAAATTCTTTAATTAAAACACTGAAACACTAGAAGCTAATCGTTAAAATTCGTGAGATAGACCAAAAATACCAAATGTGAAAATATTAACTTACGTGAACCAGCTACGCACGTACTGCTATTCCGATGTTTCGGGTGTCACTAGCCTGTTTAAAATGGCAGCTGTCAGTGCGTTATGGCGGTCCGTTTCAAAAAGTGTTTACTCAATATTCCTAGCTCTTTTCCTTGCGAAGTTATTTCAATCGGAACAACTTACCCCGGTAACTTTTAGCCCCGCTCTCCCTTATGTATGTCTGAGTAACATTTATTATGTTGATTACAGTCTATTTAATAACGTTTTGTTTTTTTTTTTATTTATTGACGGAGTAATCTGTGTGAGGTCAGCACCTCTATGTAAAGCTGAACTCACACTGACACGAATCCCAAGAGAGAGGAGGAACGTTGGTAGTACGTACGGCGGCGACGTTTTCTACATCTATGTATATCTATATCCACTGAAATGTCCGAAGTCTAAAAGTTACCGCGAATGAAAACCGGAGTCATTATAGATTAAAGTCGATTTTCGTGTCTGTCAACTGTGACCACGTTGTTCTTCTAAAAGACGCTACGTATTGTGATGCTGTTTTAATTTCATCATTTCAAGTATTAATTCCGGTGTATCCACAATCAACTCAGCCTATTGCAGTCCACTACTGGACCTAGGCATTTCCCAGGCTGTGCACACCCGCGTTTTGGTTTTGGTTTTTGACTTCCGAAATTAAATTTATTTTTCACTTACTCTGTTCACTGCAGTCAGTTGGTATTTTTTTTTTGTATTTTTTTGTAACACGTTGTGTTACGTACCCCACATAAGTTCGTATTCCGGTGGATTATACATTAATCTTATAGCATATAATAAAGAAATCTCGGTGTTTTGCCAAGTCGTTAAACTCTGCGAAGCAGGGGCGGGTCGCAAGGCTTCTTGCTAAAGAGGCGCATGTGGTAGAGAAGCCAATCCAAACTGACCAATACCGATTCGAATTTATTTTTTAAGTCTATCACATAAAGAACAGTAAGAAAGGACATGTTAATTCGTCACAAACAAAACACTCATTACAAAAAAATAAATGCCATAAAATATACACATATAATATAGCCAAAAGCCTCGTACTCAAGCAACAAAAGGTTGACAATTTTGTCCATTGCTTGATATCAGGACCAGGGATAAAGACAATATACAATTACACACACATTAATCTGTGTTGCGACACTGGCAAATGACAACAAACAAACAACAATCAAAACAAAAACAAAATGCTGATTACAGAGTGGAAAAACAACTACTCATACTCAAACTCACCCACCATTAACACACATACCCACATACACATTGCCAAAATTGGCATTTCGTATCATATTTGCTTGACCTGATAAAAAAAAAATCTTATATTTAAACTACCGTACTTGACTGTGGCTACAACGCCACAGTCAACGGTTATCTGAAGAAAACAGCTGACGAATAATTTAAGTGACTGTTTTTGGAACGAAATTCTTTAACGGCCATTCTTCAACGGGCGATTCTGCAACTTAAATACATTTTACTTTTTTCAGTTATGGCGTACCAAACTGATATTGAAGTGTTGAACGCCATGTCTTGCTTTTACGGTGTTATCTGTTATGCCATGTCTGAATACTGCAGTGCCCGCTGCCGTCTGTCTTGGGATGTTGACCACGGGCATCATTGTACCCCCAGTCTAATATTTACTCAAATAGATAAGAGATTACTCTGGAAGCTACGTCACATGCATAATAGCGCAAAATATGCTGTTCATCATAATACTAAAGGCCGACCGCTTAACCTCTCAAACGTCAAATGTACACCATGTGTACAGAAAACAATAAAATTTCACTTTGCTCATTGGCGTGCGACAATTAGCAGACACAATGTAAGTAACAAGTAATTATAAGCCAACCGCTTAACTGAGACGTTGCCTAAGGTAACAGCGCGGTGTGGGAGGGGTGTCGTGATCGTGACGTGATGCGAGAGCTCAGTGATTCGTCAACTTGTGACAACTATCACCCCTCCCGCACCGCGCAGCTACCTCAGGCTACGTCTCAGTTAAGCGAACGGCCTATAGTTACTTGGATCCCTGATATGATATACTTAGTAGTAAAAGAAAGAAGAAAGAAGAAGATGAATGCGAAATAACCACAAACATAGGGAATATTTAATGTTTGTGTGGAAGTCAAACTATTGCGAAGCTATCGTGATAAAGCGAAAAGCGTTTGAGTTCCTACATTGTGTTCACTGCTGCTGCCAAGAAATCCCTAACAGCTACCCTCTTTATTTACTTATATATACTGACTAATTGTGCATGTTCCTCATTTTGTTTAATTAAATAAATGTCTCTATAAGGTCGGGCACAGACGGAGTCAGCCGCAGTGACAAGTGGCGCTTTGGAGATGCGCTGTAAATTTTCGTGTATTTTAGACGACGTCTATGCAAATGTCGACATGAGACGAGTCTACAGCAGTCATTACGCTTACGGCACTGACCGCAGCGCCAGCGAGCTTTTCAAAAATAGCTGCCACTGGTGTGATAATTAAATTGGTTTGGATGAATTGACCTTTTTACATGAATTTCTGTGAAATTTTCACTTTACACGTACGTGTTCACTGCTACAAAGAGTTTTGGATGATTGAATGACATTAAAGGGGCGGCGCTGTCGGTAATTTGTGATATTATATTGAAAAAACAAGATGGCGGCATTAGTTTCGATTTAGGCCACTCGCCAAAAGATTCTTGTAGTACAACCTTTATTGTTGTTTTAGACACTATCACAATTTTTGGAACAAAGTCCCCAATTGCATGATGTACTCTGCACACCTGACTGAGAAAGTATAACATTGTGACAGTGTGAACATAATAATGTTCGGGTTCGTGTGAAATACAAGAGCATCTGTAGAATAAGCAGTCGTTTTGCGCCTGTTATTTTTTTACTGGAGTTAACTACATGTGAATTTTGGTCGAACATTTGCCGTGCTACTTACTTTCTAGACTACTTAATTTTAGATAGAATTTATATCTCCGATTTCAATATTGATTGTGATTTTAATGCTAATTTGAATTTTTTATTTGGATTATGATTTTGAATCTTGATTTGAATAGAATTATTTTTAATTATTATTTTAACTTAAATTGAACTTATTGTTTCAAAATGTTTCACATTTATGTAAATTAAACTGTAAACCGGAAGAGCGGAAATACCTAACACAAGCAAATGTTTGCTTAAAAAGTACTTACTATCTATATAATGTTTTTTACATAAGTGAATGAATTTTTTTTTTCGTTTTTTTTTTCTTTTTTTTTCTCATCGAGAGGCCTGTGTCCCAGTAGTAGGAACATCATAGGCAGATTATTATTGACACTGACAGCTCTTGAACGTGATTTAGATGCGCTGATAGCCTTCAGTTTGATTGGTGCAATCCGCCCTTATTCGCTACCACTCGATAAGGCACAGAGAGAGGCACAGACACAGGATCTCACGCTTCAGAATCGCACTTCTAAAAACTAGTGGGAGATCAAGACTTTTTTGAGCCTACTATAGAACTTAATGTTTTTTTTGTAGAAATGAGTACTGTTTTACTCTTGATTACAGAATAAATTGAATTATTCGCCTCGGATGATGACCAAGTAAATTACGATGCTACGTTTTGAACCGACTTCAAAAAAGGAGGAAGTTCTCAGTTCGTCAATTTTTTTTTTTTTTGTATCTGCCTTGATTACTCGAAGACGGCTGAACCGATTTGAAAAAATATTTTTTTTGTTTGAAAGGGTATACTTTCCAGGCAATTCCATTGTCATCAGGTCAAGATCGAAAGAATGATGGGCTCGTGGGGAAATCGAAGGAACTCTTGAAATATTATAGCCACACCTATAGCGATTTGGATATTTTTTATAGTAACTCGTGAATTTGCTCTTGAAAAGCATCATTTTGTCAAGTTGGTGACCGGAACTACTCAATAATAAGTATTTCACAGGTTGCGATTGGATTATAATATGGGTGCTAAGCAATTTATGCTCGTCACAGTGCGAATGGTGAAATACCAGGAGAACTCAACAATTAACGTCCCTGCATCGGAAAAAGCAATATTTTTAAAAGGCAATGAGCAAGTTGACATTAGGCTATTGTAACTTACAAGGAAGGTATCCCGACGTGTCACCTCCGATTTTTTTGTGGCTGATATATGTTATTCTCCATCAAATTTTAAGAGACACGTATTTTTTTTTTTGCCAACCCGCCTTTCTTGGGGGTGAAATAGCCCCCTAAACATTACCACCTTTCGGGGCAGTTTGAGGGTTTTACATACTTCTAGTTAATATTTTTCCAAAAGACCAAATGGATATTAATATACCCATTTGGTCTTTTGGAAAAATATTATATAAAATGTGGTAATGTTAATGTATTCTATAAAAGGTAGTAATGTTTAGGGGGCTATTTCACCCCCAAAAAAGGCGCGTTGGCAAAAAAAAATACGTGTCTTAAAATTTGATGGAGAATAACATATATCAGCCACAAAAAAATCGGAGGTGACACGTCGGGATACCTTCCTTGTTAGTTAAATTATAAGCAGACCCACTAAAAAGCGAGAAATAAAAACTTTTAACAAAAAAAAAAAAAAAACCGACTTCCAAAAATAAACTGCAAAGTGAAAAATAACTTTTATTTCGGGAGTCTGTGGCAAAAAAACTAAAATACAGATCCAAAGACAGACTTCTCATTTCTCAATTCCAGACTTCTCCATAAGCCGCCATCATTGTATTTCACCCATTTCTTTACAAGCTTTTATTCAAAATAAAAAGCAAATCGCGGATGCTGTACATTCAATTTTATTTCCATGGGGGCACGTCAAAATGATCCATCCAACCATCCATATTTTCGCCAGTAACTTTGAGACTTCACTACAATAGATAATATTATATGTGGGCTAACTAACGAGCGTGTAATGTCCCGTTATGCGATATATTTTGATGTTAGAGTCCGGAACAAGACGGGTTTGATTAGGTACAATATACAATAGGTAATTGGAGGAGAAACGTTGCCTGGTTACTGAGTGTCACATGTTTAAACATAGTCACAGTATAAGACGACAAGTATCTCAACGGGCTTAGTTGAGATACTAGTCAGCTTATACTGTATTTTATGAAAACAAAAAAAATCGGTGCAGGGGCTGTCAACCATACTTTTTAATTGAAATGTACTACACATTAAAAATTAACTCATGACTAACTGGTTACCTAAACCATGCTTAGATTTCGTGTGTGACTACAAAGTACGTTTGCATTGTGTGAGTCGATTCGACCACTTGTTTCTTTTTAAATACTGTGTTAATACTAATATGTGTACTGTGACATGGTGCAGCTAGAGGGGTTCGTGGCTAAGTAATAAGACCCGCACGGGTCGTTTAATCAGGTTATTAACTACGCTTGCCGCGGTCGGTCCGTGGATGGGTGGGGACCTTTTCATACTGATAACCCTCAGTACCTCAAAAAACACGTTAAGCTTTTAGTGCGGTTGGTCCTATTCCTTTTTTTTGTATGACCTGCGTTTTAGGACGTGTGTGCTGATACATTTTTGTGCTTTACTGTTTCATTTAGCTTCAACACAATGCCAATTCTTGCTATCATTAACCACAAATCTGCTTTCTCGTTCTTTCCTTTCCTGTTATTTCTAGATGATTATAAGAATATCCATTATCAGTAATACGCCTCTTATGTCTCGTCTTTTAATTATGCAACAACAGATTTAGAAACGAGGAAAACCACCGGCTCTGTTGTAATAGACATAGGCAGATATAAAGCGAGTAGATATAATTCCTTAAAGCCAGGCTTAGGATAAGATAATGCTAATCCCTGCTGTAAGGAAATTCTATTTTGTGAGTCACAAATACCAGAGGAATTAAAATATCATAACATTATTTTGAGATGACTTTTTGGATGCTTGGTCCGATTTCCGTCGAGATTGAAAGTTCTGTGGGGTTTCAACTCTAATAACGGGCTGCGATATTGACAATTTTTCGGTAGAATTGTCCGTTATATAATAAATAAATACCCAAAAATAGTTGAGAAAAGGCTAAGCAGATAATGATTGGTATTTTTTTAGAAGGGTAAAGTGATACAATCAGACAATTTCAAACTCACCGCGTCTTGCTTTTCAGCAGTACGATTCTGTAACCATCTCACCGTGAAAACTTAGGTGAAGTGAGCGTGGAGTGAGCTGTCAGTGTCATCCCACCTGATACTAGGGATTGACCAAGCATCCATTTACAATAATGACCGAGATTTTAATAATATTTTTTCTGGTTTCCTCAGGATTTTCTCCTTCACCCTTTTGAAAGAACTAGTGATGATGTGATTTTCACAAAGTAAAAAGTACCTGCCTGGGCTCGAACGTTGGACCTACAACTCGTTACTCGCAGTCGTTACCACTAGGCCACCACTGTTCTAGAAGACAACATATCTACTTACAATTTCATCACAAGTGTAAGGAATCTCTCAAAAAAAAACCCTCAGGCACCAATTTTGGCTATTGGTGCCTGAGGGTTTTTTTTTGAGAAAAGAAAGCGATCTGTTCCAAAATACCTCATGTATAATGCAGATGCCGCACAGTGCGTACTTACGTCGTGTCGCGTCGTGCCGCGTCTCAGCCAGACGGTCACCGACACGCATACAAGATGAACAGATTTGTCTTGTAAACACCTCGATCAAAGAAACTGAAAGAATTTGATGAAAATATGTTTTTATTTCACGATTTTATGAAGTGGTTTTCTGCGAATATTATGTGGGATATTCTAGGAATTTTGGATTCTGCAGCTAAATACATCTTCGCTCTATTGAGGATTAAGCAAAATGCAAAAAAAAAACAGCATATTGTCGTAGTGTCAGAAAAATTGTTATGAAATGCTTTGCAGTTCTTGAACGGAAGCATAGTCAGCCTAGGTACATTGTTTCCACTGCTTGGACATGGGCCTCCTCTGTGTGAGGGAATAGGCCGTAAATGCGGGCCCAGTGTAGGTTGGTAGATGTCACATGTCTTCGAATTTTTGGTTCTAAGACATGCCGGTTTCATCACGATGTTTTTCTTCACCGTTTCTGAGAGCAATGGTGATGAAACAAATTACAGTAACAAGGAAACCTCGCGAGGTGTCCCTCACCGATTTCATGGCGGCTTTACTATAAAAATCTACATGAAAAATTATGAGATACGTATTTATTTATTTTTGCTAACAAACGTTTTAAAGGGGTGCAAATCACCCTCAAAGTTCGTACCCCAAAATGATTGTTTGCAGTTTTCACCTATTTCTAATATTTTTGTTCCAAAATGACTTTAACCATTAAAAGGAGCATAAAAAACTATGAAAAATACCTTCATTCACATATTTATAAAACTTAAAATTGGTCTCATTAAAAAAAAAAAAAATAGTTTTTGAGTTATGAATTTTTTGCTATTTTAAATTTTAAAAAATTGTACATCCACAATTCTTATAAATATGTGAATAAAGGTATTTTTCATAATTTTGTATGTTCTTTTTAACGGTTAAAGTCATTTTGGAATTTTTTTATTAGAAATATTTGAAAACTGTAAACCATCATTTTGGGGTACGAACTTTGAGGGTATTTTCACCCCTTTAAAACGTTTGTTAGCAAAAAAGAAAAAATACGTATCTCATCATTTTTCATGTAGATTATTATAGTAAAGCCGCAACTAAATCGGTGAGAGACACCTCGCGAGGTTTCCTTGTAAGTCAAGCGCCTGGGTACGACCTACAACTCGTAAGTCAGGGCCGTTACCACTGGGTCACCACTGTGCTCCGCTTACGATAGACATAACTTTATTGTTATCAAATTCTCAAAAACTACGATCGTTGAAGAGCCCGTCTATAAGCGACTTTGTATTCAAATACGCCTTTCGATGAGGGTGACAGTATACTCAACCTAACAATTTAGAACAATAATGTACTCCTTCATTATTATTATTATAAATATTATTTCACTAGCTGCGCCCCGCGGTTTCAACCGCATATGTCTCGATCCCGGGATAGAAAGTATTCTATGTGTTAATCCTGGTTATAAGCTATTTGTGTGCCAAATTTCATTAAAATTAGTCCTGCCGTTTGAGCGTGAAGAAGTAACAAACACACACACACACACGCACACACACACACTCACAATCTTTCACCTTTATAATATTAATGCGATTATCTTATACAAGGTGTAACATAAATAACGCACAACCTCTTAAGCGGTCATTGTACTCATCATTATGAACAACTTTTACTATGGGACCAAACCTGAAATCGCGAAAAAAAAATCAGCTGTTCCCTACATTTATGTTCGCATAACTCGTCAAAATGTAGGGAACAGCTGATTTTTTTTTCGCGATTTCGAGTTTGGTCTCATAGTAAAAGTTGTTCATAATGATGAGTACAATGACCCCTTAAGAGGTTGTGCGTTATTTAAGTTACACCTTGTACATTACTAACTTTTGCACGAGGCTTAACCCACGTGAAGGTAGGAAATTACCCCACGGGAACGTACTACCGGGATAAAAAAACACCCTATATCCTACTACTGTCTCAGGTCATGGTTTTACCTGTGTATCAAATTTCATACAAATCCGCTCAGCCGTAAGGTTAAAGACTTCAAAATTGTTTATAAATAATAATTCAATATAGTTTGTTGAACCAACTATATTATTTTAACGCTAAAATCTATATTAAAGTTTCGCCCCGATTCACCCCTGCATCCCTATTCACCTCGCTTTTAGACCAGAAAATACATAGCAAAAAATTGATTTAATACTACAAAACATACAATGGGCGGCTGTTTCGCTATTTTTTCGAAATGAAGAAAAAAAGTAGTAAACATGCATTTACTAACTGACGCTCTATCAAACGAACAACTCGATTGCTGCTTCCAAACTCCTTTTTGAACGAGTAGCGCGATCATGCACAGCTTCCACAAAAAATACCGACTTATAAATTTCAGGAACAGCGAAACCCGCTTACATTCAGAGTGCATTATGAATATATTTGTGTTTAATTTTGCCGTGGCTAAATAAATTCATTCCCAGCTTTGCGTGAATCAGGAGGGTTCTTTTCCTATTTTCATCCAAGAAGGATTACGCTCGCGCCCACAATTTTATGTATTTCGTTCTTTGTTGCCATATTACACCGTTTGCTATTATTAAAATACCTACTGGTTTTAATAAGTGGCCACTTCTTCTCTAAAATTCCTTTCTTTATTTATTTGTTAAATTATTTTGTCTGCGTCAGTAATCCGTCTTCTGCTTGGAGGGTAATGGATATCTTAGATATCAGGCTTTGAGTAGGTACTTGTCTTGTCCATGATGCCTGCCTTCATCAGGTTTTAAAACTAAAATTATGCTTTATAATTGCTTAAATCGAAGCATATTGGAATATTGTAGTGTGATCTGGCGTCCACAATATGCCACACACTCGTTGCGCCTAGAACGCATTCAAAGGCATTTTTTATGACACCTGGCGTATTCTAGCGGAATAACTAAAAACGTACGTTCGTACAGTAACGGACTGCAAGACTTTAAAATGGTTTCGCTAGACAATCGCCGAGGCATTAATGACGCAATGTTTGTGTGCAAAGTAATGAACCATAAAATTGGCTGCCCACAAGTATTGCACACCTTTAATTTACGTGCTACCTCAAGAATTCCTCGCAGTCCCATTACACCACTCTGTCTACAGCAGAGAAGAACGGTTCTAGGTGCCAATTCCCCCTATAAAAGGTTATGCAAGTTTGTAAATGGCTGGCTCTTCCTTTGAAGAAGGAAAGGCAAAAAACGCCATGGTCGCTAACTATTATACAAGGTGTAACTTAAATAACGCACAACCTCTTAAGGGGTCATTGTACTCATCATTATGAACAACTTTTACTATGGGACCAAACCTGAAATCGCAAAAAAAAATCAGCTGTTCCCTACATTTATGTTCGCATAACTCGTCAAAATGTAGGGAACAGCTGATTTTTTTTTCGCGATTTCCGGTTTGGTCCCATAGTAAAAGTTGTTCATAATGATGAGTACAATGACCCCTTAAGAGGTTGTGCGTTATTTAAGTTACACCTTGTATATTTTCTTTCCTCCGATTTCTTAAGTAAAAAGACAGTAATATAATACCTACTCATATTCAAAATAACACATGCAGCCATGTAGAGCATACCCCTGCAGCTGACGTCACTGTTTTCACAGTAAAGTATTGTGTTAGACAGAGGGCGGATCACACGAAATAAGCGAGCTGTTTGTAAACAGCGGGTATATTGTTTCTCCGTCCACAATGCTCTAGACTCTAGAGTATGCTCATACAGATTTAGGTTAGGTTTAGACAGATGAATCGTATGGAAAATTGTGGATTTATTTTTTGTTTAGTTTGTTTACTTTAGGTTTAATATTATGTTTTAATATAGCGTGTATTTGTCCATGTTTATCGTAAATTAAGTGTTACGTAGAAGAGAGTGTTTAAAAAATCTATTTTTATAAAACTTCACTAGTTTGCATTAATCAGTCAGGGATGTGTGGCAGACACTGTAGGAATCTGATTAGTTGCAAATATTTACTAATAATTGCACCAAATTACGTCACCGGTACAGCACCCTAATTTCGTGACACATTATTACAGTCAATTTGAATCATTTTGATGCATATTGCTAATCCATTGCTCAATATGTTTGAAAAATGTGTCTGTTCAACGAAGTAAATAACGCAAAGAATGTTGTTGAACTGTCAAAATGAAACCCATTGCTACTGATAGTGTGTTACGTTAGCCTGCTGGTCAAAGTTTGCCTTTTTCATCGAGAATGAGATTAATATTCATCGGCGACGCCCACCACTAGGTACTGGCCGTGCCGACAATCAAGACTAACCTACTCGCCAAAACCCTATTAACCAGGGCAATCCGTATCATTAACGAACTTTATGTCAAAATTGATGTGTTCACGTGTCATTTGAGTGAATTCGCTAGGACACTGTTATTTTATATTATAAAAAATACAGGGTGAATTTTTTAAGCGGGCGTGGATGGCCAAATTCGAAACTATGAGGAATAGCGAAAAGTACACAAAGGAGTGTCGTGGTCGATTTTCATGAAAACTAAAACTGCATTATTGGATTTTTTGAAAAATCAATATGTGTAGCCTGGAATCGAACCGGTTGATTCTGATTTAAAAATACACACATACTGTATTATTACACCATTTGATAGTGTCCCTAATAAGGACCAAATTCTGGGCAGTAATGACATACGTCGTTATCATGACATATCTTGTTAAAGTTTTTATTACTTCTTAGTTTATTAGTTTTAGTTAAATTAGTTTTAGTAGTGTAGTTTTTAGTTAAATTATATTTAAAATTGTACAAGGACCACACTGTCGCATTGGGTACAACACCTGTAATGATAGTAGTAGGTAAAGGAGATTTTAATAAATAAATAAATAAATCTTGCCCTAACACCTCAAGCATTTCGGATACTCAGTGGTTGAGTAGAGAAAGTCTTTTTTTATCTGTTTATGTGAGATTTGTTTTGCACATCAAAGTTACAAAAGAAATCTTACCGAACACTGTGCTGAAGTTCCGGTGTTTTTGCAATAAAACCGAAGCTGCACATTACCCACGACATCATTATTATACAGACACTAGGAAAATGCAAGTTGGAAGGTAACTGTATCATATTCTGCTTGCTTTTGAGTGTTGTTACAAACAGTTGTTGTACAAAACTACCTGCATGCGAAATTATGTGAGCTTTTCGTTAGATAAACTTGTTTCTCTTAATTAATATATTTGACTACTTTTGTATCTTTTGTTTATTTTTGAAGTGGAAGGAGTAAGTAAATAGTAAAATTACCTTTAAATTTTGTGAAAACGTAAAGGCGAGTTGATTATAAATGATTGCCTCCCTATCCCTTTTCCACACAATTCTGTATCTTCCGAGTGCCGGCCAGTCCTTACGGTAGGAGTTAAGCCCGTTCCGCTATCTTCGTGTTAGCATGCCGGGATCGCATCGTGCGTTTAATGGGACCCAGTCGGTGGTCCTCTTATCCGAATTGTCATCCGACCTGCGGCAAACACTAATTGGCTAATTATTTCCTTATTAAATTCAAGTTCTATCAGGGAAATAACAAGCTCTTACCTATCTATGTTTTTAATGAACAACCTGCCTCCTAACAAAATAACTAAATGTAAGTAGGTATTCATAAGCCTAAAAACCATTTTGCCAAATGTCCGCGATTAACTCACTTTCCTTCAGAAGATACTTTTATAGTATTGCAATTACCTAAAGCAAATAACCCTCAGTTTTCCTAACAGAGCACAAACTTTATAAACAACGAAAATAACACAGAACAAAAATTAAATTTTTGATTAAAAAGCGTGTTAGTTCGGGACGCTGACACGTGGGTATTAAACTAGCATATTTTGGAGCACTGTGTAGCATTTTAATAATTTCATTGGGAGTTCTAAATAATTTATAAAAGCTTTCGCACAGAGGACGATGTTGGACGAACGTAAAACAAAACACGAAGTGTGTAACTGAATATAAATTGCCATATCAACTGCAAGTTGAAAATTAATTACCTGCCGTGTCGTGTTCTGTTTTTCATAAAAGTCACTCACTATACGTACACAAAACGCACAGAGAGCGATTATTGCGTCTCATCTTTGTAATTAACAAGATGTTTTGTTACCAAGCATTGTTTAAAATCACAGAAACATCAGTTTCTGTTTTGTCTCGTGGTAGTGCGAACATCATCCATGAGAAGGCAATTTATTCAAAATATTTAAATTCATTTATTTATTTAAACTTTTCGCACAAAAGGTACAGACGCCAGCACATCAAGCTACCCGAAAATGTCAAACTTTTTCTAATCAATTTTGAACCTTATCTCTTAGCGATAAAGTTGAAAATCTATTAAAGAAACTTGACAGATTGTAGTAGCTTGATGTGCTGGCGTCTGTACAAAGGCGGACTTAATGCCTTAGGCATTCTCTACCAGTCAACCAAGGGTGGTGAAGAGATAAGATGGCAGGTGAAAATTCAAGTCCCAAATCTCATTTCAGCATCGATCAATGTTTTAAAATTGTCAAATAAGTTGGCAAATTAGAGGTTTTTTTGACGGATTCTGATTACAAAAAAGAAAGAAGAATAGGTTTATTTGTCACAGAAACGCGTGCATACAAAAAGATAATTAAGTCGAATAATAAAAACATAATAGATGTTTGATTATTTCCGTTTTGTGCTCGTGATTATAGATCGAAGCACAAAACAGAAATAGTCGACAGCTGCATGTCAAGACTGTGACAAAAAGTGATACTGTGCGAAACATGATACAGCATGAAACCCACAGCACGCAGTGCTGATTTTCAGTGGTTACCCGATTAGAATGGGAATGCTCTGAAAAATATTGGAATTCTACCTTTGGTGTGGACCCATCCAGAGATCATCGCTTAGCATCAGCAGGGAAATTACGTAACACTATCAGTAGCAATGAGTTTCAATTTGACAGTTCAAAAACATTCATTGCGTTATTTACATTGTTGAGCAGACACATTTTTCGAACATATGGAGCAATGGATTAGAAATAGCTTCAAAATTATTCAAATTGAGAGTAATGATGTGTTACGCAATTAGGGTGCAGGTGACTTATAGTGTAAATGCTAATTCTAGCACTTTTTGTAGAAAAAGTACGAAGGGTTGCCTACCAAAAGTAATTAATGCAAGTATCTTATTAGATTATAAGTTTATAAACCACAAAGATTTTACGACTGCTAATGCTAAATTAACAAATAATGAACAAATGTGTAACAGATGATAAACATAATAGATATACAACCATTTATGAGACTGTTTCCACAAAAACTGCTGAAACTGACAAGAGCATCGTATCACAGAAAATCCTTTCGTACATTACACGAATATTATAAAGGCGAAAGTTTATGTGTGTTTGTGTGTGTGTGTGTGCGTGTGTGTGTGTGGGTGGGTGTGTGTGTAAGTGTGTGTGTATGTTTGTTACTTCTTCACGCTCAACCGGCTAGACCAATTTTGATGAAATTTGACACACAGATATACTTTTTATCGCGATATTCTTACGGGATCGAGACTTATGCGGGTGAAACCGCAGGGCGCAGCTAGAGTTATTAATAAGAGAAACAAAATAAAAACTGTTCTCACAACCGGCGAGATCCTCACAGGCTTATATTAAATGACGTGCCAAGACTGGCTAAATACAGTAAAAGTTGTTTAGCCATGTGTGTTCGTATATAAATATATATATATATCGTATAATAAAATTCCGAATGATTTTTAAACTTTAGATATGAGATTGTTTAAAAACAAACTACATGTATGGTTGAACAATAAGAATTTTTACAGCATTAAAGAATTTACTGACGGGAAACATTTGTGAACGTAACACAACATTTGCATGCTATGATAATAAGCAAAACATGTATGACCTATAATGACCTTAAGATCTTTATACACCATGTTTTACGCAAATAAATATTATTTCTATTTCTATTTCAAAACAAAGGAAGTTGAATTCACTGGTTTATGAAATTGACTCATTTACTTACCTATGTGTATCTACCTACCTAATGGTGTTCAATAATGCGCTATATTCCAAGTCAATGACCTGAATGTTAATAATATGTAACACCGTACTGCTAGATAACGCAATCAGTGATTCGATGGGAATCAATACAATCGCTCGTTTCTGTGGTAACTAAGAGGAAAATATATTATATCCTTGAGCTTCATTCGTTTTCCCCGAAAAAGTGATAAGAACTCTTTCTTATGACTTTTTGTAGCTTTTCCGTGTAAAATTTTTGTTTTGGGCTGTTCTGAGAATTGTGTTAGCATAAAAAAAAAAACCGTAAGCCACGTTTCCTGACTGGCAACTTAAGCTAAACTTTAGATTTAAAAAACATCAGCTCATGAATTTATGGAGAGGTTTGATTATGAATTAGGATTTAGACTACAAGAATATTTGAAAAATTGTTAGGACATTTGTTAGGGACAAAATACCCAAAATGAGTTGAGTATACAGTTTTGTTCAGAATTTTTCGCTCTATTGAATGGTGAATATGAAAAAAATTCTAGCTTAAGAAAAATGTCCCATACTCTAATGATTTTTGGATCTAAATTTCGAATCAGCCCCGTAATAACAATGTATCTGAAAAACTATGCAATATAGGAACTTGAAATGGTGTAATTATCGCCGCCAATCCACTTCAAATAAGGTAAGGGTCTTCCCAATCAACGAATTACCATTACGTACTTCAAAAGTGTGTACTTCATTTTCTGTCAAAAATCTCTTTCCACTGTATTTTTTTCATAAATTTTTTCAACAAGTCCTTTACACTATTTTTTCATTAATAGATTGGATCCAACGTAGAGGTCAGTTTAATATAAGGGACGGGACTACAAGATACTTGGTCAGTAAGGGGCATTACTAACAAAATACGTTGTTGTAAGGGACATCTATTTTCTTAAATAGCTAACTCATTTAAATAAATGTTAAACATGTAGATAGAGCACTAAAATACAAGTTTATGTGTGAAATCAGACCCGAAAAAGGTTAATAACAAAAAAAGTTATGGGCGATTTAGTCCGAAAAAAAACTTTGTCGGCCTCTCCTGAAAAATCGTATTTTGTCCCTTACCTCAATTGAACCTACGGTCGACGATATTGTGAGCTGCCACATTCTTCTGTTGGTCAACAAAAGACCTACAGTATACATATAAAGTTAGGGAAACCAATTGTTAAGCAAACTGACATCCTACGTTAAATTGCCATGTTATAACCATTTCATACCACTGTCAAGCATAACAGTTGTGATCTGAATAAACGGACAATTTTTGTTGGTAGTCAGTTTGATAAAAAAAAATATTTCCGTGAATTCACATACTACGTTCGCTGTTGCCCGAGGAGCCCGTGGCTAAATATTAATAGCGGCACAGGTCGATCGATCAGGTTAAGGTACTCTTGCCGCGGTTGGCCTGTGGATGGGTGACCATCTTTACACACCGAGACGCCTCCGTGCCTCAGAAAGCACGTTAAGACGTTGGTCCCGGCTGTCATTCGTGGATCTTTGACAGTCGTTACGGGTAGTCGGAAGCCCGAAAGTCTGACAACTAGTCTTACCAAGGGGTTTCGTATTACCCAGTAAGTGGGTTGTGGATGTCAGATAGGCAGTCGCTCCATGTAAAATACTGGTATTCAGCTGCATCCGGTTGGACTGGAAGCCGACCCCAACATAGTTGGGAAAAGGCTAGGCAGATGATGATAGTTCGTTGTTGGCCATTAGAAAAAAAGGGGACAACTCACGATATATTTACCTTTTTAAATATTCCTGATTCTTTTATCTTACCGTGAAAACTTAGGTGAAGTGAGCTGTCATTCTACCAGAAGACCGATTCCCGTAGATAAAAATATTCAAAATCAAGTCGAAATCACATCACAGCGACAATCAATAATAATAATAATAAAGATTTATTTCTCACCACAATATAAGTTACATTTACACAGTATAAATTATAAAGAAAGCAATACATAACTAAAGTTTAACAATTATTATATTGTGGGAGACTGATGCCTAAGCTAGAGGTAAGGCCTGTATTTCAGGACACCAGCCGTGCGATTCTGTAACCATCTCACCGTGAGCGCTTGGGTGAAGAGATCGTGGAGTGAGCTGTCATTCGCTAGGAATTAACACTATTAAGTGCTCACTTCACTTATGATTTCACGATGAGATTTTTACAGAATCGACAGGAAAGACTCCCTCTCATTCGGAGATAGTTACATTTTATAGATGATTATGTACTCTCACATTATTAAATGCGTTAATTACCTTCAACAGAGCATGTTTACAATAAATTGATTAAATTCAGTGTTAGTGTGAATGAATATAGTTGTGTATGGGTGTACTAATCAATGTCAAAAACTGGTCAAAAATGTAGGGAAATTATAGGTATTTTTGACATATTAAGACTGAGATCAGACTGTGAACGTTCTTAAAATTACGAGAATCGCCTCTCTGATGCTAGGGATTGGCATTATTGACAGCTCACTTTAAGCTCATTTCACCTAAGTTTTCACGCTGAGATTTTCATAAAATAGACGTAGCCTACATCCTAATTAAAATCTCTCCATAAATTCATAAGATGTTACATAAACTTATTAATACACGCCCCAACTTGAAGCAAGAAAGTAAAACTCTGCGATCATCTTTCATCCACATAATGATGAGTTATTAATGAGTTTGTAGTATTAAATTAGAGGAATACGGATCAGGTTATTAACTTATTACTGATAGACTAGATGGTTATCATGAAGATTGACCTAATCTTTGCTACGGACGTTTAAAACACAAACTATTTTATACAGTTTAGGGGTAAGCAGGTATGTTGATTCAAAGACGTGTCCGGATGATCTGTGTTTATTCGGTAAATTGTCCTATTTATATTTACATTCAGTTTGGTACAAGTATTGCTTAGCCTAAGATATTTACATATTCAAAACCACCACATTCGTCAGAGGGCGCTCGATGCGCCGCGCATGCGTGGAGCGCGCATAATAGCACAGCCAATCAACGTCGTCCCGCGCGCCGGCGGCGCGCGCGCCTCACTAAACTATAAGTAGATGCGGCCGCGCCGCGCGCGTCCTTTCCTCGGGCTGCCGGCGTTGCGTGAAGATCTCTGCTTGTCATGGCGTCGTGTGTCGCCGTGTCGCACCGCGTGGCTTCTACCGCGTCGTGTCCGCGTCGTGTGACCTCTGCTGCTTCGATGATCTTCACGCATGTCGTCAGCCTTGAGCCCAAACCGTTCTTTTCAGAACGAACTTCTTATTTCTTAACAGAGTCACGTACGTCCTTTTCAAGGCGGTCTTCTCTGTTTCTTTAACTGATTTGTCAAACAACGCAGGGTAGGTATCGGTTATGCAGGTGGTACGGTGTGGGTTGTTTCTGGTACTAGAGGTAAGTGACTGGCTCTGTGTCACTACATCACTCCCCCCTAAGTGAAGCGTACGTTCGGTTTCACAGTGCGGCCGGTTCTTGTGACGTAGGTATGTTTACTCGGTGCGTTCGATGTTTGCGTGTCTGCTGATGTGTTTCGATGACCTTGAGTCGGCGAATGCGTCGCAGGCGACGGCGAGTTCGACGTTGTTGTTTCTGTGTCGTCTACGTTGTACATATACGCTGGCTTCAATCTGTCGACTGACACGATGGCGGTGCGACGAGGTAGGCGCAATGTAAACAGCTTTCCTTCTTCGCTGCGTTGTAGTATCTCGAACGGGCCGTCGTAAGGTGGTGTAAGTGGGCTGCGCACAGTGTCGTTTCGTAGAAACACGTGCGTACATGTTGCGAGATCTTTGTACACGAATGTGTTCGCGTTTGTTGATTGGTTTCTTTTCCCCGGCGATAGCGACGACATTGTTTCACTCAGCTGACGTACGAATTCTGCGTCTTCGATGTTCGGCGTTGTAGGCACGAAGAAATCGGACGGAATGCGTAGTGTTGTACCGTACGTCATTAGGGCTGCGCTGACGGAGGTATCTTCACAAAGTGCGGTACGTAATCCTAGGAGAACTGTGGGTAGTTCCTCGCTCCACCGTGTCGCGGCTGCTCTCGCCATCAATGCTGACTTTAGTGTGCGGTGCCATCGCTCGACTTGACCATTCGCTTGTGGGTGGAATGCAGTGGTGCGAATGCGATTGATGCCGAACTTCTTCATCAGCGATGTGAATAGTGCAGACTCAAATTGTCGCCCTTGGTCTGTTGTAAGTCGTAACGGGCATCCGAATCGTGATATCCACCCGTCGTATACGGCTTTGGCGACAGTCTCTGCGGTGACGTCACGCGTAGGGATCGCTTCGGGCCACTTGGTGCAGCGGTCGATCATCGTGACGAGGTATCGGTAGTCATTAGATGGAGGTAGTGGTCCGACGATGTCAACATGAATATGTTCGAAGCGCGTTGTCTCTTTGAATTTACCGAGCGGGCTTATCACGTGTCGTTGGACTTTCGCGCGCTGACAGCCGATGCAGGCCCTTGCCCATGTAGTGACGTCTTTGTTCATGGAAGGCCAGAAGAATTTTGTTGCCATTATTTTTCTTGATGTTCGTACCCCGGGGTGACTTAAATCGTGTTGCGCTTTGAAGGCGGCAAAACGATAAGTTTGTGGTAAATACGGTCGAACGTTGTTTGTTGATGTTTCGCATAGTATGGGTTGTTGAACTCCGGGCATAGTCAGTCGGGTGAACTTCAGCTTGGGGTTGTTCAGGCACGATCGTAGTTCGGTGTCGTCTTCATATTCTCCAACAAGTTGATTGTAGTCGATAGTCGAGTTTAGTAGTTCGACCTCTTCTATCCGTGATAATGCGTCAGCTGCCTCGTTTTTATCGCCGTGAATATATTTGATATTTGTGCAGAATTGGCTTATATAGTGAAGTTGTCGTTCCCTTCTCGGCGTGTCGGTACTGCTCGGCGTTCTTGTGAGTGCGTACGTTAGAGGCTTGTGATCGGTGTATATTATTAGGTCGTTGCCCTCTATTAGCCGTCGTAGATGTTGGACAGCGGTGTACATAGCCAATAATTCGCGATCGTACACGCTGTACCGTCGCTGCGTCTCGCTCATTGTTTTTGAGTAGAATGCGAGAGGTTTCCACACGTTGTCCACTTTTTGTTGAAGAACGGCGCCGATGCTAGTGTTCGATGCGTCGGTAAACAAACATAGCGGTGCGCTAGGTACCGGGTGCGTTAGCGTAGTTGCGTCGAGTATGCTTTGGCGGCATTTCTCGAACGCTTCTTCGGCTTCAGGCGTCCAGGCGATTGGTGATTTATCGTTCTTTTTGCTGTTATGTAGGTATTTGTTGAGAAGGTTTTGGTGTTCAGCTTGATGAGGTAGGCAGCTGCGGTAAAAGTTTAGCATTCCCAAAAATCTTCGTAATTCTTGAATTGTTGTCGGTTTCGGGTAGTTGGTTATAGTTTGGATGCGGTCTTGTGTGGGTTTGATTCCATCTTGTGTGACTTCATATCCGAGAAATTGTATCTTGTTCGTGCCGAACTCGCATTTTTCGATATTGAGTGTGATGCCGTAGTTGTTCAATCGTTTGAGCACTTGCTGTAGGTGGCGCTGATGCTCTTCTTCATTATTTGAGTATATGAGTAAATCGTCGACGAAACAAAATACGATATCGTCGAGTCCTCGCAGTACTTCGTGCATGAAACGTTGAAATGTTTGTCCCGAGTTGCGTAGGCCAAACGGCATGCATGTAAACTCGAAGAGACCGAATGGCGTTGTAATGGCGGTCTTGGCAGCGTCTTCTTCATTGATTGGTATGGAATAATAGGCCATCTTCATATCGAGTTTCGAAAAAACTTTCTTTCCATGTAGTTGGTACGTAAAGTCTTGCATTCTCGGAATTGGGTAGCGGTCGGGTACAGTCACGGCGTTAAGTCTTCGGTAATCGCCGCAGACACGTAATGAGCCATCTTTTTTCTTGACGACGTGTAATGGGCTGGCCCATGGGCTTTTAGAAGGTTTACAGATACCCATTTCCATCATCTTCTCAAATTCAATTTTTGCTGCGTTGTACTTGTCCGGAGGAAGTGGGCGTGGCCTTGAGTAAATAGGTTGGCCTGTTGTTTCTATGTGATGTTTCACGTCGTGTTTTGCAGAAGTCTTGAGTGTTATGGGTCGCAGAACATCTGGATACTTCCTCAGTATGTCGTGGTATGCATGGTTACGATCGATTAAGTAGACGGCTTCTTCTGTGGCTTGAATCCTTATGGTGTTCACGGCAAGATCGGTAACGCGGTCGATGAGTTTCCGTTGATGTAAATCGACTAATAATTTGTGATTTACTAGGAAATCTGCGCCCAGTATTGATGTCTTTACGTCGGCGACGACGAATGTCCATTTAAAGCTCCTACGTAAACCTAGGTTGAGCTCGAGTGTACGCTCTCCGTAGGTACGTATTTGTGTGCCGTTTGCTGCGAATAATTTGTAGGTACTGTCTGCCGGTTTCGAATATGTCTTGTTCCTTGCTGCTAAAACTGATATGTCGGCTCCGGTGTCAACGAGAAACTTCTCTCGGTTGTTGATATCGATGATGCAGAGGCGGTAACTTCGTTGGCTAACATCGACTTCCGCCACAGTCGATGTATATTCTAGTTTTCCTTCTTGATTTTAGAACAAGGTGATTCGCATTTGCGTGCTTCGTCACCGAATCGGTAATGATAGTAGCACAACCAATCAGCGTCGCCCGGTTTTCTCGATCCGCGGGAGTTTTGGCGCGAAGTGCTGCGGTGGCGCGACCATGATGTGTAGCGGGAACGGGAGCGAGAGGGGCGGGCGTGTGCCACGCGTCGTTGCTGACTTGTGCTTGTGCGTAGCTCGGCGATTTCAACGGATAACTTCTCGATTTGCTTTGATAGCAATTCTACTTGCAAATTCGTGATGGCTGATGATGAGTGATGACTTCCGCAGCTTGGCGAGGTTGTTGTGGAGACTGCGGCCACTGATGCAGGTTCGAAGTGCTCCATCATTTTATCGGCCATCGCAGCCAGGACTTCGAGCTTGGATTCGGTGTTCACAGAGATCACGGCGCGAACTTGCGTGGGTAGCTGATTGAGCCACATCACCTTGAGCGCTTCGTCTGACATAAGTTTGCCGCTCAAATCGCGCATCTTGCGGAGTAGTTGGCTAGGCTTCTGGTCGCCGAGTTCGAGCCCGGCGAGCAATTTTTGCAGTTGGCGATGGTCAGACTCTTGGTATGTCGATATCAGCCTGTTCTTCAGTGTGCTGTATTTTCCCGTGGCCGGTGGATTCAGGATTATGTCACCAACTTGCTCCAAATCACTGTAGCCCAGCAGTGGAACGACGAGGTTAAATTTTTGATCTTCTCCGATCTTGCTTCCGGCGATGGCGGTTTCAAATTGTGCAAACCATAGTCGCGGATTTTGGCGGTAAAATGGTGGCAAACGCGCAGGCAGCGATATGGCAGCGACGTCGCTCTTCACCGTTGCGGCACCGTGGGCATCGCAGAAATCCTCGATCTGGGCGTCCTTTGACATTTTGCTTGATCTCGATTGTTCTTCTATATTTAAGGATCACGTCGGGGTCACCAATTTAGGGGTAAGCAGGTATGTTGATTCAAAGACGTGTCCGGATGATCTGTGTTTATTCGGTAAATTGTCCTATTTATATTTACATTCAGTTTGGTACAAGTATTGCTTAGCCTAAGATATTTACATATTCAAAACCACCACATTCGTCAGAGGGCGCTCGATGCGCCGCGCATGCGTGGAGCGCGCATAATAGCACAGCCAATCAACGTCGTCCCGCGCGCCGGCGGCGCGCGCGCCTCGCTAAACTATAAGTAGATGCGGCCGCGCCGCGCGCGTCCTTTCCTCGGGCTGCCGGCGTTGCGTGAAGATCTCTGCTTGTCATCGCGTCGTGTGTCGCCGTGTCGCACCGCGTGGCTTCTACCGCGTCGTGTCCGCGTCGTGTGACCTCTGCTGCTTCGATGATCTTCACGCATGTCGTCAGCCTTGAGCCCAAACCGTTCTTTTCAGAACGAACTTCTTATTTCTTAACAGAGTCACGTACGTCCTTTTCAAGGCGGTCTTCTCTGTTTCTTTAACTGATTTGTCAAACAACGCAGGGTAGGTATCGGTTATGCAGGTGGTACGGTGTGGGTTGTTTCTGGTACTAGAGGTAAGTGACTGGCTCTGTGTCACTACAACAGCAAAGCTAGGGTTTCCTAGGACTGCGGTGTTCGCCACATAGCGGCCGCAATTTACCGACGAATGACGTCACTGAATCGTTTTTAATGTAAATTTATAGGTGCGTTTTCCTTCTCTAGGAAAACACATAAACCTACTTTCGTAAAAAAGCGTTTTTGACACCGTAAAGTCAAAACCCGTTGCCACCATTTTCATCACGATCTTCAATGCGGCTGTTACGTAGGCTCCTCCTCTCTTCTAGGAAACCATAGTTTAAAAATCCGTTAATAATGGCACATCGAATTTTTCAAAAAGTTCCGCATTGCAGAGCGTCCTCTTTATCATTCATAAATGATAAATGATTTTATTTCTGTGAGCAAGTTTGTACAAACACTTTTGCACGTCAATCATATTTTAAAAAAAACTAGATGAGGTCGGCATTTCATATCTGACTACTCTGAAAAGAAAGACCAAAACAAACTCAAAGGTCACAGTATCTTTTAAAGCCCAGACATAATCTTGGTCAGATCATGTGCAGACCATGTAGATTGGTGTCTGAAATGGTCTTTTGAGGAATTAACCACACATGTTGAGTGAACCTGTCCAGTCAGTGCACGCATTTGTCAGTGATCATGCAGCTCAACTCAAAACTTAAGGAGCTGAACGATTCGACGAAGAATACAAAAGAAAAGACTAACGTTACTAATGGTAGGCCGCATAGCTGCATACCAGTGTGACATTCTATTAGTTCGTCGTTCGTTAGTCGGACTCGCGCACCGAGGGTTTCGTACAGATTTGTAGGTATTTAACTATAAATATAAGGTTTTCGGATTTTCCCCTTTACTTGTGCTATATGACATTGCTTCTTGCTAAATTTCATGATTCTAGATCAACGAGAAGTACCCTATAAATTTTGATTCCATTGAAAGTGTCGAAATATACATTTCTTGCGGCATCAACGGCCGTATCTTTTTTTTTACGTTAACATAGAAGTCAGATTTTTTCACAGCTTCAAAGGACTGTAGACCTGAGTATATAGATTTAATTTCAACTCGGTACCTTCACGCTTTCCCGAGATAAAGGGACAGACAGAAATACGGACAACAAAGTGATCCTATAGGGGTTCCGTTTTTCCTTTTGGGGTATGGAACCCTAAAAATTACTTTTAAAATCAAATCAATCCAAATCAGGTGCGGTTCTTTAAAACGGGGACACATTATTGAGTTTACACAAAATAGGTGCCGATGGTATTTTTTTAAAGGCTTTCAGCAGTACCCGTATGTATACCCATTACCCGTCCACTGGTTTGAAGTTTCGCTTAGCATTTATTTAATTGCTGCATTCATTCACAATAGTTGTCTGTTATTAAAATATAATTAATTAAAATACATCCATAAAAAAACATCTTTTTTTTACGTTAACTCAACAAAAGCTACAGTTGTCTAGAAAAGCGGTAGCCGCCATATAACGACCGCAATGATAATGATGAAACAGGAAAATTATGGCACCAAGGTGTGACTCTACGCTGTCAAAAAACACTCTTTAAGGAAACACACCATTTTTCATAAATAACGGTTCAGTGACGTCATTCAACCACCACAGTCTTAGGGAACCCTAGCTTAAATATTCGAACCGAATTTGATGTGACAGAGAGCTCTGTACCTACTCGAAAGAAAAAAGTACATACTAATATCATGAAAAGTTAAACGAACAGAAACTGCAAAAATATCAGTGTTTAATAATACCTATTAAGACAGTCAGTCAGTCCAGAGTCAATTGAAACTCAGCAATTAGCGAGCGTAACCTCGGTATTTATTCATGATACGAGTAGCTATTATGGCCATTTTCTTTTATTGAAGTGAAAACTTCTTTAGCGGCGTTGTACACTTTTTTGTAATGGGTAAAAAATGTTAAACTCGCGTTAGGACACGTGACCTGATCGAAAATTCGTAAGACGGATGGAGAGTAGACAGCCGGCGCGGCGTAGGAGAGGATGTATCCCCCTCTCTTTCTACGGCGCGGCGAAAATGTATACCTGCGCCTGCTGTTTCGTTTAGGCGGCGCAGGGCGCTTGCGCGAATGTTCGTGTATGTTTAAACTTTTTAATGTAATATAAATTTTCATGTTTGTGTACGATAGCGCAATAAATAAATATTGTATTCTACCACAAAAATGATAGTACTTTTATACTGATAATTAAAGCAATTAGTGCAAAATCGTTCCCTAACCATTCCAAAATATCAAAAATGCGTAACGTTAATAGGTATTCAAGTTTTCACGTCTGCCGGCACTCCCGGAGTGCAACCCGTCGTTTTTTTACTGAGTTACTGATCTATTAATCGATTTTCAATATGACGGCACGGTTGGCGCCGTGGTTAAGCGATTGACTGCTGCGCAGCGTGTCGCGGGTTCGATTCCCGCACGGAACAAATATTTGTATGACCTACAAGTAGTTGTTCCGGTCTGGCTGTTTGTGTATGTGAGTTTAAATGTTTGTAAACGCACCCACAATACAGGAGAAATTCCTAGTATGGGGAAACGTTTAAAAAAAATATATCGATTAATAGTTCAGTAACTATTTTATGAATAACTATAAGTTATTGCTAGCGACTTCATCCACAAAAATTTCTTGCTCCCCCAACCCGCCCGGTCGCAAATCATTGCCTGCTTATCGAATAAAAAAACCTTTTCAAGAATTGGGCAACGAAGCAATCCGGCAGAGAACCAAAGTTGTCGACATAGCTCACAGAATAAGCAAGCTGAAGCGGCAATGGGCCAGCCATATTAATCGTAGAACCGATGACCGTTCGGGTAGACGTGTTCTTGATGAGTGGAGACCGCGAATTGGTAAACTTAAGGTGGAACGCCCTGTTTTTTTTTTTTTTTTTGGCTGGGAAATTATCAAATAACTTCTCCCGCTCTGGGCGGAGCGGGAGGGTGTGTCAGACTTTTACTGACTAAAACCCACCCGTGTTCCTTCTGTTGCCTGTGCCAAGGGCCACGGTAACTCTTTCGAACAATCCGCGACCCTGGCAGGCAGGTGGAACGCCCTCAGGCAGGTGGAGCGACGGTCTTCGCAGGATGGCTGGTAGCAGCTGGATGAGAGTTGCCGAAAATCGAGTTGAATGGCGTACAACAGGAGAGGCCTATGTCCAGACTGCTATATGATGATGAAGAATTGAGCTATCAAACACAAAAATAATTTTTCAATTCCGACTAGTAGTTTTTGAAATTACCACGTTCAAACAAACAAACAAAAAACAGTCAAACTCTTCAGCTTTATTATTAGTAGTATAGCTATAGAAGATTTACATGAATTGTAATTTGAAATATAATAGACTTTATTGGATCTGTGTCTCTGCAGACACACTTCTTGTGCACTATAATATCTCCCTCGTCGATGCCTAGTTAATTTGGACTTAAGGCTGTAATTTTGACATATATCTTTCAACTTTAACATTGTTCTTGTATTTGTGGTTCTTTTTTTATTAATTCTGAATGTTGACATGATAATATAAAAATAATTTCGAATTAACAGGTCTCTAAGTTATAAATTTTGTATTTGCAATTTCTTTCTTTTTGTGAATTTTTATAATTTTTTAGTTTTCAATATTATAGAAATATTTGTACGCCGATACTTACGGCTAAACATGACTGGACTTAAACAATTGATTTTAATCTTGCATGCTCTTGTATGTTTACCATGTTTATACAAATAAAGAATATCTTATCTTATCTAGGTCTCTGCTAAGATGGGCTACCATTGCTGAAATCCGTTCTGGAGGACTACCGTAAGTACCTAACAACATAAACTTTTCGTGTTGCTCTTTGAATTCCGGACTATTTTTGTAACTCTAAATGCCCACGTCCTCCTAAATGCCACCAAAGCGAGAAAAACTATCAATCATTCTCGAACAAAATCCACTATCTTTCCAACTTAAATTCGCAACTAGTGTCCTCACGTGGCCTCGAACAACATCTTAACGTTCCCAAGAAAAATAAAAGCATAGTCAAAAAAACATCAAAATCTCATTAGTTCCATTTCATGCCGAGACGACACTACGGAAGCTGTATAACTAATGTACAGTAATAAACAGAGACGGAGGAATGTCGTATTTCTTTTTATAACTTTTCTGTACCATCCATTTTCTGGTTTAAAAGGTATCTACTGAGTGGCGACGTGAAAACAGTTGGTATTACTCGATGTTAGTGCTGACGTAAAATACTTGGGGAGTTATAGCCGAATGGAGGTTATATGCCGAATGTACTGTTGTTCCGTACCATATTAGGATTTTAAACTCTTTTTGGATAATGTATTTTAGGGTACTCGCTTTTGATGTTTTCGTTTTGTGATTTTATTTTGTTTTTTGAGAAGACGATGCTTCTGACAAAGTATAGTATACCGACACCAGTAACACTTTGGCCTTGACCTGGCCTAAGTACGGAGTTTTAATAGAATAAGAAGCCAGTGTATTATATGCTTTTTTTTTTTGCTACTGACGAGTGTTATACCGGACCTAATTCTTATAAAAATAATTTGAAGATACGGGTACTAGTGTAGAATCCTAAAACTACGTACACAGACCTCTTTTATATCATCAATTAACTTAAGTTCGATAACAGAAAAGTTTTCTACCAGTTTTTAAATAAACACGTAGGCAGTGTAATGCAAGTAAAGGTGGCTTACCACCTGCCTAGGGAGGTAGGGGAATACGTATTACAATGTTTGTCTAATTTTCGTTGCCTATTATAACGATGCTACGTTAATTCCAAAGAAAATTAGAGAAGCGAAACCATGATTAAACTTCGTACTCACATACCGTCTGACTAAGACTTAAAGGTAGAAAAATGTAACCTTTGTTTTGTGGCTGCAGTGTTTAAAGGCTAAGACCTAGACGTTTCAGTCAGGTAAATGGAATTCTCGTGCTCGGCCGGCCTGCTATCGTGCTTGTCTGTTTAAATTTGCACAGGCGGGGTATCGTCCGCTCCCAGCGAACTTTTCACTACTTTCGACGTAAGGCCCCACTTGATTTTTCTAATCCTACTTTATGTGAAACAAGTAAAGAGTGAGGAAGTTCTATAGGAATCATTTTGTTGAAGTGTACGTAACGGGGCACTGACGGAAATTTTTAGCCAAAAAAGGGTTATTTTCGCAAACCGTTTATTTTCTCGATTCTATCGTATATAACACCTAAACAGAAGGCTAAAAGGTGGTGTTTTTGTCTCCGACCAGTCGTTTGTCGCAAAAATGATGTCGAAGAAATCCTTTAACAAACGTGTTTGGGACTTTGAAATACCTAACAATTTTTTTTTGTGTTTTTCGCAAAACGCTACTATCTTGATTCCATCGTTTAAAACACCTATATTGATACTGGAAATATGAAATAACGTAAGGGACATTTTGTCGAAAATGAGTTATAATATTAAAACTAGAGGCTTTATTGATTTTTGCTATTTTAGCTTCAAAGAATGAAGAAATCTAAGAAACTTTGTCCTAGACAATTTTTACAATAAAAAATGTAGTTAGTTAAAAAAATATAGTTAGTTTTGTAAGAAACACATATCTTATTTTAGCTCTCCTAAAAACTTTAGCTTTGTCCTTTACTTTATTTCATATTTCCAGTATCGATATATAAGGCTAAAAGCATCTTGGTGTTTTTTATCTTCAATCAGCCGTTAAAATTATCTCGAAGGGATCGGTACAAAATGCAATATTACTAACTTTACTAGGAAAATTAATTTATAATGTGAAAGCGAGCGAAGCGAGCTCGCGACTTGGGGCACCCCGACTCGGACAGGTTACGTTCGAAGGGGATGGCGGGGTCTCAATATATAATATGTTTGTTAGTTCTTCACGCAAAAACTAATGAACCGATTGCGATGAAACTTGATAGGTACATAGCTAAAGCTCTTACTTTTTATCCCGATATTCCCACAGAATCGAAACCACGAGGTGTAGCTAGTATATAATATGAGCAGGAGCGTGATGAAGGAAATCCTGTGAAGAAGATAATGCGTCATCAGACTCATTTTTTTTCTTCACGGGATTTCCTTCGCATTTTTTTGAACTGAGCTCCCAATATTTTGGCATTGTTGCAGTGCAATGATTTCGTACCTACATGGTAACATTAATTAATTATTTGTTAAAGGGGTATGCAATGCTGGCCAAAATAATATAAACAATATATTGATTAATTATTTTATTCAGTCAGTGACATTTAATAAGCTTTTTGTTTTGGACAGTTACGAGAAAATACCTTTTCGCCGGCATGAATAAGCTAAATTCTTGGTAATGCTGCCGGCGTCCGGAACAATTTGCATGAGTATAAATTAAGTAACATGACAGACATTTTGCATTAAAATCTTGTGTTCGCAGAATTGTGTTGATCGTGTGCCATTTTTATCATCCTGGCTTCCAGTCTAAAACAAGAGTATTCACCACACAATTTATTCAAATACGTAGGATTAAATACCTAATATCTCGATTTTTTGTTTCCGCAGACACAGGTGCACTCCCTCTTCCATCACAAGGTTGTTGTGGCATTCTGGCTAGAAAGACTAGGACTACGACTTAGTTATATTGTTTAAATTGCTAAATTATAATAATAACAATAAATTTATTTTGCTAGGCTTACATTCAAGTGGATTGAATTCCTGTACCTCACACTAGGGTTCCCTGTATTGTGAGATCCAGGCTTCGTCATTCCGTTAACAATGTTATATTAAAAGGAAAAACATTAAAACTTACAATTATTATGGTTAAAAATCAATCAAAATCTAAAGTCATTTACTCAAACTTGGCTGAGAATCGACATTTTGCTAACGTCAAAATGACATAAAACAGTCTTCCAAAACGCCCGCCCTTCAACACTTCCTAATGATTCCGCTGGGAAAAGAAATAGCGCAACTCCCTAGCAGCACAGCAGTCTGTACAGTTAGAAAAACTTGAATCTATATGTCGTCGCAAGCGATATCAAGACGACAAAATAATCAAAATACTACTTCCGGTTGATTTCATAATATTGGTCAAACCGGAACTTAATTCTCATTGGTTGATCGGTTAGTACAGTGAACGCCGTGAGCACGCTCGCGCCGTAATATACAATAGTAAGTAATTTAAATTACGAATAAAATAAGTATAAAAATAATGTGTGCATTGTGGTCGGATTTGTGTCGGTTATGTTGGTGTTGTAAGAGTGTGAAGTTACGTAAAACTTACCTATAACAGCTCATCTGTGTGACTCGCCCGCTTCGGGCGGGTACATAGATTACCGCGTCTGTATCCCGCCCGGAGCGGCCGGATAATCACTGTCATAGTAAATTTGTTTATAAAAACTGTATCTATCTCGCTCACATAGACACAGACGCGGTAATCTGTGTACTCAACCGGAGCGGGCGAGTGATACAGATGAAGGGATAAGCAATGAACAAAACTACTCAAACCCAAAATACCTAAAAACCAATCAACCAGAAAGCATTTACGAAATAAAATTACCGAAAAATAGATGACAACAAAGACAAGTAATTAATATTACACAATTCCTTAACGAGAAGAGAAATGTTTAATCTTTTGTCAAAGTAAGTATAGTGAATTGTGATTATTTTCCTAAACTGGCTGCTGTTGAAAGAATTCCACAGGGAGTAATTACCTGAAACGGCTTTTGTAACTCCTTTGTCTAAACGAGAGGCATTCCTAAAGAAACCTTTCAAGATTTAATTGAAATGCTTAGATACGAATTTTTTGGACGGGCACTGGTGTGGGTTGAAATTATTTGTGTGTTACATGGCTAGTTATGTGTGTTTTTAATTTAACTGTCATCTGTCTTTGATTATGTGGATTGGAATGTTCTCTTTTTGATAGATTATACATCCCAAATGGGTTTACCGGTTAAAGAATACTGTTTCTTTTTTAAATTTTGTGGCAAAAAGTTATGTAATCTGCATTCGCGATTTATTTGTCAAAAATGAAAACAAATATGAGTTTATGGAAAAATAACTTTAAATCCTACACAATAAAGTTCAGCTTACGCTACAGCTTCAAACATTTTTCATAACTTTTTCAATAGTGCTAGTCACTCTGAAATCAAAATAGCCATTAAAATAAAGTAGATATTTCTTTAACTTGAAATAATATGAATATAAAACATATTATTTGAATAGACGATAGTAAAACAATCTATCTATCGATAATATAATAACATAACATCACGCCTGTAGTCACCGAAGGGTTAGGCAGAGATGTACAGACGCCAGCACCTCTCAAATTTCTTTAATAGATTTTCAACTTTATTGTTAAAGTATAAGGTTCATAATTGATTGGGAAAACCTATAGCCCACACACATTTTGCCAGATATATTTAAGTCCCATGTAATAGGGGCGAGCTTATTACCGCCAACCGGTCAAAAAACCAGTCTTCGGACCGCCACTGAGAAATTATTAATGGGAAAACCCAATAACACTTTGCCGTAGTTGGAAATCAAACCCAGGTCCTCATCCGTAGTAGCGCTTGCAACCACTAGACCAACGAAGCAGTAATGTCTAGTTTTATTGAAACAGTGACAGAATAAGATAATTGTGGCACCAATGAAATAATGGATTTCCTCAAAGTGGGTCACGCCACAACTATTAGGGAACAAATTTTTACGGCTTTCCCCTGTTGCGCCAAGGGCTCGGTAATTAAACGGGGTATATATCATTCCTTTATATCTACAGGGAATTAGTTGCCCAGTTCAACAACTGGACGTTTATTACCCCCCAGCAATAAATTACTAAACGTATACATAATATGCCCCCACTGTTCATTTACCAAGAAAATTATTCACGCAAATTGAGAAAAGATAAAAATTAATTACTACGCGAAAAAAAAACCTGGGAATCCAGTTCGCCCCTAAATAAATGAGTGCTTAAAAGAAACAAATAAAAGGAAGGGAATAAAAAGAGCTGCATATTGTGAAACGCTCGCAGTCAATGGTTAACCGTAGTGTTTTACTGAAAACGAGTATTTGCCCGCCATTGGAACTCAGGAGCTTCTGAATGGAAAACGAAACAAATCCAATCAGCCGCAAACATTCCAGCTGCAGCAGAAAATGTTGTTACATTTTAAAATTTCCACTTCTATTTCAAACGTCTTTAAGTTATTAATGGGATTATTTGGGAAGCTGGCTTTTGGTTCACATGCCAATATGTAATGGCGGCTTACAATTCGCGTAACAAGTTTTGATCTGTCAAGTTGGAAAACAAAGAGATATTAGTATAATTTCTTTTTAAGATTATAGGGTTATTTTCATGTTAATTTTATCGCAACTTAAACATGATCATTTGGGTACTTTAGTATCGCTATCATTAATGAATCTTTTCACTACACAGAATGGTTCTGTTCGCTATATGATTTAAAGTTTGTCACTTTATTTCTCTAAGGAAAGTTTTTTTCTTTTGTAAATTGGTGCCTTTATTTTATTATAGGTAAGTATATTCATGAACCTAATTTGCTATCGTTTAATTGTGCTTTGGTGTGTTGTCTTATTCCTTTAGTGTGCACCAAATAAACGGTTCATCAATCTATTATTTTAATTTAAAATGTGTTTCACACTAACATTATAAAGGCGAAAGTTTGTGAGTGAGTGTGTTTGTATGTTTGTTACTTCTTCACGCTCAAACGGCCGAACGGATTTGGATGAAATTTGGTACACAGATAGTTTATAACCGGGATTAACACAAAGTATACTTTTTATACCGATATTCCCACGGCATCGACACTTATGCGGGTGAAACCGCGGGGCATAGCTAGTATGTATATATAGTCATAGTGTCACATTATTTCTTTAAAATAAGCTTTATTGTTGTAATTGTTAATTCATATTCACGTAGGTACCTAGTTTGTTATCCTTTAACTGTGCATTTGAGAGTTGTACTATTACTTTTATGTGCACCAAATAAATAGTTTATCTGTCTGTCTGTCTCTGTTTTAGCTTGTATTTGCGATATCCATAGACAACATGACAGTGAAACCTTAAGCCATCACTTGGCATTAATACGGGTCTACGTCAATAGGCACATTAGGTCTGTGTTGTCACAGGTGTGAAAGCATAATTTATCATTTAAAGGCTCATGTACACAATCCCATTTAGAATCTAACTATTGATTATTATCGAAAACTCTATGGTTCTGACTAAGAATAGAAGAGCTTATCTCTTCGGTGGTATGAGAATATTATATCTTCCGTACTAAAAATAATACTAATAATAAAGCCGAAGATTTTGTTTCTTTGAACGCGCTAATCTCTGGAACTACCAGACGAATTTGAAAAAATATTTTTGCATTTCATTGCCTAATTCTTGAGGAAGGCTATAGACTATTTAACATCACGCTAGGACCCTTAGGAACCGAGCAAAAAGAAAAAAGTCAGAAAGAACGCTTAGGGAAAACGAAGAAATAGCTCGGGCAGGCGATGCGATGCGAGGGGGTGTGTCGGGGGAACAAGAAATTTCACGCGGACGAAGTCGCCGGCAGAAGGCATAAGCTAGTCTATTAAAATATGTCTGAGCGGCACCTTAATTGCGTAACACACTATTCCTCACAATTTCAATCATTTTGAAGAATATTGCTAATCCATTGCTCCATATGTTCGAAAAATGTGTCTGCTCAGCAACGTAAATAACGCAATGAATATTGTTGAACTGTTAAAATGAAACCCATTGCTACTGATAGTGTGTTACGCAATTAGCCTGCTGGTGGATAAAGAAAAACCAATTTAAAGTAGGAAAAGAGTTTGTAGCACAAAAAAGGAGTTTTATTTTTTTTTGTAAAACTTCGTGTCTTCGTTCTATCTTCGTTACATATATTCAGAGTCTTTATTAACATAGACAAATAATTACTATATTCACACCATTTCGGTTCGCACTAACTGTCTGTTTAAAAAAAATAAAATTTCTTGTATGTTGGCGATAAGGGCTTAGTCGGCTGCGGCTTATTTCACCCACAAGTTTTTCGCTAACAAGAGTAAAAAACGGAAAAATGGCGCCACGACGTCTTTTTCGTCACTCGTTTTATAAACAGATAAAGTTTAAAATAAGGCCCATTTGGATCCCTTTAAAGTTGTGAAAAGTTTCTTGTAGGAGCGCTCGCGGGCGATACCGGTGCAAATTTAAAGTATGTATTACTAGCGCCGCAAACCGTGAGCGGGGCGAGCATGAGAATTCCATTACTGGTGCTGAAGTGACACGTTCGCCGCGTAGCCCTGTCGACGCTACGCCCGCCGCCCAGGGACGCATCACGTAGCTTGCGATCGCGATCCGCAATTGCTGCGGTGACGGTTGCTGAGTTGTGAATTTTATGCGGGATTTTCTTTCATAAAGCTGTAACTATTCATGATAAAAACATAAAAAAAACACTTCAGCGACTCTTTTGGAATAATGGAGACTAGGGGTCAATTTTACCAATCAATGCAAGTAGCTATTGAATGGGAATAATATGGAGTCAAGTAGGTAAATAATTTAAAAAATGCGGCTAAAAAAATTAAAATGCCTATAATATTCGGCACTAATATTGTAAAAAAACTTAAAGATTGCCATCGAATTTGCAAAAAGATGTGAATACTGTCTACACAACACGATTAAATTGTTTAAAACTGCAGCATTGTAAGCACAATTATGATCAATCCTAAAGTCTATCTCAATCCTGTTTGTTTAAGGAAAAACCTGAATCAAAACTTAAATAATTGCCTACAAACAAAAACATTAACACAGAGAAGCTGCAAATAGAGCAATTAATCTAGTATGCGAAAAGTTTATCAAAAGTGCCACGCAATTACGAATTGTCGCAATTGCTAGTTGCGTAATAAATGCAAGAGAACGCTCGAGCGATAACTAGTGGATTTATTTAAATCGTCCATTGACGTTACGCGTTTACACAGGGAATTATAGATTACCACTGTTCTGTTTCAGTCGCGTTCGCCAGTATTTTCTGCGTCATAAAGTACGAACGCTTTTGTTAAAGTGGTGATGTTTTTTGTGTATTTAGACATGCATGTAGAGTGTGAGCGGATAGAGTGACGCAGCATTTTGGAGCCAGTTTTTTTTTTTAAGTACGGCTGGATGGTTGCTCAGCAGTCGTGGCCCAGTGGTAATAGCCTTGACTTACGAGCTGTAGGTCGTGGGTTTGAGCCCAGACAGGTGCTTTACTTTGTGCAATTTATTTCATGATCACTGCTCTCAAAACTGTGAAGGAAAACCTCGTGAGGACGCTTGTCCTAGAACCAAAAATTCGAAGACATGTAACATCTACCAACCTGTACTGGGTCCGCGTGATGGATTACCTACGGCCCACTCGGTCACACCGAGAGGAGGCCTGTGTCCCAGCAATGGGAAAATAATAGACTGATTATTCTATGATTATTTTTGGGAAACAATAAACTATGATTTTTTTTTTTTTTTCATAAGAATTGTTCCACTTTTTTTCGGTCAATTGGAAGCAAGTCCTAATTATTACTATATTACTATATTAGCCCTTAATTGCATGATTTTTAATTTTTAAGCAAATTAAATTTATTTGGACGTAACATTAGCTGTAGAGTAAGGAAAAAAATATTTAAAAAATATATTCATAAAAATACTTTTTTTTTTAAATGGCCTGTTGGAAATTTTACATCTTTATGTAATCAGAGCGAATCTACTGGGAACAAAAAGAGTTGAATATCTAACAATTGGGGAATCACCGGGCTCTGTGGAAACGAAAACATGGCATTGAATTGGTTGATGGAAATTTCCATCACGATGCATTTAAGGCTTAGCTTTTGGTGTGATTTAAGTGATTACCCAGACAGTATGGTTCGTAGTCGTGGCTTTGTACACATTAGGAGATAGTAACTCGATAGTGCGGTAGCATAGAATATTCTATGTATATCTATCTATATAATGACTATAATCACTATGTTATTATTCCCATTAATTAGATTAAAATAAATAAATAAAGTCCTCCAGATCGTGTTTGCCCACGGCGGCCAATCTTAGCGGAGACTAGCCTTCAGCGCGGGAGATATTATAATGCACAAGTGTGCGCGCAGACAGACAGGTGCACTCCCTCTCATAGTCCAATGGGACGGCAACATGGTCGACATGACCGGAGAGAGATCAGGTAGGAGGATATTAGCCAATGATATTGCATGGCTTTACAGGAGTATGAAATGTTTTTATTTATCCATCTTAAGTTTTTCGTCATTTATCATTACAGCAGTACGACACCTATCTCCCCGTGAAAACTTAGGTGAAGTGAGCGTGAACTGAGCTGTGCACGAAACAGATTCTTTCTTTTCCGTGATCCCACCTGATACTAGGCATTCATTAAATCATCAAGCACCTACACAGTTTAATCGAATGACGAAAGTTTATATTCCAGTTATATTTAATTCCTATTCAGTACGTGCAAAATACTAACATACTGAGTACATAATGCAATGCAACGTGGTGCCATGTTCGATGACCGAACGAAATGCGGACTGACATTGCAGAGTTCACAATTTTATTCGACCAGCGCATAACATTACAATAATGAACTCTACCGGTTGACGCTCGAGTAATGCACTTGTCAGAAAGGTGTATGTTAACTATATATATACTTAATAATATCAGCATAATTAGCAAGCTTTGAGTGTCAGAATGGTTACTAGTTATTCTGTGTATGAAGTACCTGTGAATATGGTGTGTAGGGAAAGGGTTTTATGAAGACAAGCACAGAAAGAAAAGACTAGGCATTTATTTCAATTAGGCTTGTCAGTTAAATACGCTAAGAGAAAACTAGTTGTCCGTTCCAAAACCAGGTCATCATGGAGAAGGAAGGACAAGGAAACTCCATGGCAGCTTATTTTAATATATTCTTAGAGGATTTGACAGCTGAGAAGGCGGGGACATCACGTCGCTGCGATGACGCTGTCAGTGGAAGGGATGACACACCATGAGCCGTGTGCTCACTCGCCTCTGTCACTTTTGCTGCGGAGCTCGGATGGGACAGACGTGTACTAGTGATCGTTTGAATTATTTCCTTGTAACGGTTTTTGTAATTTGAATAAATAAGTAGTTGTAGGCCGTGTCGTGTTTTCTTTTTAAAAAATTAATTGGGCTTCTGATCCATAAGATCAGAAGTGGGATTCGTTTAAATTACACGCGATTCAGATCGTTCGCCATCTTTTTAACCGAAAATTTTTGGGATTGTTTAAATTTGTTTTTCACCACGTGTGTTGTTGATTCTGTCCGTGATTAGTTTCTGTGCATTTTAACGTAATTCGCCACGTGTTTTCCGCTCGATTAGATTATATTTCGTGCGTGTTTTTGAAGTAAACAACCACGTGTTAATTCTTTTATTTTGTGTTTAGTTTGTTGTTCACGTCGTGTCGTGATAATTTACGTTGCCTATAGTCATTGTCATGTCGAGTCGTGATTGCACACCGAGTGAGAATACACCTAGGCGTAATTCTCGTGAAAAAGTTTCGCATAACAGTCGTGATAAAAAGCGTCGTGATCGTTATCGTCAATCGCGTAGTAGATCTCCTAGGCGTCGTCGTGACAGATCAGAGTACTCCCAAAGTTCGCGTAGGCGCCGGGATAGTTCGTATGGGCGTCGGGATAGCCCTCGATGCGACCCTTTAAACGAAATACTGGTTCGATTGAGCGCTTTAGAGGAACGTTTGCCTTCAAACGCTATACGTATGTCTACTCCCATGTCGTCACATCCGAGCAGCACTCCGCCGCTTACAACTTCGGTGGTTACCGAAGCACCTGTTACCGCTAATACGGAAACATGTGCTACGGATAGAACCGTGACCACTGAGACGTCGCGAGAGGCTGATGCTGCGGACAGGATTGTGGGGGCACTTTCTTCCCTAATTCAAGTAAGATCTAAGCATTACTACATTTCTAATTTTGACCCTAATGTGCATGACTTTGACATGTGGTGTGCGGAAGTCGATCGTGGGCGCGAGATATGTCAGTGGGACGATCGGGAATGCCTGGGACGCATTGGTGGGTGTTTACGGGGTGATGCTAAGACGTGGCTCAACGATTGGGTGACCAGTGATCGGTCGTGGTCCAATTTTAAAACTGAATTCCGATCGTTATGCCCACGTGAAGTTGATATGGCTACTGTGCTATATGATGTCATGAGTGTGAATTCTAATAAATTCGCTACTTATGCTGAGTATGCGCGGAAGTCCCTGTTGCGACTGAACATTGTCAAGGGACTTTCAGAGGAACTAAAAACCGCTATTGTGATCCGTGGCATCTCCGATCCTCAAGTGAAGGCCGCGACCGCCAACGCTAAGCTACAGTCAAAGGAATTAGTAGAATTTTTGTCAGTGTACTTAAAGCCTAAGGGTGTGCCACCTGTCAATAACAATCCTGTTCGCACGTCAAACGTAGATTCCTCTGATACGCGTAAACGCAAGGTCCCACAGTATGATAGATTAGCATGCTTTTCATGTGGAAACATAGGTCACAAACAGGCTGTTTGCCCTAAAAAGTCGGTGAAAATCGATGCGGATTCTGATAAATCTTCATCAAAAACCGAAACGACTAGCTCAAATTTTCAATCAACAAAGTCAAATTCTAAGCCCGTTAAGACTTGCACATTCTGCAAAAAGATTGGTCATTCAGTTGAAACTTGTTTTGTTAAGGAACGTGTCGAATCGAAATCAAATATTAAAAATAATTCGAGTAATGTAAATTTTTGCTCAGAGTCTCCTCCAGACAAAACAATGTGATGTCCGCGGTCATACATAACGTACCTGTTGACGTTTTAATTGATTCTGGTTCTGATATTTCGCTGATTTCTGATTCCGTCTTAAAGCATTTTAATTTAAATAAAATTCCCACCTACCGCCGTATGCGTGGTATTGGAAGTCAAGATATAGAATCCACTTCGTATGTAAGCACTCTTATCGAATTTCCCGAGTTATCTTTAGAAGTAGATTTATTTGTTATTCCCCCGGATTGTATTCAGGCTCCGGTTTTGATTGGCACTGATGTTTTAAATCGTAGCGGAGTTACGTATACAAGAACAAATAACTCTCAACGGTTAGTCAGGGTTTCGCATGTAAACAACGTGTCGACTGTAGAATCCCCTAAGATAAGGACGCCCTTAGTAGGTGACGAAAAAGAGTGCTTGTTAGCTCTGTTAAACGAGTTTTCTGATACTTTTACTACCGGTACAGCAACCTCTACAGTAAACACAGGTTGTATGGAAATAAAAGTTAATAGTGACATGCCAATTTATTATCGACCTTATAAACTCTCCGTAGACGAAAAGCGTCGCGTTAATTAATGATTTGATTAGTAAGGGAATCATTCGCGAGTCACAGTCTAATTACGCGAGTCCTATCATCCTCGTTAAGAAAAAGGATGGGTCTGATAGGATGTGCGTCGACTACAGAGCTCTAAATGCTATCACTATTAAAGAGCGATTTCCACTACCGTTAATCGACGATCACATTGACAGGCTGGGCAGTTTTAAATTCTTTACAAGTCTCGATATGGCAACAGGCTTTCATCAGGTGCTGATGAAGGATGATGATTCTATTAGTAAAACAGCATTCGTAACGCCTGAAGGGCATTACGAATATTTGAAGATGCCTTATGGGCTAGCTAATGCACCTATCGTCTATCAACGAATCATCTCCAAAACCCTAAAGCACCTGTTGGATACTGGTAAGGTATTGATTTATATCGATGATGTCTTAATAATGTCGAATTCTGTCAGTGACGGTCTGAAAACTTTGCGAGAGGTATTAAAAACACTCACTGAGGCGGGATTTTCAGTAAATCTAAAAAAATGCACGTTCTTAGACACCGAGTTAGAATACCTAGGTAGGCTTATTGGTCATGGTCAGGTGCGGCCGAGCCCTAGTAAGACTGAAGCTTTAGTGAAGTCTCCTAAGCCATCTAATGTAAGAGGTGTTCGTCAATTTTTGGGTTTGGCGGGCTATTTTCGGAGGTACATTGCTGGATACGCCTCGAAAACTGCTTGTATTGCCAAATTACTTAGAAAAGGTCAGCCTTTTGTATGGGGCGCGGAGCAAGACTTAGCGCGTGATTTTATTATTAAAAGTCTCACTGAGGAACCCGTTTTAGCAATTTTCAATCCCAATCTGCCCACTGAGCTTCATACGGACGCCAGTGCAATCGGTTATGGTGCAATTTTATTGCAAGAACATGAGAGTAAACTGAAGCGAGTTGTCGGCTATTTTAGTAAATCCACACAGGGTGCCGAGTCCCGCTACCATAGTTACGAACTCGAGACGTTGGCAATCGTTCGCGCGTTACAACACTTTCAGCACTATCTAATAGGCATACAGTTTAAAATAGTAACCGATTGTAATTCGTTGAAATTGACTGAGCGTAAAAAGGACTTATTGCCTCGTGTGGCCCGTTGGTGGGTTTACATGCAAGACTTTCGGTTCACACTTGAGTATCGGAAAGGTTGCCTCATGCAACACGCAGACTTTTTAAGCCGACAGCCCGCTACTGTTCTCCAAATTCGAAACCCGCGAAATTGGGCGAAGATTGCTCAGACGGCTGATTCTGAAACTCAAAGCTTGATGCAAAAGCTGAGAGAGGGTCAGTTGGATGCTACACGGTTTTTCATAAGGAACGATTTGTTAT